>LR812536.1:27563657-28014235 GCA_903798195.1 Danio kyathit | reverse complement strand
ATGTGTGCATATGTATGGAGTGTATATCTATAGAGTGTATCATGTGTGTGTATGTATGGAGTGTATATCTATAGAGTGTATCATGTGTGCATATGTATGGAGTGTGTATCATGTGTGCATATGTATGGAGTGTGTATCATGTGTGCATATGTATGGAGTGTATATCTATAGAGTGTATATGTATGGAGTGTATATCTATAGAGTGTATATGTCTGGAGTGTATCTTTTGTGTTTATATGTATGGAGTGTATCATGTGTGCATATATATGGAGTGTATATCTATAGAGTGTATCATGTGTGTATATGTATGGAGTGTATATCTATAGAGTGTATCATGTGTGCATATGTATGGAGTGTATATCTATAGCGTGTATATGTATGTAGTGTGTATCATGTGTGCATATGTATGGAGTGTATATCCATAGAGTGTATATGTGAGGAGTGTATATCTATAGAGTGTATCATGTGTGCATATGTATGGAGTGTATATCTATAGAGTGTATATGTATGGAGTGTATATCTATAGAGTGTATCATGTGTGCATATGTAGGGATTGTATATGTATGAAGTGTATCATGTCCTTTCGTTCATAGGGGGGTCAATCAACTCCCAATAGCTCAGTGGTTAGGTAACTCACCTTTCACGCCAGAGACCCGGGTTCTATCCCAGACCCTGACATGTGTGTATGTGTATATCTATAGAGTGTATCATGTGTGCATATGTATGGAGTGTATCTCTATAGCATGTATATGTATGGAGTGTGTATCATGAGTGTATATGTATGGAGTGTATATCTATAGAGTGTATCATGTGTGCATATGTATGGAGTGTATATCTATAGAGTGTATATGTATGGAGTGTATATCTATAGAGTGTATCATGTGTGCATATGTATGGAGTGTGTATCATGTGTGCATATGTATGGAGTGTATATCTATAGAGTGTATATGTATGGAGTGTATATCTATAGAGTGTATCATGTGTGCATATGTCTGGAGTGTATCTTTGTGTTTATATGTATGGAGTGTATGTATGGAGTGTATATCTATAGAGTGTATCATGTGTGCATATGTTTGGAGTGTGTATCATGTGTGCATATGTATGGAGTGTGTATCATGTGTGCATATGTATGGAGTGTATATCTATAGTGTATATGTATGGAGTGTATATCTATAGAGTGTATATGTCTGGAGTGTATCTTTTGTGTTTATATGTATGGAGTGTATCATGTGTGCATATGTATGGAGTGTATCTCTATAGCATGTATATGTATGGAGTGTGTATCATGAGTGTATATGTATGGAGTGTATATCTATAGAGTGTATCATGTGTGCATATGTATGGAGTGTATATCTATAGAGTGTATATGTATGGAGTGTATATCTATAGAGTGTATCATGTGTGCATATGTATGGAGTGTGTATCATGTGTGCATATGTATGGAGTGTATATCTATAGAGTGTATATGTATGGAGTGTATATCTATAGAGTGTATCATGTGTGCATATGTCTGGAGTGTATCTTTTGTGTTTATATGTATGGAGTGTATGTATGGAGTGTATATCTATAGAGTGTATCATGTGTGCATATGTTTGGAGTGTGTATCATGTGTGCATATGTATGGAGTGTGTATCATGTGTGCATATGTATGGAGTGTATATCTATAGTGTATATGTATGGAGTGTATATCTATAGAGTGTATATGTCTGGAGTGTATCTTTTGTGTTTATATGTATGGAGTGTATCATGTGTGCATATGTATGGAGTGTATATCTATAGAGTGTATCATGTGTGTATATGTATGGAGTGTATATCTATAGAGTGTATCATGTGTGCATATGTATGGAGTGTATATCTATAGCGTGTATATGTATGTAGTGTGTATCATGTGTGCATATGTATGGAGTGTATATCTATAGAGTGTATATCTATAGAGTGTATATCTATAGAGTGTATATCTATAGAGTGTATCTCTATAGAGTGTATCATGTGTGTATATGTATGGAGTGTATATCTATAGAGTGTATATGTCTGGAGTGTATCTTTTGTGTTTATATGTATGGAGTGTATCATGTGTGCATATGTATGGAGTGTATATCTATAGAGTGTATCATGTGTGCATATGTATGGAGTGTATATCTATAGAGTGTATATGTATGGAGTGTATATCTATAGAGTGTATCATGTGTGTATATGTATGGAGTGTATATCTATAGAGTGTATATGTCTGGAGTGTATCTTTTGTGTTTATATGTATGGAGTGTATCATGTGTGCATATGTATGGAGTGTATATCTATAGAGTGTATCATGTGTGTATATGTATGGAGTGTATATCTATAGAGTGTATCATGTGTGCATATGTATGGAGTGTGTATCATGTGTGCATATGTATGGAGTGTATATCTATAGAGTGTATATGTATGGAGTGTATATCTATAGAGTGTATCATGTGTGCATATGTATGGAGTGTGTATCATGTGTGCATATGTATGGAGTGTATATCTATAGAGTGTATATGTATGGAGTGTATATCTATAGAGTGTATCATGTGTGTATATGTATGGAGTGTATATCTATAGAGTGTATATGTCTGGAGTGTATCTTTTGTGTTTATATGTATGGAGTGTATCATGTGTGCATATGTATGGAGTGTATATCTATAGAGTGTATCATGTGTGTGTATGTATGGAGTGTATATCTATAGAGTGTATCATGTGTGCATATGTATGGAGTGTGTATCATGTGTGCATATGTATGGAGTGTGTATCATGTGTGCATATGTATGGAGTGTATATCTATAGAGTGTATATGTATGGAGTGTATATCTATAGAGTGTATATGTCTGGAGTGTATCTTTTGTGTTTATATGTATGGAGTGTATCATGTGTGCATATGTATGGAGTGTATATCTATAGAGTGTATCATGTGTGTATATGTATGGAGTGTATATCTATAGAGTGTATCATGTGTGCATATGTATGGAGTGTATATCTATAGCGTGTATATGTATGTAGTGTGTATCATGTGTGCATATGTATGGAGTGTATATCCATAGAGTGTATATGTGAGGAGTGTATATCTATAGAGTGTATCATGTGTGCATATGTATGGAGTGTATATCTATAGAGTGTATATGTATGGAGTGTATATCTATAGAGTGTATCATGTGTGCATATGTAGGGATTGTATATGTATGAAGTGTATCATGTCCTTTCGTTCATAGGGGGGTCAATCAACTCCCAATAGCTCAGTGGTTAGGTAACTCACCTTTCACGCCAGAGACCCGGGTTCTATCCCAGACCCTGACATGTGTGTATGTGTATATCTATAGAGTGTATCATGTGTGCATATGTATGGAGTGTATCTCTATAGCATGTATATGTATGGAGTGTGTATCATGAGTGTATATGTATGGAGTGTATATCTATAGAGTGTATCATGTGTGCATATGTATGGAGTGTATATCTATAGAGTGTATATGTATGGAGTGTATATCTATAGAGTGTATCATGTGTGCATATGTATGGAGTGTGTATCATGTGTGCATATGTATGGAGTGTATATCTATAGAGTGTATATGTATGGAGTGTATATCTATAGAGTGTATCATGTGTGCATATGTCTGGAGTGTATCTTTTGTGTTTATATGTATGGAGTGTATCATGTGTGCATATGTATGGAGTGTATGTATGGAGTGTATATCTATAGAGTGTATCATGTGTGCATATGTTTGGAGTGTGTATCATGTGTGCATATGTATGGAGTGTGTATCATGTGTGCATATGTATGGAGTGTATATCTATAGTGTATATGTATGGAGTGTATATCTATAGAGTGTATATGTCTGGAGTGTATCTTTTGTGTTTATATGTATGGAGTGTATCATGTGTGCATATGTATGGAGTGTATATCTATAGAGTGTATCATGTGTGTATATGTATGGAGTGTATATCTATAGAGTGTACCATGTGTGTATATGTATGGAGTGTATATCTATAGAGTGTACCATGTGTGTATATGTATGGAGTGTATATCTATAGAGTGTATCATGTGTGCATATGTAGGGAGTGTATATGTATGAAGTGTATCATGTCCTTTCGTTCATAGGGGGGTCAATCAACTCCCAATAGCTCAGTGGTTAGGTAACTCACCTTTCACGCCAGAGACCCGGGTTCTATCCCAGACCCTGACATGTGTGTATGTGTATCATGTATGGAGTGTATCATGTGTGTATATGTATGGAGTGTATATCTATAGAGTGTATCATGTGTGCATATGTATGGAGTGTATCTCTATAGCATGTATATGTATGGAGTGTGTATCATGAGTGTATATGTATGGAGTGTATATCTATAGAGTGTATCATGTGTGCATATGTATGGAGTGTATATCTATAGAGTGTATATGTATGGAGTGTATATCTATAGAGTGTATCATGTGTGCATATGTATGGAGTGTGTATCATGTGTGCATATGTATGGAGTGTATATCTATAGAGTGTATATGTATGGAGTGTATATCTATAGAGTGTATCATGTGTGTATATGTCTGGAGTGTATCTTTTGTGTTTATATGTATGGAGTGTATCATGTGTGCATATGTATGGAGTGTATGTATGGAGTGTATATCTATAGAGTGTATCATGTGTGCATATGTATGGAGTGTGTATCATGTGTGCATATGTATGGAGTGTGTATCATGTGTGCATATGTATGGAGTGTATATGTATGGAGTGTATATCTATAGAGTGTATATGTCTGGAGTGTATCTTTTGTGTTTATATGTATGGAGTGTATCATGTGTGCATATGTATGGAGTGTATATCTATAGAGTGTATCATGTGTGTATATGTATGGAGTGTATATCTATAGAGTGTATCATGTGTGCATATGTATGGAGTGTATATCTATAGCATGTATATGTATGTAGTGTGTATCATGTGTGCATATGTATGGAGTGTATATCCATAGAGTGTATATGTATGGAATGTATATCTATAGAGTGTATCATGTGTGCATATGTATGGAGTGTATATCTATAGAGTGTATATGTATGGAGTGTATATCTATAGAGTGTATCATGTGTGTGTGTTTTTCCATTTTTTCCAATGTGTTGTACCCACATACGACATTTAAGTTGTTGCTTCCAAGATGTTAGAAACAGACATTTTCTTTTAGCATCATGATTTGATGTTGCCACCTCTTCGCTGTACCGGTTGTTACGAAGTTACGGAAAAAACAACATCCAATCATATAAGAGGAACTGAATGCAATATGGTGTTTACCTTCACAGAGAAGGTGGCATTTAAAGGCTTAAAAGCACAAACTGTTTCTTGATTCTTGTGTGTGTATATGTATAGAGTGTATCATGTGTGCATATGTATGGAGTGTATATCTATAGAGTGTACCATGTGTGTATATGTATGGAGTGTATATCTATAGAGTGTATCATGTGTGCATACGTAGGGAGTGTATATGTATGAAGTGTATCATGTCCTTTCGTTCATAGGTGGGTCAATCAACTCCCAATAGCTCAGTGGTTAGGTAACTCACCTTTCACGCCAGAGACCCGGGTTCTATCCCAGACCCTGACATGTGTGTATGTGTATCATGTATGGAGTGTATCATGTGTGTATATGTATGGAGTGTATATCTATAGAGTGTATCATGTGTGCATATGTATGGAGTGTATCTCTATAGCATGTATATGTATGGAGTGTGTATCATGAGTGTATATGTATGGAGTGTATATCTATAGAGTGTATCATGTGTGCATATGTATGGAGTGTATATCTATAGAGTGTATCATGTGTGCATATGTATGGAGTGTATATGTATGAAGTGTATCATGTCCTTTCGTTCATAGGGGGTCAATCAGTGGTTAGATAACTCACCTTTCACGCCAGAGACCTGGGTTTTATCCCAGACCCTGACATGTGTGTATGTGTATTATGTATGGAGTGTGTATCTATAGAGTGTATCATGTGTGCATATGTGTAGAGTGTATATCTATAGAGTGCATCATTTGTGCATATGTGTATGTGTATCATGTATGGAGTGTATCATGTGTGTATATGTATGGAGTTTATATCTATAGATAGTATCATGTGTGCATATGTATGGAGTGTATATCTATAGCGTGTATATGTATGGAGTGTGTATCATGTGTGCATATGTATGGAGTGTATATCCATAGAGTGTATATGTATGGAGTGTATATCTATAGAGTGTATCATGTGTGCATATGTATGGAGTGTATATCAATAGAGTGTATATCTATAGAGTGTATCATGTGTGTGTGTGTATCATGTGTGCATATATATAGAATGTATAACTATAGAGTGTATCATGTGTGCATATGTATAGAGTGTATATGTATAGAGTGTATCATTGTATCATGAAGTGTATCATGTCCTTTCGTTCATAGGGGAGGGGTCAATCAACTCCCAATAGCTTAGTGGTTAGGTAACTCACCTTTCACGCCAGAGACCCGGGTTATATCCCAGACCCTGACATGTGTGTATGTGTATTGTGTGTATATCTACAGTGTATGTGTATGGAGTGTATATATATAGAGTGTATCATGTGTGCATATGTATGGAGTGTATAGAGTGTATATCTATAGAGTGTATCATGTGTGTATATGTATGGAGTGTGTATCTATAGAGTGTATATGTATATCTGGAGTGTATCTTTTGTGTTTATATGTATGGAGTGTATCATGTGTGCATATGTATGGAGTGTATATCTATAGAGTGTATCATGTGTGTATATGTATGGAGTGTATATCTATAGAGTGTATCATGTGTGCATATGTATGGAGTGTGTATCATGTGTGCATATGTATGGAGTGTGTATCATGTGTGCATATGTATGGAGTGTATATCTATAGAGTGTATATGTATGGAGTGTATATCTATAGAGTGTATCATGTGTGTATATGTCTGGAGTGTATCTTTTGTGTTTGTATGTATGGAGTGTATCATGTGTGCATATGTATGGAGTGTATATCTATAGAGTGTATCATGTGTGTATATGTATGGAGTGTATATCTATAAAGTGTATCATGTGTGCATATGTATGGAGTGTGTATCATGTGTGCATATGCATGGAGTGTGTATCATGTGTGCATATGTATGGAGTGTATATCTATAGAGTGTATATGTATGGAGTGTATATCTATAGAGTGTATCATGTGTGTATATGTATGGAGTGTATATCTATAGAGTGTATATGTATGGAGTGTATCATGTGTGCATATGTATGGAGTGTATATCTATAGAGTGTATCGTGTGTATATGTATAGAGTGTATAATTTGTGCATATGTATGGAGTGTATATGTATGAAGTGTATCATGTCCTTTCGCTCATAGGGGGTCAATCAACTCCCAATAGCTCAGTGGTTAGGTAACTCACCTTTCACGCCAGAGACCCGGGTTCTATCCCAGACCCTGATATATGTGTAGAGTGTATATCTATAGAGTGTATCATGTGTGTATATGTATGGAGTGTGTATCTATAGAGTGTATATGTCTGGAGTGTATCTTTTGTGTTTATATGTATGGAGTGTATCATGTGTGCATATGTATGGAGTGTATATCTATAGAGTGTATATGTATTGAGTGTATCATGTGTGCATATGTATGGAGTGTATATCTATAGAGTGTATCGTGTGTATATGTATAGAGTGTATAATTTGTGCATATGTATGGAGTGTATATGTATGAAGTGTATCTTGTCCTTTCGTTCATAAGGGGTCAATCAACTCCCAATAGCTCAGTGGTTAGGTAACTCACCTTTCACGCCAGAGACCCGGGTTCTATCCCAGACCCTGATATATGTGTAGAGTGTGTATATGTATGGAGTGTGTATCTATAGAGTGTATATGTCTGGAGTGTATCTTTTGTGTTTATATGTATGGAGTGTATCATGTGTGCATATGTATGGAGTGTATATCTATAGAGTGTATCATGTGTGTATATGTATGGAGTGTATATCTATAGAGTGTATCATGTGTGCATATGTGTAGAGTGTATATCTATAGAGTGTATCATTTGTGCATATGTATGGAGTGTATTATGTGTGTATATGTATGAAGTGTATCATGTATATAGAGTGTATTATGTGTGCATATGTATGGAGTGTGTATCATGTGTGCATATGTATGGAGTGTATATCTATAGAGTGTATATGTATGGAGTGTATATCTATAGAGTGTATCATGTGTGTATATGTATGGAGTGTATATCTATAGAGTGTATATGTATGGAGTGTATCATGTGTGCATATGTATGGAGTGTATATCTATAGAGTGTATCGTGTGTTTATCTATAGAGTGTATCATGTGTGCATATGTGTAGAGTGTATATCTATAGAGTGTATCATGTCCTTTCGTTCATAGGGGGTCAATCAACTCCCAATAGCTCGGTTAGATAACTCACCTTTCACGCCAGAGACCCAGGTTCTATCCCAGACCCTGACATGCGTGTATGTGTATCATGTATGGAGTGTATATCTATAGAGTGTATCATGTGTGCATATGTATGTAGTGTATATCTATAGCGTGTATATGTATGTAGTGTGTATCATGTGTGCATATGTATGGAGTGTATATCCATAGAGTGTATATGTATGGAGTGTATATCTATAGAGTGTATCATGTGTGCATATGTATGGAGTGTATATCTATAGAGTGTATATGTATGGAGTGTATATCTATAAAGTGTATCATGTGTGTGTGTTTTTCCATTTGTTCCATTGTGTTGTACCCACATACGACATTTAAGTTGTTGCTTCCAAGACGTTAGAAACAGACATTTTCTATTTCGTTCATAGGGGTGGTCAATCAACTCCCAATAGCTCAGTGGTTAGGTAACTCACCTTTCACGCCAGAGACCCGGGTTCTATCCCAGACCCTGACATGTGTGTATGTGTATCATGTATGGAGTGTATCATGTGTGTATATGTATGGAGTGTATATCTATAGAGTGTATCATGTGTCCATATGTATGGAGTGTATCTCTATAACGTGTATATGTATGGAGTGTGTATCATGTGTGCATATGTTTGGAGTGTATATCTATAGAGTGTATCATGTGTGCATATGTATAGAGTGTATCATTTGTGCATATGTATGGAGTGTATTATGTGTGTATATGTATGAAGTGTATCATGTCCTTTCGTTCATAGGGGGGGTCATCAACTCCCAATAGCTCAGTGGTTAGGTAACTCACCTTTCACGCCAGAGACCCGGGTTCTCTCCCAGACCCTGACATGTGTGTATGTGTATTGTGTGTATATCTATAGTGTATGTGTATGGAGTGTATATATATATATAGAGTGTATCATGTGTGCATATGTATGGAGTGTATATCTATAGAGTGTATCATGTGTGTATATGTATGGAGTGTATATCTATAGAGTGTATCATGTGTGTATATGTATGGAGTGTATTTCTATAGAGTGTATGTCTGGAGTGTATCTTTTGTGTTTATATGTATGGAGTGTATCATGTGTGCATATGTATGGAGTGTATATCTATAGAGTGTATCATGTGTGTATATGTATGGAGTGTATATCTATAGAGTGTATCATGTGTGCATATGTGTAGAGTGTATATCTATAGAGTGTATCATTTGTGCATATGTATGGAGTGTATTATGTGTGTATATGTATGAAGTGTATCATGTATATAGAGTGTATCATGTGTGCATATGTATGGAGTGTGTATCATGTGTGCATATGTATGGAGTGTATATCTATAGAGTGTATATATATATGAAGTGTATATCTATAGAGTGTACCATGTGTGTATATGTATGGAGTGTATATCTATAGAGTGTATATGTATGGAGTGTATCATGTGTGCATATGTATGGAGTGTATATCTATAGAGTGTATCGTGTGTATATGTATGGAGTGTATATCTATAGAGTGTATCATGTGTGCATATGTGTAGAGTGTATATCTATAGAGTGTATCATGTCCTTTCGTTCATAGGGGGTCAATCAACTCCCAATATCATGTGTGTATATGTATGGAGTGTATATCTATAGAGTGTATCATGTGTGCATTTGTATGGAGTGTATCTCTATAGCGTGTATATGTATGGAGTGTGTATCATGTGTGCATATGTATGGAGTGTGTATCATGTGTGCATATGTATGGAGTGTATATCCATAGAGTGTATATGTATGGAGTGTATACCTATTGAGTGTATCATGTGTGCATATGTATGGAGTGTATATCTATAGAGTGTATCATGTGTGTGTGTGTATCATGTGTGCATATGTATAGAGTGTATAATTTGTGCATATGTATGGAGTGTATCATGTCCTTTCGTTCATAGGGGGTGGGTAACTCACCTTTCACGCCAGAGACCCGGGTTCTATGCCAGACCCTGACATGTGTGTATGTGTATCGTGTGTATATCTATAGTGTATGTGTATGGAGTGTATATATATATAGAGTGTATCATGTGTGCATATGTATGGAGTGTATATCTATAGAGTGTATCATGTGTGTATATGTATGGAGTGTATATCTATAGAGTGTATCATGTGTGTATATGTATGGAGTGTATTTCTATAGAGTGTATATGTCTGGAGTGTATCTTTTGTGTTTATATGTATGGAGTGTATCATTTGTGCATATGTATGGAGTGTATTATGTGTGTATATGTATGAAGTGTATCATGTATATAGAGTGTATCATGTGTGCATATGTATGGAGTGTATATCTATAGCGTGTATATGTATGTAGTGTGTATCATGTGTGTGTGTGTATCATGTGTGCATATGTATAGAGTGTATAATTTGTGCATATGTATGGAGTGTATCATGTATGAAGTGTATCATGTCCTTTCGCTCATAGGGGGTCAATCAACTCCCAATAGCTCAGTGGTTAGGTAACTCACCTTTCACGCCAGAGACCTGGGTTCTATCCCAGACCCTGACATGTGTGTATGTGTATCATGTATGAAGTGTATATGTATGGAGTGTATCATGTGTGTATATGTATGGAGTGTATATCTATAGAGTGTATCATGTGTAGAGAGTATATCTATAGAGTGTATCATTTGTGCATATGTGTATGTGTATCATGTATGGAGTGTATCATGTGTGTATACGTATGGAGTGTATATGTATGGAGTGTGTATCATGTGTGCATATGTATGGAGTGTATATCCATAGAATGTATATGTATGGAGTGTATATCTATAGAGTGTATCATGTGTGCATATGTATGGAGTGTATATCTATAGAGTGTATATCTATAGAGTGTATCATGTGTGTGTGTGTGTATCATGTGTGCATATATATGGATTGTATATCTATAGAGTGTATCATTTGTGCATATGTATAGAGTGTATCATTTGTGCATATTTATGGAGTGTATTATGTGTTTATATGTATGAAGTGTATCATGTCCTTTCGTTCATAGGGGGTGGGTAACTCACCTTTCACGCCAGAGACCCGGGTTCTATGCCAGACCCTGACATGTGTGTATGTGTATCGTGTGTATATCTACAGAGTGTATTTGTGTGCATATGTATGGAGTGTATATCTATAGAGTGTATCATGTGTGTATATATGTATAGAGTGTATATCTATAGAGTGTATCTTGTGTGCATATGTATGGAGTGTATATCTATAGAGTGTATCATGTGTGTATATATGTATGGAGTGTATATCTATAGAGTGTATCATGTGTGCATATGTATGGAGTGTATATCTATAGAGTGTATCTTGTATGCATATGTATGGAGTGTATATCTATAGAATGTATCATGTGTGTATATATGTATGGAGTGTATATCTATAGAGTGTATCATGTGTGCATATGTATGGAGTGTATATCCATAGAGTGTATATGTATGGAGTGTATATCTATAGAGTGTATCATGTGTGCATATGTATAGAGTGTATCATTTGTGCATATGTATGGAGTGTATTATGTGTGTATATGTAAGAAGTGTATCATGTCCTTTCGTTCATAGGGGGTCAATCAACTCCCAATAGCTCAGTGGTTAGGTAACTCACCTTTCACGCCAGAGACCCCGGTTCTCTCCCAGACCCTGACATGTGTGTATGTGTATCGTGTGTATATCTATAGTGTATGTGTATGGAGTGTATATATATATATAGATTGTATCATGTGTGCATATGTATGGAGTGTATATCTATAGAGTGTATCATGTGTGTATATGTATGGAGTGTATATCTATAGTGTGTATATGTATGGAGTGTATTTCTATAGAGTGTAAATGTCTGGAGTGTATCTTTTGTGTTTATATGTATGGAGTGTATCATGTGTGCATATGTATGGAGTGTATATCTATAGAGTGTATCATGTGTGTATATGTATGGAGTGTATATCTATAGAGTGTATCATGTGTGTATATGTATGGAGTGTATATCTATAGAGTGTATCATGTGTGCATATGTATGGAGTGTGTATCATGTGTGCATATGTATGGAGTGTGTATCATGTGTGCATATGTATGGAGTGTATATCTATAGAGTGTATATGTATGGAGTGTATATCTATAGAGTGTATCATGTGTGTATATGTATGGAGTGTATATCTATAGAGTGTATATGTCTGGAGTGTATCTTTTGTGTTTATATGTATGGAGTGTATCATGTGTGCATATGTATGGAGTGTATATCTATAGAGTGTATCATGTGTGTATATGTATGGAGTGTATATCTATAGAGTGTATCATGTGTGCATATGTATGGAGTGTGTATCATGTGTGCATATGCATGGAGTGTGTATCATGTGTGCATATGTATGGAGTCTATATCTATAGAGTGTATATGTATGGAGTGTATATCTATAGAGTGTATCATGTGTGTATATGTATGGAGTGTATATCTATAGAGTGTATATGTATGGAGTGTATCATGTGTGCATATGTATGGAGTGTATATCTATAGAGTGTATCGTGTGTATATGTATAGAGTGTATAATTTGTGCATATGTATGGAGTGTATATGTATGAAGTGTATCTTGTCCTTTCGTTCATAGGGGGTCAATCAACTCCCAATAGCTCAGTGGTTAGATAACTCACCTTTCACGCCAGAGACCCGGGTTCTATCCCAGACCCTGATATATGTGTAGAGTGTATATCTATAGAGTGTATCATGTGTGTATATGTATGGAGTGTGTATCTATAGAGTGTATATGTCTGGAGTGTATCTTTTGTGTTTATATGTATGGAGTGTATCATGTGTGCATATGTATGGAGTGTATATCTATAGAGTGTATATGTCTGGAGTGTATCTTTTGTGTTTATATGTATGGAGTGTATCATGTGTGCATATGTATGGAGTGTATATCTATAGAGTGTATTATGTGTGTATATGTATGGAGTGTATATCTATAGAGTGTATCATGTGTGCATATGTGTAGAGTGTATATCTATAGAGTGTATCATTTGTGCATATGTATGGAGTGTATTATGTGTGTATATGTATGAAGTGTATCATGTATATAGAGTGTATTATGTGTGCATATGTATGGAGTGTGTATCATGTGTGCATATGTATGGAGTGTATATCTATAGAGTGTATATGTATGGAGTGTATATCTATAGAGTGTATCGTGTGTATATGTATGGAGTGTATATCTATAGAGTGTATATGTATGGAGTTTATCATGTGTGCATATGTATGGAGTGTATATCTATAGAGTGTATCGTGTGTATATGTATGGAGTGTATATCTATAGAGTGTATCATGTGTGCATATGTGTAGAGTGTATATCTATAGAGTGTATCATGTCCTTTCGTTCATAGGGGGTCAATCAACTCCCAATATCATGTGTGTATATTTAAGGAGTGTATATCTATAGAGTGTATCATGTGTGCATTTGTATGGAGTGTATCTCTATAGCGTGTATATGTATGGAGTGTGTATCATGTGTGCATATGTATGGAGTGTGTATCATGTGTGCATATGTATGGAGTGTATATCCATAGAGTGTATATGTATGGAGTGTATACCTATAGAGTGTATCATGTGTGCATATGTATGGAGTGTATATCTATAGAGTGTATCATGTGTGTGTGTGTGTATCATGTGTGCATATGTATAGAGTGTATAATTTGTGCATATGTATGGAGTGTATGTGTATGAAGTGTATCATGTCCTTTCGCTCATAGGGGGAGGTCAATTAACTCCCAATAGCTCAGTGGTTAGGTAACTCACCTTTCACGCCAGAGACCTGGGTTCTATCCCAGACCCTGACATGTGTGTATGTGTATCATGTATGGAGTGTGTATGTATGGTGTGTATCCTGTGTGTTTATGTATGGAGTGTATATCTATAGAGTGTGTCATTGGTGCATATGTGTATGTGTATCATGTATGGAGTGTATCATGTGTGTATATGTATGGAGTGTATATCTATAGAATGTATATGTATGGAGTGTATATCTATAGAGTGTATATGTATGGAGTGTGTATCATGTGTGCATATGTATGGAGTGTATATCCATAGAATGTATATGTATGGAGTGTATATCTATAGAGTGTATCATGTGTGCATATGTATGGAGTGTATATCTATAGAGTGTATCATGTGTGTGTGTGTATCATGTGTGCATATATATGGAGTGTATATCTATAGAGTGTATCATTTGTGCATATGTATAGAGTGTATCATTTGTGCATATGTATGGAGTGTATTATGTGTGTATATGTATGAAGTGTATCATGTCCTTTCGTTCATAGGGGGTGGGTAACTCACCTTTCACGCCAGAGACCCGGGTTCTATGCCAGACCCTGACATGTGTGTATGTGTATCGTGTGTATATCTACAGAGTGTATTTGTGTGCATATGTATGGAGTGTATATCTATAGAGTGTATCATGTGTGTATATATGTATAGAGTGTATATCTATAGAGTGTATCTTGTGTGCATATGTATGGAGTGTATATCTATAGAGTGTATATGTATGGAGTGTGTATCATGTGTGCATATATATGGAGTGTATATCCATAGAATGTATATGTATGGAGTGTATATCTATAGAGTGTATCATGTGTGCATATGTATGGAGTGTATATCTATAGAGTGTATCATGTGTGTGTGTATCATGTGTGCATATATATGGAGTGTATATCTATAGAGTGTATCATGTGTGCATATGTATAGAGTGTATCATTTGTGCATATGTATGGAGTGTATTATGTGTGTATATGTATGAAGTGTATCATGTCCTTTCGTTCATAGGGGGTGGGTAACTAACCTTTCACGCCAGAGACCCGGGTTCTATGCCAAACCCTGACATGTGTGTATGTGTATCGTGTGTATATCTACAGAGTGTATTTGTGTGCATATGTATGGAGTGTATATCTATAGAGTGTATCATGTGTGTATATATGTATGGAGTGTATATCTATAGAGTGTATCTTGTGTGCATATGTATGGAGTGTATATCTATAGAGTGTATCATGTGTGTATATATGTATGGAGTGTATATCTATAGAGTGTATCATGTATGGAGTGTATATCTATAGAGTGTATCTTGTGTGCATATGTATGGAGTGTATATCTATAGAGTGTATCATGTGTGCATATGTATGGAGTGTATATCTATAGAGTGTATCTTGTGTGCATATGTATGAAGTGTATATCTATAGAGTGTATCTTGTGTGTATATATGTATGGAGTGTATATCTATAGAGTGTATCATGTGTGCATATGTATGGAGTGTATATCTATAGAGTGTATCTTGTGTGCATATGTATGGAGTGTATATCCATAGAGTGTATCATGTGTGCATATGTATAGAGTGTATCATTTCTGCATATGTATGGAGTGTATATCTATAGAGTGTATCATGTGTGCATATGTATGGAGTGTATATCCATAGAGTGTATCATGTGTGCATATGTATAGAGTGTATCATTTCTGCATATGTATGGAGTGTATAATGTGTGTATATGTATGAAGTGTATCATGTCCTTTCGTTCATAGGGGGGTTAATCAACTACCAATAGCTCAGTTGTTAGGTAACTTACCTTTCACGCCAGAGACCCGGGTTCTATCCCAGACCCTGACATGTGTGTATGTGTATCGTGTGTATATGTATGTGTATGGAGTGTATATCTATAGAGTGTATCATGTGTGCATATGTATGGAGTGTATATCTATAGAGTGTATCTTGTGTGCATATGTATGGAGTGTATATCTATAGAGTGTATCTTGTGTGCATATGTATGGAGTGTATATCTATAGAGTGTATCATGTGTGCATATGTATGGAGTGTATATCTATAGAGTGTATCTTGTGTGCATATGTATGGAGTGTATATCTATAGAGTGTATCATGTGTGTATATATGTATGGAGTGTATATCTATAGAGTGTATCATGTGTGTATATATGTATGGAGTGTATATCTATAGAGTGTATCTTTGTGCATATGTATGGAGTGTATATCTATAGAGTGTATCATGTGTGTATATATGTATGGAGTGTATATCTATAGAGTGTATCATGTGTGCATACGTATGGAGTGTATATCTATAGAGTGTATCTTGTGAGCATATGTATGGAGTGTATATCTATAGAGTGTATCATGTGTGCATATGTATGGAGTGTATATCTATAGAGTGTATCATGTGTGCATATGTATGGAGTGTATATCTATAGAGTGTATCTTGTGTGCATATGTATGGAGTGTATATCTATAGAGTGTATCATGTGTGTATATGTGTATGGAGTGTATATCTATAGAGTGTATCATGTGTGCATATGTATGGAGTGTATATCTATAGAGTGTATCTTGTGTGCATATGTATGGAGTGTATATCTATAGAGTGTATCATGTGTGTATATATGTATGGAGTGTATATCTATAGAGTGTATCATGTGTGCATATGTATGGAGTGTATATCTATAGAGTGTATCTTGTGTGCATATGTATGGAGTGTATATCTATAGAGTGTATCATGTGTGTATATATGTATGGAGTGTATATCTATAGAGTGTATCATGTGTGCATATGTATGGAGTGTATATCTATAGAGTGTATCTTGTGTGCATATGTATGGAGTGTATATCTATAGAGTGTATCATGTGTGCATATGTATGGAGTGTATATCCATAGAGTGTATCATGTGTGCATATGTATAGAGTGTATCATTTCTGCATATGTATGGAGTGTATAATGTGTGTATATGTATGAAGTGTATCATGTCCTTTCGTTCATAGGGGGGGTTAATCAACTACCAATAGCTCAGTGGTTAGGTAACTCACCTTTCACGCCAGAGACCCGGGTTCTATCCCAGACCCTGACATGTGTGTATGTGTATCGTGTGTATATGTATGTGTATGGAGTGTATATCTATAGAGTGTATCATGTGTGCATATGTATGGAGTGTATATCTATAGAGTGTATCTTGTGTGCATATGTATGGAGTGTATATCTATAGAGTGTATCATGTGTGCATATGTATGGAGTGTGTATCTTGTGTGCATATGTATGGAGTGTATATCTATAGAGTGTATCATGTGTGTATATATGTATGGAGTGTATATCTATAGAGTGTATCTTGTGTGCATATGTATGGAGTGTATATCTATAGAGTGTATCATGTGTGTATATATGTATGGAGTGTATATCTTTAGAGTGTATCATGTGTGTATATATGTATGGAGTGTATATCTATAGAGTGTATCTTGTGTGCATATGTATGGAGTGTATATCTATAGAGTGTATCATGTGTGTATATATGTATGGAGTGTATATCTATAGAGTGTATCATGTGTGCATATGTATGGAGTGTATATCTATAGAGTGTATCTTGTGAGCATATGTATGGAGTGTATATCTATAGAGTGTATCATGTGTGCATATGTATGGAGTGTATATCTATAGAGTGTATCTTGTGTGCATATGTATGGAGTGTATATCTATAGAGTGTATCATGTGTGTATATATGTATGGAGTGTATATCTATAGAGTGTATCATGTGTGCATATGTATGGAGTGTATATCTATAGAGTGTATCTTGTGTGCATATGTATGGAGTGTATACCTATAGAGTGTATCATGTGTGTATATATGTATGGAGTGTATATCTATAGAGTGTATCATGTGTGCATATGTATGGAGTGTATATCTATAGAGTGTATCTTGTGTGCATATGTATGGAGTGTATATCTATAGAGTGTATCATGTGTGTATATATGTATGGAGTGTATATCTATAGAGTGTATCATGTGTGCATATGTATGGAGTGTATATCTATAGAGTGTATCTTGTGTGCATATGTATGGAGTGTATATCTATAGAGTGTATCATGTGTGCATATGTATGGAGTGTATATCCATAGAGTGTATCATGTGTGCATATGTATGGAGTGTATATCCATAGAGTGTATCATGTGTGCATATGTATGGAGTGTATCATGTCCTTTCGTTCATAGGGGGTCAATCAACTCCCAATAGCTCAGTGGTTAGGTAACTCACCTTTCACGCCAGAGACCCGGGTTCTATCCCAGACCCTGACATGTGTGTACGTGTATCGTGTGTATATGTATGTGTATGGAGTGTATATCTATAGAGTGTATCATGTGTGCATATGTATGGAGTGTGTATCTTGTGTGCATATGTATGGAGTGTATATCTATAGAGTGTATCATGTGTGCATATGTATGGAGTGTATATCTATGGAGTGTATCTTGTGTGCATATGTATGGAGTGTATATCTATAGAGTGTTTCATGTGTGTATATATGTATGGAGTGTTTCATGTGTGTATATATGTATGGAGTGTATATCTATAGAGTGTATATATGTATGGAGTGTATATCTATAGAGTGTATCTTGTGTGCATATGTATGGAGTGTATCATGTGTGTATATATGTATGGAGTGTATATCTATAGAGTGTATATATGTATGGAGTGTATATCTATAGAGTGTATCTTGTGTGCATATGTATGGAGTGTATATCTATAGAGTGTATCATGTGTGTATATATGTATGGAGTGTATATCTATAGAGTGTATCTTGTATGCATATGTATGGAGTGTATATCTATAGAATGTATCATGTGTGTATATATGTATGGAGTGTATATCTATAGAGTGTATCATGTGTGCATATGTATGGAGTGTATATCCATAGAGTGTATATGTATGGAGTGTATATCTATAGAGTGTATCATGTGTGCATATGTATAGAGTGTATCATTTGTGCATATGTATGGAGTGTATTATGTGTGTATATGTAAGAAGTGTATCATGTCCTTTCGTTCATAGGGGGTCAATCAACTCCCAATAGCTCAGTGGTTAGGTAACTCACCTTTCACGCCAGAGACCCCGGTTCTCTCCCAGACCCTGACATGTGTGTATGTGTATCGTGTGTATATCTATAGTGTATGTGTATGGAGTGTATATATATATATAGAGTGTATCATGTGTGCATATGTATGGAGTGTATATCTATAGAGTGTATCATGTGTGTATATGTATGGAGTGTATATCTATAGTGTGTATATGTATGGAGTGTATTTCTATAGAGTGTAAATGTCTGGAGTGTATCTTTTGTGTTTATATGTATGGAGTGTATCATGTGTGCATATGTATGGAGTGTATATCTATAGAGTGTATCATGTGTGTATATGTATGGAGTGTATATCTATAGAGTGTATCATGTGTGTATATGTATGGAGTGTATATCTATAGAGTGTATCATGTGTGCATATGTATGGAGTGTGTATCATGTGTGCATATGTATGGAGTGTGTATCATGTGTGCATATGTATGGAGTGTATATCTATAGAGTGTATATGTATGGAGTGTATATCTATAGAGTGTATCATGTGTGTATATGTATGGAGTGTATATCTATAGAGTGTATATGTCTGGAGTGTATCTTTTGTGTTTATATGTATGGAGTGTATCATGTGTGCATATGTATGGAGTGTGTATCTATAGAGTGTATCATGTGTGTATATGTATGGAGTGTATATCTATAGAGTGTATCATGTGTGCATATGTATGGAGTGTGTATCATGTGTGCATATGCATGGAGTGTGTATCATGTGTGCATATGTATGGAGTCTATATCTATAGAGTGTATATGTATGGAGTGTATATCTATAGAGTGTATCATGTGTGTATATGTATGGAGTGTATATCTATAGAGTGTATCATGTGTGTATATGTATGGAGTGTATATCTATAGTGTGTATATGTATGGAGTGTATTTCTATAGAGTGTAAATGTCTGGAGTGTATCTTTTGTGTTTATATGTATGGAGTGTATCATGTGTGCATATGTATGGAGTGTATATCTATAGAGTGTATCATGTGTGTATATGTATGGAGTGTATATCTATAGAGTGTATCATGTGTGTATATGTATGGAGTGTATATCTATAGAGTGTATCATGTGTGCATATGTATGGAGTGTGTATCATGTGTGCATATGTATGGAGTGTGTATCATGTGTGCATATGTATGGAGTGTATATCTATAGAGTGTATATGTATGGAGTGTATATCTATAGAGTGTATCATGTGTGTATATGTATGGAGTGTATATCTATAGAGTGTATATGTCTGGAGTGTATCTTTTGTGTTTATATGTATGGAGTGTATCATGTGTGCATATGTATGGAGTGTATATCTATAGAGTGTATCATGTGTGTATATGTATGGAGTGTATATCTATAGAGTGTATCATGTGTGCATATGTATGGAGTGTGTATCATGTGTGCATATGCATGGAGTGTGTATCATGTGTGCATATGTATGGAGTCTATATCTATAGAGTGTATATGTATGGAGTGTATATCTATAGAGTGTATCATGTGTGTATATGTATGGAGTGTATATCTATAGAGTGTATATGTATGGAGTGTATCATGTGTGCATATGTATGGAGTGTATATCTATAGAGTGTATCGTGTGTATATGTATAGAGTGTATAATTTGTGCATATGTATGGAGTGTATATGTATGAAGTGTATCTTGTCCTTTCGTTCATAGGGGGTCAATCAACTCCCAATAGCTCAGTGGTTAGATAACTCACCTTTCACGCCAGAGACCCGGGTTCTATCCCAGACCCTGATATATGTGTAGAGTGTATATCTATAGAGTGTATCATGTGTGTATATGTATGGAGTGTGTATCTATAGAGTGTATATGTCTGGAGTGTATCTTTTGTGTTTATATGTATGGAGTGTATCATGTGTGCATATGTATGGAGTGTATATCTATAGAGTGTATATGTCTGGAGTGTATCTTTTGTGTTTATATGTATGGAATGTATCATGTGTGCATATGTATGGAGTGTATATCTATAGAGTGTATTATGTGTGTATATGTATGGAGTGTATATCTATAGAGTGTATCATGTGTGCATATGTGTAGAGTGTATATCTATAGAGTGTATCATTTGTGCATATGTATGGAGTGTATTATGTGTGTATATGTATGAAGTGTATCATGTATATAGAGTGTATTATGTGTGCATATGTATGGAGTGTGTATCATGTGTGCATATGTATGGAGTGTATATCTATAGAGTGTATATGTATGGAGTGTATATCTATAGAGTGTATCGTGTGTATATGTATGGAGTGTATATCTATAGAGTGTATATGTATGGAGTTTATCATGTGTGCATATGTATGGAGTGTATATCTATAGAGTGTATCGTGTGTATATGTATGGAGTGTATATCTATAGAGTGTATCATGTGTGCATATGTGTAGAGTGTATATCTATAGAGTGTATCATGTCCTTTCGTTCATAGGGGGTCAATCAACTCCCAATATCATGTGTGTATATTTAAGGAGTGTATATCTATAGAGTGTATCATGTGTGCATTTGTATGGAGTGTATCTCTATAGCGTGTATATGTATGGAGTGTGTATCATGTGTGCATATGTATGGAGTGTGTATCATGTGTGCATATGTATGGAGTGTATATCCATAGAGTGTATATGTATGGAGTGTATACCTATAGAGTGTATCATGTGTGCATATGTATGGAGTGTATATCTATAGAGTGTATCATGTGTGTGTGTGTGTATCATGTGTGCATATGTATAGAGTGTATAATTTGTGCATATGTATGGAGTGTATGTGTATGAAGTGTATCATGTCCTTTCGCTCATAGGGGGGGGGGTCAATCAACTCCCAATAGCTCAGTGGTTAGGTAACTCACCTTTCACGCCAGAGACCTGGGTTCTATCCCAGACCCTGACATGTGTGTATGTGTATCATGTATGGAGTGTGTATGTATGGTGTGTATCCTGTGTGTTTATGTATGGAGTGTATATCTATAGAGTGTGTCATTTGTGCATATGTGTATGTGTATCATGTATGGAGTGTATCATGTGTGTATATGTATGGAGTGTATATCTATAGAATGTATATGTATGGAGTGTATATCTATAGAGTGTATATGTATGGAGTGTGTATCATGTGTGCATATGTATGGAGTGTATATCCATAGAATGTATATGTATGGAGTGTATATCTATAGAGTGTATCATGTGTGCATATGTATGGAGTGTATATCTATAGAGTGTATCATGTGTGTGTGTGTATCATGTGTGCATATATATGGAGTGTATATCTATAGAGTGTATCATTTGTGCATATGTATAGAGTGTATCATTTGTGCATATGTATGGAGTGTATTATGTGTGTATATGTATGAAGTGTATCATGTCCTTTCGTTCATAGGGGGTGGGTAACTCACCTTTCACGCCAGAGACCCGGGTTCTATGCCAGACCCTGACATGTGTGTATGTGTATCGTGTGTATATCTACAGAGTGTATTTGTGTGCATATGTATGGAGTGTATATCTATAGAGTGTATCATGTGTGTATATATGTATAGAGTGTATATCTATAGAGTGTATCTTGTGTGCATATGTATGGAGTGTATATCTATAGAGTGTATATGTATGGAGTGTGTATCATGTGTGCATATGTATGGAGTGTATATCCATAGAATGTATATGTATGGAGTGTATATCTATAGAGTGTATCATGTGTGCATATGTATGGAGTGTATATCTATAGAGTGTATCATGTGTGTGTGTATCATGTGTGCATATATATGGAGTGTATATCTATAGAGTGTATCATGTGTGCATATGTATAGAGTGTATCATTTGTGCATATGTATGGAGTGTATTATGTGTGTATATGTATGAAGTGTATCATGTCCTTTCGTTCATAGGGGGTGGGTAACTCACCTTTCACGCCAGAGACCCGGGTTCTATGCCAAACCCTGACATGTGTGTATGTGTATCGTGTGTATATCTACAGAGTGTATTTGTGTGCATATGTATGGAGTGTATATCTATAGAGTGTATCATGTGTGTATATATGTATGGAGTGTATATCTATAGAGTGTATCTTGTGTGCATATGTATGGAGTGTATATCTATAGAGTGTATCATGTGTGTATATATGTATGGAGTGTATATCTATAGAGTGTATCATGTATGGAGTGTATATCTATAGAGTGTATCTTGTGTGCATATGTATGGAGTGTATATCTATAGAGTGTATCATGTGTGCATATGTATGGAGTGTATATCTATAGAGTGTATCTTGTGTGCATATGTATGAAGTGTATATCTATAGAGTGTATCTTGTGTGTATATATGTATGGAGTGTATATCTATAGAGTGTATCATGTGTGCATATGTATGGAGTGTATATCTATAGAGTGTATCTTGTGTGCATATGTATGGAGTGTATATCCATAGAGTGTATCATGTGTGCATATGTATAGAGTGTATCATTTCTGCATATGTATGGAGTGTATATCTATAGAGTGTATCATGTGTGCATATGTATGGAGTGTATATCCATAGAGTGTATCATGTGTGCATATGTATAGAGTGTATCATTTCTGCATATGTATGGAGTGTATAATGTGTGTATATGTATGAAGTGTATCATGTCCTTTCGTTCATAGGGGGGTTAATCAACTACCAATAGCTCAGTTGTTAGGTAACTTACCTTTCACGCCAGAGACCCGGGTTCTATCCCAGACCCTGACATGTGTGTATGTGTATCGTGTGTATATGTATGTGTATGGAGTGTATATCTATAGAGTGTATCATGTGTGCATATGTATGGAGTGTATATCTATAGAGTGTATCTTGTGTGCATATGTATGGAGTGTATATCTATAGAGTGTATCTTGTGTGCATATGTATGGAGTGTATATCTATAGAGTGTATCATGTGTGCATATGTATGGAGTGTATATCTATAGAGTGTATCTTGTGTGCATATGTATGGAGTGTATATCTATAGAGTGTATCATGTGTGTATATATGTATGGAGTGTATATCTATAGAGTGTATCATGTGTGTATATATGTATGGAGTGTATATCTATAGAGTGTATCTTGTGTGCATATGTATGGAGTGTATATCTATAGAGTGTATCATGTGTGTATATATGTATGGAGTGTATATCTATAGAGTGTATCATGTGTGCATATGTATGGAGTGTATATCTATAGAGTGTATCTTGTGAGCATATGTATGGAGTGTATATCTATAGAGTGTATCATGTGTGCATATGTATGGAGTGTATATCTATAGAGTGTATCATGTGTGCATATGTATGGAGTGTATATCTATAGAGTGTATCTTGTGTGCATATGTATGGAGTGTATATCTATAGAGTGTATCATGTGTGTATATATGTATGGAGTGTATATCTATAGAGTGTATCATGTGTGCATATGTATGGAGTGTATATCTATAGAGTGTATCTTGTGTGCATATGTATGGAGTGTATATCTATAGAGTGTATCATGTGTGCATATGTATGGAGTGTATATCCATAGAGTGTATCATGTGTGCATATGTATAGAGTGTATCATTTCTGCATATGTATGGAGTGTATAATGTGTGTATATGTATGAAGTGTATCATGTCCTTTCGTTCATAGGGGGGTTAATCAACTACCAATAGCTCAGTGGTTAGGTAACTCACCTTTCACGCCAGAGACCCGGGTTCTATCCCAGACCCTGACATGTGTGTATGTGTATCGTGTGTATATGTATGTGTATGGAGTGTATATCTATAGAGTGTATCATGTGTGCATATGTATGGAGTGTATATCTATAGAGTGTTTATCTATAGAGTGTATCATGTGTGTATATGTATGGAGTGTATATCTATAGAGTGTATATGTCTGGAGTGTATCTTGTGTGTGTGTAAGTATGGAGTGTATCATGCGTGCATATGTGTGGAGTGTATATCTATAGAGTGTATCATGTGTGTATATGTATGGAGTGTATATCTATAGAGTGTATCATGTGTGTATATGTATGGAGTGTATATCTATAGAGTGTATATGTCTGGAGTGTATCTTTTGTGTTTATATGTATGGAGTGTATCATGTGTGCATATGTATGGAGTGTATTATGTGTGTATATGTATGAAGTGTATAATGTCCTTTCGTTCATAGGGGGGCAAATAACTCCCAATAGCTCAGTGGTTAGGTAACTCACCTTTCACGCCAGAGTCCCAGGTTCTATCCCAGACCCTGACATGTGTGTATGTGTATCGTGTGTATATCTATAGAGTGTATCATGTGTGCATATGTATGGAGTGTATATCTATAGAGTGTATCATGTGTGCATATGTGTAGAGTGTATATCTATAGAATGTATCATTTGTGCATATGTATGGAGTGTATCATGTGTGTATGTGTATGAAGTGTATCATGTCCTTTCGTTCATAGGGGAGGGGTCAATCAACTCCCAATAGCTCAGTGGTTAGGTAACTCACCTTTCACGCCAGAGACCCGGGTTCTATCCCAGACCCTGACATGTGTGTATGTGTATCATGTGTGTATGTATGGCGTGTGTATCATGTGTGCATATGTATGGAGTCAGTTTCATGTATCATGCGTCAGTTTGTTTTTCTATTACATAGCTTTTACCAGTGTTGGATCGGTTGCACAGAGAATAACATCTTTATAAAACGATAAAAGTCTTTAACACCATCTTTATTATAACGGGAAAAAATATTCACGGGGTGATTTTTCTGCGTGAGAAAATGGATGTGTGGCGTGAGAGCGTGAGAATACTGGCAATTGCGTGACAGCCCTGGACACTATTGTAGTTAGAGGGGTTGTGTATAATTCACTAACTAACGTTAAACGTGAAGTTCGGTAATAGCTTTAACGTCTAACATTTAAAGTGAAATAGGCTTAATGCGTTAAAATTATACCTTCAAAAATGTCAGATTATCTGTACTGTGAATTTGGTTCTAGTTTAAAAAGATGTTCATTGCTCTTATTGACCTCCTACAGTTTCTCTTTAACCACCTGAGTCTTTTTTTCTCTCATTTTGAAGCGCCATCAATTAGGCTGTTCTTCCGGATTATATGCAACTTTTTCAGACCTCTGCAGCAACTTAAGCTGTTTATTTCTGTAAATTAGAATGCAAATGCATTTGTTCGGATAAGTCATGAAGAAGTTTAAATCGAGGGACTGTGTTTGTAGTTCACTTGTATGTATGTTTCCAGTCTCCTTTAAATTTAGGTGGTTATGTTTTTATCTGTATTTTAGGATTGCATTTCCCATTATTTCCAATGGACCTGCTTCTGCTGGCAGTACACATGATTTCTGTGACTTCTTGATGACATGCAAAAAGCACAATTCTGCATCATTTCGACAAAAAAGCTTCAAATCATCATTGTGTTTTAAGCAATGCTCCATTGATTTTACCATGAACTGCTCCGGGTTCTTTCTGAAGACATCTGAGATTATTTTTAGAGCCAGATTAATTGAAGGCCTGTGTGAGCACTCAATACGATGGCACAGAGGACATTGTGTCCATGTACATTCCCAATGTTTCTGAATGTAGAGTTTGTAAAGCTGTGTTTGCAACTCAGTGTGATAAGGACATCAAATACATCTCAGCATGCATTGTAAGGACATCTCCAAACCGAATAGTTTTTCTTCAGCCTTCAGTGATTTTGCAAATACGTAAATTTATGACCAGTGTTTTCTCTTTTGAAATCTTCCAATCTGCAAGTATTGTACCGTGTGACTGGGACAAAGTAGCTTGCCCTAAAACTTTAGTGTTTCCTTTAAGTGATGTCAGAAATGCCTCTATTTTTAACTCTAAACACTTGATTTTCATGGCAAAATATATCTCACATTAGAAGATGATTCATGAGTCATACAAATGATCTAATTAAAAAGACATACTTCATCAGGAAGGAAACAACAAGAAATTAGTTTTATTGGAGATTTACCAGAAAAGGTCAATTGAATGTATACAGGACTTCTTTTAATTAAACAATGTGTCCAGTCTCGTTTTTAAAAGAAGCTGCTGCATAAACATGCAAGTATTTTGAGGGACAAATGTGGAGAGGTAGTTATGACCTGTTAGCTATCAGGATGTAAAACAGTTTTACACAGCATGCAGTTAGTAAACAAGACGATTAGCTAAGGATAAGAAGGACAGTGTTACTATAAAAATGAAAGTAGATTAAAAGAAAAATAAATAAGCAGCATTTTTACATATTGCTCCCTTATATAACAATTACAAATCGCCATGTTTAATGTAGGATGTTTTGGTGAGAATATGTCTAATAACAACTGTGGGTTTATTTTATTATGTATAAGATATATCGTGGGTTCAGTTATATTTTTATTTTGTATATGGAATAAAGTGGCAGAGAATACTGATCCACATTTAATAGTGTGATTTAGAAGATAAATGCACAAGACATCAGGTTCTATCTGAAATCCTTACAAAGTAAAAAGACGAGAAAACAAATGAGCAGTTATGAATAGTTAACTGTTAATCTTTAATTAAAGAAATGTGAACATTTGTCAAACGATCAGAGATCATTTGTGTAAAAATGCATCAGTATATTACAATGTGCGAGCAGTCAGCGTCATTTAACTTGATTATACCACCTTGGATATTTATTAAAAGTGCCCACAAAGAAATAAAGATAAAAACTAATTTGGGCCATTCTAATTAAACATACTCAATTTTTTTTGTGCTATACATGTTGTAAAAAGATATAAATTATTTGGAGATTCAAAAGAGAACATGTACTCCTTTGTAAATCTCTGAAGGTTAAGGAGAATACGGTAGATTGTTTTTAAAAGGAGTATCAGCAAACTTTACTTCTAACTGCACGTCCTATAATGCACTGAATAAAGAAATGAATTACTTTTCACATTTTGATTCAATGTCAAAGAAATTAATTATGAAAAACAGAGTAGTAATGTTCTGCATTATGTATAAGTTCCTTATTAAAAGACATAAACAACTGTCGTATAAATAATTAACAAAATGTGTAATTGGTCAAGTTAATAAGTTGAACACATGCCCCTGAATATTACAGTTCACTAACAAGAGGCCGTTAGAGACATATGAGTTTACTACAAGCTCAAAACAAACCTCAAACAAACTCAACCAGAACAACATTATCTTTTAAAGTTACAATAATCAGTAGAACTTATGGATTATTTACACAATCTGAAGGAACTAGATAGAAAGTTATAAATAGACATTTTGCTCTGTTCAGCTGTGATAAATATTGCAATAATGTTCACAGAGGGAAACCGCACAATATGTAAATCTCTCACCTCTTTGATGAATATCCTGCAATGCTGCATGGTCCAATAAAAGGCTGTTTTTAATGTTTCATACACCAATACAGCATTAAAATGTCAGTTCACAGTAATATCTGTCTCTTTGTTGAACTAATCCATCTGCTGCATTTCCACATTTTTTCCTAGCTGCCATAAAGACAGTATGGAAACACAGGGAAAACCTCCTTTTTTCCTCTCGTTGAGCTTCCTGAATCAAGACCCTGAAACTTGTGCTCCCAGATGGGTCACGCCATGATGGGATTCAGCCATTTTGTCCAAAAGCAGGAGTGCAGTCTCATACAAAACCCAGCTTCACTGATGAACGATGGCATTTTGGGCAGCCCTTTGTGCCATTTGTCTGCAGACACCTGCATGGATGAATAGAACACAGTGAGCAGCATCCAATAATACAGAAAGTGATAAACACTAAACTACATCATACCTGTCAACATAGGGATGTGAAAATAAATGATACTCCCCCTCCACCAAAACAAAAAAAGGTAAGTTTTCCCCAAATTACTAAACATGTGGAAATACATCATGGAAATGAAAGTAATCCTGTCGTTTTTATATTTATTTCAAAGTGTTTTCATGCCTAAATAAAATGAAAGCACAAAACAGATTCACATTTAAGAGCAAGGGGCGTCCCCTGGTGGTTCAGCGGTATGGGCTGCGTATAGGGAGGATCGGCTCTATGATGTTTATTGCCACCCTTTATAGAAAGATTAAAAATATGGAAGAATTACAGGAAAATACCTTTACGGGATGATAGCGGGATATAATTGTAAAATACGGGAGAATCCTGAGAGAAAAACGGGAGGGTTAACGGGTATGAATTACATACCTGAGGTTATGGCATGGGTGATGCATCGAAAAGTATTCGAAATCGACATTCAGAACCCATAATCGACCAAATTTTTCCATGTCAATTTTTTCAATTACTTTCCCTACCGTGTGTGGAGTCATGTGACCCCGCTCTGTTAAGGCTGAATTATACTTATTATAATATGATTTATACTTATTATATTATTATGATATTATACTTCTGCCAAGGGCACGTGTACAGTTCAGTGCAGCCTTTACATACCCGCACACCTCTCAAAAATATTTACTTGCACATCACAGCAACGCATAGCGCAAGCTTACTGATTGGTCGGTTTGGTAGCGGTGATGACGGTGGGCGGCGCAGAGAGCCACGTTTTAGGCAATGTGTGTTTTAATTTTAGTTGTTCAGCGTTGATATTCAATAAATAATCAGGTAGTAGATATTGTGTGTTTACTTCAATTATTTTAAGATCAAGTAATGCACCCTACATTAAAATATCTCTCACTTGTAATATGTGAGCATATTTACTGTACAAAACTTGTCAGTGAATTATGAGGGCAAAAACATAAAATAAATAAATAAAATAATCGTTCATTAATTATAATCGAGTTAAATTGTTCAATTTATCGAGATTTTAATTTTAGGCCAAATCACCCAGCCCTACTTGAGGTGGAAGATGTGAGAGCAGGGCAAGGCCTGCAGCTGCTGGTTCTTCTCTCCGATAGACTCCCCACACATGCCGCAGTAGAGCTCCAGCTCCTCCACACACTGCAGGAACTTCACCACCTGCTCCCTTAACTCCTCCTGCTGCTCCTTACAGCGGTAAATGCCTTCACAAAGGCTGTGCACCTTCAGGATACACAGCTGGAACAGAAGAGCACAATTCTAATGCTAATACAAAGCAAGTCTTTATCTTCTGTAATGTTATGCCATCAAAATCGTAATGAAAATTAGATGTTTGTCTCTTATTCTCTTATAACAGATGCATCACCTTGTTTCCGATTGCCTCGGCAAGATCATTTGCTCTTTGCAGTGAGTCCAGAGCCTGTGGTAATACAAGAAGTACTCAAACTAATGCCAGTTGAGATATTACATACAGTCGAAGACAAAATCATTAGCCCTCCTATAAAATGGCCAAATATGTTAATTAGGCAGGTCATTGGACAAAAGTAGCTTGTTTTGTAGCCAAAAAATGGGGGCTAATAATAATGACCTTAGTTTAACAAAAAAAAATCACAGGGGCTAATAAGTTTGTCTTTAACTGTATATGTTGATCACAAATGTTCACACATTATCAGAACAACACAATTAAATCCTGACCTTATCATATTCCTTCTGCAGAATCCAGCACTTCCCCACTCCTACGTAGATGGATGCTTGTCCAAGGCGGTTGCCAATCTCTGACATTATGCACATGGAGGACTCATATCGAGGGAATGCTTTCTGTGTTGAAGGTGAGCACATAAAGAAAAGCAATATTGTCATAAGCAATGGAATACTGCTGCATGACTACTTGAAAAATAATCGTGATTATGGCTGCCACAGTTAAGCATATATAGGCATATGTAACTCAGTTGCCACTAAATTAGGTAGACCTCAAGCTGCTTGTTAATGCACATTGCCACAATTTAGCTAGCATATAGACTGGCCTGTTCAAGACAATCTTCAGAAGTTAAAAATGAGCATCAGAATTGAGAAGAAAGCTGATTTAAGTGACTTTGAATGTGATATGGTTGTTGGAGCCCAACAGGGCAGACACTGCTGATCTACTGAGATTTTAGGCACAATCATTTTTAGGGTTTACAGATAATTGTCCAAAAAAGAGAAAATATATGAGGAGAGATCAGAGATAAATGGCTAGACTGATTTGATTTGATAAAAAAAAAAACACTAGTTATCTGAAGGTTTGAGATATACAGTTAGGTCCAAAAATATTTGGACATTGAAACAATTCTAACATTTTTGGCTCTATACACCAACACAATGGATTTGAAATGAATGAAGACTGTCAGCTTTAATTTGAGGGTATTTACATCCAAATCAGGTGAACGTGTAGGAGTTACAACAGTTTGCATATGTGCCTCCCACTTGTTAAGGGACCAAAAGTAATCGGACAGAATAATAATCATAAATCAAACTTTCACTTTTTAATACTTGGTTGCAAATCAGCCTGAAGTCTGGAAACACATAGACATCACCAGACGCTGGGTTTCATCCCTGGTGGAGCACTGCCAGGCCTCTACAGCAACTGTCTTCAGTTCCTGTTTGTTCTTGGGGCATTTTTCTTCAGTTTTGTCTTCAGCAAGTGAAATACATGCTCAATTGGATTCAGGTCGGGTAATTGACTTGGCCATTGCATGACATAAGTTCTTTCCCTTCAAAAGCTCTTTGGTTGCTTTTGCAATATGCTTTGGGCCATTGTCCATCAGCACTGTGAAGCACCGCCCACTGAGTTCTGATGCATTTGGCTTAATACGAGCAGAAAATATTGCCTGAGACACTTCAGAATTCATCCTACTGTTTTTGTCAGCAATCACATCATCAATAAATACAATTTACCCAGTTCCATTGACAGCCATACATGCACACGCCATGTCACTACTACTACCGTGCTTCACTGCTTAGGATCATTAGCAGTTCCTTTCCTTCTCCATACTCCTCTCTTCCTATCACTCTGGTACAAGTTGATCTTGATCTCATCTGTCTATAAGATGTAGTTCCAGCACTGTGAAGGATTTTTTATAACTCTGATCTGGCCTTGCTGTTTTTGAGGCTCACCAATGGTTTACATCTTGCGGTGAACCCTCTGTATTCACTCTGGTGAAGTCTTCTCTTGATTGTTGACTGGGTCTTTTGGTGTTGATGAGCTCACTGGTGTGTTCGTATTTTTTAAGAATGTTCCAAGCAGTTATTTTGGCCACACCTTTTTGCTATCTCTCTGATGGGTTTGTTTTGTTTTTTCAGCCTAATGATGGCTTGCTTGACTGATATTGACAGCTCTTTGGATCTCATCTTGAGAGTTGACAGTAAAAGATTCCAAACGCAAATAGCACACTTGAAATGAACTCTGGCCCTTTTATCTGCTCATTGTAATTGGAATAAGGAGGAAATAACACACACCTGGCCATGGAACAGCATAGAAGCCAACTGTCCAATTACTTTTGGACACTTAACAAGTGGGAGGCACCTATGCAAACTGTTGTTATTCCTACACCGTTCACCTGATTTGGATGTAAATACCCTGCAGTTAAAGCACATCTTGTTTGTTTCATATTAAATCCATTGTTTTGGTGTATAGAGGCAAAAATGTTAGAATTGTGTCGATGTTCCAATATTTATGGACCTAACTGTGTGTGGAAAAGCATCTGCAACAAACTAATGCTGCTATCATACTGTGTCTATATTGAGCAAAATCTCAGAAGAATGTTTCTAACACTCTGTTGAATCAATGCTACAAAGAATACGCTTGGTTCTGAAGGTAACAGGGATTCAAGTCCAACCTGGTAATAGCAATATGTACCTAATAAATTATCAATCAATTATAAGTAACATATTTGTAAGGATGTTGGGGATTGCAGCATAACTTACATCAACATCTTTCTGACAGCGATGAATATCGGCAAAGTTAAGCAGACACAATGCCTGAAGGGGTCGATCTCCATGCTGCAGTGCAATCTTCATTGATTCCTGAGGGGGGAAAGGAGTATATCCATTATTAATTATTGTTTGTGTTTTCATCCACAGTTTACTGAAAAAATTAGGTTTATATTATTCCTTTCAATGCTCCCCACATTATAATTTAAATATATCACATCTTGTGCATTTTTTTAAATTAAAGCATACAAAGTTAACCTTGCTTTGATTTCTTTTGTCAATATATATGAGTAATATAGTAATACATATATTAGTATGCAGTTTTAAATTTAACAACGGTATTTTTTGTTTTGTATTTCAATCATTAACTCATTTAATTAATTAAAATTGCATTTAGGAAGGAGAAACCACAGTGTTGATTGCAGGGGCAGTAGATCAGACAATATTGTGTTTAACTTGAAAGTAACATACATTTAACATATTTAAATATTTGTTATATATAATCACATAAATTAATAAATACATATAGTAAAAGGAGGACAAAAAACAGAACTGTCTGCTACACATTTTTGTATGTATAAGATGTTGTATCCAGTGGTGTAAAGTATCAAATTACAAATACTGCAACTACTGTAATTGAGTAATTAGTAATTAAGAAATTGTAATTTACTAAGTAGTTTTAAAAATATGTACTTTTACTTTCCCTTAAGAAGATTTTTAGTGCAGTATTGGTACTTTTACTCCACTACTCTCCTTCAACCTGCAGTCACTACTTATTTTTTCTTATCTATGGCATCTTTCTTGTCTAAATCGCATATAGAAGGTAAATCGCATCATAATGAACTACCTCAAGACATGGGTGCTTTATAATTGCAGCAAACTGTTTGGAAGCACTAAAATGTCCAAGAAGATGTCCAAAATCTTTACATGCATTGATCCAGAGACTGTTTAGATGCATGTCACTGATAAGAAGATGACGGATGTTTACTGTATGATGACCGAAATGGCCTTAAACATTCAGCAAGCACAAGACATCAACATGACGTCAGTTTGACGTTATACCCCAACGTCGTGGCGACATTGCATTTTGTTTGGAAATGAAAATCGGGTTGACGTCAGAACTCAACGTCAGGCCAACATCATTGTCCAACAACTAACCTAAAATCAACCAAATATTAACTTCTAATGATGTTACAGCTTGGCGTTGTGTGGACGTTATTATTATTACGTCTATCAAATGTTGGATTTTGGTTGTCATACTTGACGAATAAATGTCAGTATCTGAAGTCAATATGACGTTGGTTTAAGATGTGGGCTAGACATTTTGGTCACTTTCTAACACAACCTAAAATTAACCAAACATCAACCTCATTTGATGTTGTTATTGGAAATCAAAATAACTTACTTAGACGCTGGCTAGACATTGAATTTTGGTCACCTGACCTCACGACCCAACCTAATATTAACGTCTTATGACGTGTGTCTGCTGGGCAATAACTAAATGCACTACAGAATGTTACGTTTACACACATCCACAAATTACATGTAAATGCATCAGCTTTTTACAGTGTAATACTCACTACTCACTACTCTTGAGTACTTTTGAAAGGTCTTTTTACTCATACTTTGAGTAATATTTACAACAGATACTTTTACTCTACTTGCACTACAATTTTAAGCAAGTAATGGTAGTTTTACTTGAGTATGATTTTTCAAAAAATGTATATAAAATAAATGTATTAAATATATTTTAAGATGGAGGACAGATAACTGCCCAGCTCAAGTCTGCAACAGTGTGTAGACTTGGTATTTTAAACCCAAATATCTAACCTAAAACCAGAAGCTTGGCCACCCAACTTAAACAACATACAAAAACGAAACGTTGCGTGACAGCTGGAACATGGCCCGTGTTAATCCCCACTGTTAGATAGCTATAAATCACTGCTGCAGACAGTACATTGTGACGACGCTCACAGTCCAAAGCAATGACCGGCTGTGATATTTCTCTCCTCGTCATTAGCGTGGGGCAAAGGGTGAGCTCTGCTCTTCATTAACACTGCTCTCAGACGGCACCTCAGCAGGATGGACTCTCGACTGGCGTATTTTTATCAGCCATAGTAAAGGGGGCTGGTCAAGAGGGCTGGCACAACCAGTCCTACAAATAGCTGCACCTGTCAGTTGTGCCATAGGCCGAGCGGCAGACAGTCAGAGGCCAGGGTTATGCCAAGGGGACGGATAAATATGATCAACATCCTGAGGGATTAAGGTGATGCTGCCTTAAATTCGTTCAGGTGATCTGCTTCCACTTTAAGATGACCATATTTGTGCACAGTACTATAAATATATATGCTAAATGCCAAAATTTAATGCAATTACAAAAAGAGCAAAATATCAATGCTGATAAATGATTTTTGCTGTTTGTTCGAACTACTTCAGACAATTCTTGAGATTTCTTTGGGACAACTTAATTTTTCTATGTTCAATCCACTTACATTTGTTAAGTTAACTTTATCGATTTGTGTTGGGACAACATGAATGAACTGTGTGGAACCCTGCATTTTTTTTACATTATACGGAATAAACAACTACCAGAAATCATCAAATACCTAAAACTACCACAAGGTAAAATTAACTCATGCACATTACCACTGTCTTGAACACCTTTTTTTGAACACTTGTAACACTTTTACTGCCTTATTCACAAAGTAATTTCTACAGTCATGAAATTATTATTTTTAATCATCAACTATGGAGCTGAGACAACCCAGAATGCATCGCTCATAGCATTTAGTGCCACTAATACCTGTTTAATCCCTCCATGGCCTGGCCCCTGAGTATATTTCTGAGCTAATTAATATACATCAACTTTGCTCTAAGGATCGACTCTATTTGACAAGTCCGCGATCATGCTTGAAATATTGAGGTGATATTTTTCAGTAGCAGCTCCAAGACTTTGGAACGATCTTCCACTCTTTTTAAGAACATCTACTTTGGAGTCTTTTCAGAGGTCACTAAAAACACACTTATTTTCTTTAGCTTTTAATCATCTGTTGTGAGTTTATGTATTTTGGCTTCTTGTATCTTTGCATGTATTATGTGTTTTTATGTACAGCACATTAGTACCCATTGTGGTTGGTTGAAAGTGCTCTAGAAATAAATTGAGTTGAGTTGAGCAATCATATATGTCCTTCTTTTATCCGTTGTGACTCAAACTGAGAGAATGGCAGCCAGCAGACACACAATGTCATAAGACATTAATATTAGGTTAGATTTCTAGATTAGATTTAGTCTCCAGTGTCTGACGACCAATAATGACATGAAATGATGTTGATATTTTGTTGATTTTAGGTTGTGTTGGACAGTGACCAAAATCCAATGTGGAGCCAACAACTTAAACCAACGTCATATTGACGTCAAATACTGACATTTTTTCATCAAGTATGGCAACCAAATTCAGTGTCTGATAGACATCATATTGGTAACATCCAACGTCACGCTGTAACATCATTAGACATTGATATTTTGTTTTTAGGTTGCATTGGAAAGTGACCAAAATGCAACGTCTGTCCAAGGTTAGACATTGAGTCGACCTGATGTTGGTTTCTGACGTCAACAGATTTTCATTTCCAAACAAAATGCAGCGTCCCACGAGGATGGGGTACAACGTCAATCTGACGTCATTTTGAAGATTGTTAAAACATAAGTGTGGCACATAATGAAGGTCAATTGGTAACCCTTTACCAGTACAGTACAGGAATAATAACATGCGTTGATCATCAACTAACTTTAATTACAACATGAGTCACAGTAGTTCATGAGTGAATAACTGCTAACTTAATTACTTGTTAGTACATGCTTGTTTGTTAATTAATGTATTCATTCCCACATTAGTTTGTGCTTAATTGAACCATTATAAACTCATGATATGTTAATGTATAATTATATCATGACTTTACTTGAAGGGGCACATCATCATTATACCATTATTAACTACTCATGAACTCCTTATGCACGTCCGTCTAGTGCGTTTATTGAATAACAATAGAAAGTGTTCTGTCAACATCAGCATTAACAGTTTAAACACAGGAGTTCATGAGTAGTTAAGGATGAGTTCATAATGATGTGCCCCTTCAAGTAAAGTCATGACATAATTATACATTAACAGCTCATGAGTTCGTGTTGGTTACATTTAGCTAAAACTTCAATGTTAATTAATACATTAATTAACAAAATGAACTAACAAGTATTTAAGGTAGCCGTTATTCACACATGAACCCATGTGATTCATGTTGTAGTTCAAGTTCCTGATTAGTTCCTGATTAGCGCACGCCTTAACTCATCATTAATTCATAATAAAGTAATGTATGTTTACATATTAATACATCATTATTCATGTACTGTTATTGTAAAGTGTTACTGATCAATTTGACCTGCTGCTGCTTATTGGTATTTTTATTCTTCATTATCTACACAATTTCTAATAAAATGCGCTGATAAATAACACAATCTTAGTAAAAGTCTAGGACTGGAGGTTTGAATATTGGATTGAAAATCTGTTATGTACATTTGACAGCCGTGAGTCAATGTTACCCTGGCAGTCTTTTAGTGTTAAAAATGGATGAGGGGTCAAAATTAAACGTCCGTACCTCACAGCATTCCATTGCATCTGGTAGGCGCATCAGCTTCTTGTAGGCTACCGACATATGGTACTGACTCATGGCACGATACTTCAGACTCCAGCCTTTACCGTAGTCATTCACCAGTTCAGCTGCTTTGCACGGAAAGAAGAGTGCTTTCTCAAAATCCTGCAAAAAGCACAAAATATGCAGATATGAACTCCTATTATTAGAAGCACATAATATAACATGCATATATGATTCATGTTTCTCTAGTAAGAACTGAATGTCCATCTTTCTCCTAAACCCTATGATGCTTTAGTGAATTTTTAGAGTAACTTCCGTTAAACAGTAAACAACAATCAGTGAAGAGTTTTGAAAAGCTGTGTACTATGAGGTGGCATTATTCTCTTCAAAGTTCATCCATCAAATGACAAGATGCAACTTATTAGCATTACCAAATTACATGTTCATTATTACTGTACTCTAGGGTTGTCGCGATACCATTAATTCATGTTACGATACTATACCAGCTGAAGTATCACAATACCAAATAGTATTGCTGTAACTCAAATTGTAAAGTAAATTGTCAGAAATACTATATTGTACATGGTATAATAAGCCTATTTGAATTTAATTAATAATTCCCTTATTACTGAAAAAAGTATTATTTTTGCACGTCACTTCAACTAAAATGTATTAATTCTTTTGTTTATTATATATATATATATATATATATATATATATATATATATATATATATATATATATATATATATATATATATATATATATATTCATTCATTCATTTTCTTGTCGGCTTTATCCCTTGCGGGGTCGCCACAGCGGAATGAACCGCCAACTTATCCAGCACGATTTTACGCAGCGGATGCCCTTCCAGCCGCAACCCATCTCTGGGAACTTCCACACACACATTCACACTCATACACTATGGACAATTTAGCTTACCCAATTCACCTGTACTGCATGTCTTTGGACTGTGGGGGAAACCGGAGCACCCGGAGGAAACCCACGCAAACGCAGGGAGAACATGCAAACTCCACACAGAAACGCCAACTGACCCAGCCCAGCCGAGGTTCAAACCTGCGACCCAGCGACGTTCTTGCTGTGAGGCAACAGCACTACCTACTGCGCCACTGCGTTGCCTATATATATATATATATATATATATATATATATATATATATATATATATATATATATATATATATATATATATATATATATATATATATATATATATTTGCTACAAAAAGAGCATCATTCCAACAAAATTAGGCTATATGAGGTGGTCAAAAATAGTATGAAACGTCAGAAAACATCAGAAAACGTACAACCATGAGGGCTCCACAGTAAAATGGTCTATTGTTGACCAAACGTGTGAGCATTTTAGTGACTTTTCCACATGCAACATTATTTATTGTAGATAGACCATTAATGATGATACTACCGTTTACAAACTACAGTGGCACCGCCAGTATTTTGGAGCCACAGTATCATGATACTACCATACTACCGGTAAACTGTGCAACCCCACTGTACTCTATGGAATACAAAGAGAAAATAATCTGGAGGAACAAAACACAGTGAATTTAGAAGAGTTTTGGCCAGAGATATGCTTGTGATATTAATGTCATGTTAAAACACCAGGCATAACATTACTTTCATGATGGATAAAAATAAAGCAGTTTAGTTTACTTTAGTTTTGCTTGCAAGAGACGCTGGCTATTTTATTTTGTTTGCCAAAGAAATGTTCTTTTTTAGGAAACTTTTAAAGTAACTTTAAATGAAGTGCAATGATGTTTTATGTGAACTTTGGCATTTGTATGGTGTTTTCTTTCTAATGCTATATCGCAAAATAAATCTAAAAACAGATGGATGGAGACAATTTCTTAAATTATTGATTATTTATAATAATGGATTCTAAAAGTAATAATTGTTCAAATAAAATTACTCATCTAGATTAGTCGTATACTCGATAAAATAGTTGATAGATTAGTCGATTTAAAATTAGTTGTTAGTGTCAGCCCTATAAACCACAAATCCAAACATAACTTTTCAGTATATACAGTACATGGGTTATTTGTAGCACAGCCTTATTATTTAAAGTGATTTTTTAAAAGTTCTTTTGAATGGAAGTTCCCAAAATCCTAAGTGCAACCCAAAATTTGAAACGCAACATTTTTCACATGCAGAAATATGCAGATATATCTGATGAATATTACAGGGTATGTGAAAGGGAATGCTAAAAGCAACCGAGCACTCAGTGTTGATCATTTCCCATGTGGCAGAGAGATTTAACTCAGGCATGGCTAAAAGGGGTCGTCTTATTATTGCTGCTAGTAGCACTGACATTCTCTGCATGCCTCTCCATCACATACTTATTACAGCAGGCCTTCCTGGGAATCCAGGGGATTTGCTCTCTTCAGATCTCTGGTGTCAAGGTGAGTACAAATGCCTATATCTAGCCAAACCTGCTTTGTCTGACGTGCAATCGGATACATTGTGCACAGCATGTAGGCAGGTTTGTTAGTCATGTAAAAACTGTTTACTGCTCTTTCAGTGAAATAGAGCTTAAATGACTGTCAGCTAAAGGAATATGAAATACATTCACTATACAGGGACAATGACAGATGGGGCATTGGTTGTCAACATTACATGCATATGTTTTTTTCTCTCTTTTTTTAAAGAAATCAATATTTTTATTTACCAAACATACATTAGTGACATTAAAGATTATTTAAATTATTAGCATTTTTTCATTAATCGCTTTTATTGGAATCAAATGTATTATGGTTTCCACAAAAAAATAAAATAAATAAATAAAAATAAAAACTGATTACATTATAATTAAGGTTTCTTGAAAACCAAATTAGAGTTATTTTGATTATGGATAACTGGGGACTGAAGTAACTTCTGTTGCAACTTCAGCTTTAAATTACAGTAATAAATTATGGATAATTATATTAACATATATTAAATACATTAAAAACATTTTCATTTGCATTAATATTTGACAATTTTGTTTTTTATGAAACAAGAGGCTTTTGAAAACAATCTTGATAACACAATCGTTTGACTGGTAGCGTACACTGCAGTTAAAAGTGTGAACACTCTTGAATTAATTTATGTTTATTTATTTTAATTGATGAGTTGATTGTTAAAGAAATATGGTAAACCACAACAAGTAGTAAGCAAAGCTGTACAGCGTGAACTCCTTCAGTGCGTTTGTCAAGTTTAATGTCACAAGTCACTATTTCAGAATCCAAACCCTCTATCAGATGCCAAAAGCAAACAACAAACAGACCTGCAGTTTGATGTGTATTACAGAAAAATCAGATCTAACACTTTAATCACCATACTGAAATCTCAGATGGTCAAACAGTTATTTTCTTTTATGTTTGATGTGAATAAATAGACATAAAGGTCAGCTGACATAAAAATAATAAATTAAACAGAAGCAGTATTTCTCACATCACAACTTAACAAGCAGGTGCAAAAAAAAACATCCCAAAATGCAGCTCATTAAGTTTATTAACACTTTAAAATAGTGTAATTTAAGTATGAACAATCAATTAATTATAGTTCAATATTTACTAATGCATTATTAAAATCTGAAATTGTGCTTGTTAAGTCAGTGATAAAATATATCCAAGAGATTGTTATAGCTAGCAGAATAAAGACTTGTCAGGCTTATCGGCAGCCCGGCACGAAGCTTTATTTTGTAAAAAAAATCCACCCTAGGTGTACTTTATCCCTTTTATTATACAGCTACTTGCCACAAACATAAAACTTAGAAAGCCATAATAGCCATAATGAGCCATAATAGTTTATTAATTCAGCGGACATAACCGAAAACAGCTGTAAGTGTACAGTTGAAGTCAGAATTATTAGCCCCCCTGAATTATTAAGCCCCCTGTTTATTTTAACACATTTCCAAACACAATAGTTTTAATAACTCAGCTGTAATAACTGATTTATTTTATCTTTATCTCTTTTGATTAATTTTACTAGATATTTTTCAAGACACTTCTATACAACTTTAAGTGACATTTAAAGGCTTAACTAGGTTAATTAGGTTAACTAGGCAGGTTAGGGTAATTAGGCAAGTTATTGTATAACGATGGTTTGTTCTAGACTATGGAAAAAAATAGACTAAAGGGGCTCATAATTTTGACCTTAAAATGGTTTTTAAAAAATTTCTCCAGAAGAAAAAATATTATCAGACATACTGTGAAAATTTGCTTGCTTTGTTAAACATCATTTGGGAAATATTTAAAATAGAAGAAAAAATTCAAAGGGGGGCTAATAATTCTGACTTCAACTGTATATACTAACTTGCACATTATTTAGTCACAAGAACAGTGAAAAAACTCAAAGCTGACTGAAATGAAACTGACTAAATAAAGCATATTGACCTTAATCTGCAATGCCAAAGTGCGCTAGATTTTGCACTTGTTTTAGAACTTCCGATGCAGTTGCCTATGGGAGAAATGCCTAGGCAGGGGCGAAGCAACCGGGGGGGATGGGGGTGATATGTCCCCCGCACTTTTAGAGACAGACCATTTAGAAACAGGTGATTAATGATAAAAAGAATGTCAAATTTTGGATCTCATTCAGCTGTCCCCCGCACTTTTAAAATGTCCGCTACACCCCTGTGCCTAGGAATAATAAATGGCAGAAAGCTGTCAAACTGCTTGCTCTACAAACAAGTTTGTTCATGGCTATACATAAAGAGGACAATAATATAATAAGAAAATGTCAGTTTGCAACATCAAGCAGCATAACAAACTGTTTTTAATGTCTAAAAAATCAATGGAAGTGAATGAGACTGAAAGTCTCGAGCCAAATACATTCCAATCGCTGTGCCTGCTCGGACATCAAGGATAAGCACCAAACAGTCAAAAAGACAGACAAGCAGATGTAGGCATATGGATTTGAACGTGTTCACTGACAGTCAAGGTGATTCCAAGTTCCCGGGTGAGCCTGTGTTATTTATCGGTTGTTATCTCGAAATAGCATACCTTGGAATGTTGCGACCAATCAGAGGTAAGTATTTCAATCGAGTAATAACATTAGTTATGCTGGGTTGTTGTAGTTCAATATTGTGTCAAATATGTACAAACCCAACGTTGGGTTAGTATTTATTTATTCATTCATTTTCTTTTCGGCTTAGTCCCTTTTATTAATCCGGGGTCGCCACAGCGGAATGAACGGCCAACTTATCCAGCATGTTATTATGCAGCGGATGCCCTGCCAGCCACAACCCATCTCTGGGAAACATCCACACACACTCATTCACACTCATACACTACGGACAATTTAGCCTACCCAATTCACCTGTACCGCATGACTTTGGACTGTGGGGGAACCAGAGCACCCGGAGGAAACCGAACACAGGGAGAACATGCAAACTCCACACAGAAACGCCAACTGACCCAGCCGAGGCTCGAACTAGCGACCTTCTTGCTGTGAGGCGACAGCACTACCTACTGCGTCGCCTGGGTTAGTATTATCAATTCAATTTAAATGACACTTTCAAGAATGTACTACTATTCTAAATCATGCAAAACAGTAATGATAAATATGACGTTTTACACACACACACACACACACATACGCAAAAAGACAGACAAGCAGATGTAGTCAAAAAGACAGAAAAGCAGATGTAGGTATACGGATTTGAACGTGTTCACTGACAGTCAAGGTGATTCGAAGTTCCCGGATGAGCCTGTGTTATTTATCGGTTGTTATCTCAGATACAATTGGAATGTTGCGACCTATCAGAATCAAGTATTCAAATAGAGTAATAACATTAGTTATGCTGGGTTGTTGTAGCCAAATATTGTGTCAAATATGGACAAACCCAATGTTGAGTTAGTATTATCAATTCAATTTAAACGACACTTTTAAGAGTGTACTGCTATTCTAAATCATGCAAAACAGTAATGATAAATATGACGTTTTACACACACACACACACACACACACACACACGCAAAAAGACAGACAAGAACAAAAAGATAAATGAGATAGTAGTTGTGATACCTTAAGCTGGATGTAGAAGTTGCCCAAACTGCAGCAGACCCTGCATTCCAGCATCTTGTCATCATTATTGTGAGCATATCGAAGGGCCTTCTCATAGCTCACTAAGGCCTTCTGGAAAACACTTAGGCCCAGGTAGGCATTCCCCATGCTTAAGCACACTTGCCCATTGAGCTGCAGGCTAACAGTGGTGCCTTGCATGTTTAAGCAGGTCTCACAATATGAGACCGTCTTCTGGAAATCGCAAAGCTTCTCATTGCTGCGTGCCAGGTTCAAATAGCCCTCCGTCAGGTAGTCCGGATCCTCCATCTCTCTGGCTGTGTTTATCTGAGCGAGGGAGAACTGATGGATGATTTACATGTACATGGGGGAAGAAAACAATAGAGATTAGTTCATTCATTAAACGATTTAATCTAAAAGCACAGATAATAAGTAGATATTATACAACAACAACAAAAAAAAACTCGTTCAAGGGTTGCCCATCCTATTGCAACCTGATATAACAGTAGACAACACAAAGTACTAGTGCTAAAATTGTTATCATGCCACAACAGATATCAAGCATACTTTATTATTATTATTATGTGAGAGCTACAGTTGTTTAAACACATCATAGTGCAAATGAAGTCTTTGCTGAACTTGGGAAAGCAGGTCCCTCTGCTAGGAGGTTTATGTCAACAAGATGCTCGGTGCTGAGGATCATATTGCAAGTAGCTCTCCTTACCCTTCATGTAACTATGGAAGGTATATATTATATGCATGTTTTGCATTGGTACATATTTCAGTACATCAGAAATCTGCATCACTGGGGTTACATTAGTGCAAATCGTGTCTTTGGTGCATTTAGTCATTTTAAAAATGCTGGGTTATTTCAACCAAAACTTGGCTAAAATATGGACAAAGCTGGGTTACATATTTAAGTTACATTTATAATCCAACTTGTCTATATTTTTATGAAATTTGGGTTGAAATACACCAGAATTTTTAGAGTGTATGATTTTATTTTTTATGCAGAACACAAAAGTGATTTTTATTGGCACAATGCAACTTGCAAGTCAGGGAAGGTCCATTGTTGATTGAAATCCTCATTAGTGTTGACAAAAATAATACTGTAAGAAAGCGGAAGAACAGTGACTCTTACCTGTAGCATCTCCTTGTATTTTCCCATTTCCGAATGTGCTGTTATCAGACACCCCAAAACTCGAAACTTCCCTCCAGGATCGGATGTCTTCCTTAACACTTTCATCCAAACATATAAAGCCTTTTCTGTGTCATTTGACTGGTAGAGCTTCAGTCCCTTCTCGATCTGCTGTTTGGTTTGGTCCTGACCCATTTCTGCTACAAAGTCCCTCATAAAAATAACCATCCGTCTGGCTCTTCGGCCCTCTGGGGAAGTGCAAGCGTACCTTTTTTTATGTGTCTTTCACCACCAATGCACCGAAACAAAAGACGTGTTAGCCAGAATCCACCCCAAAGATCCTCTCCCTCTTGCGTCACTGCTCCACAACTCTCAACTTTGGGTGTAAAGAGTGGTTGAAGAAACTGGATCCACAGCTCGCAAGGTCTTCAGAGTCCAAATCTCCATTGCTGATCACTTAAAAAGAACTTTATAAGAATCACAATACCATGATCTCGTGGTGTTAAAGACCCAATCTTAGTCCCCTCTCAGAAAAACGAAGGAAAAAAAATGACGCTAAAGGAATAAGTCCCAATCCAAGGTGCTGGCAATGAACTCCCAGAATATCTACTCCCTCCACACCCGAGGGGGAGGAATTCTCTGTACCCTCAGCCCCCCACAAACCACCCCTTCATCTTTCTCCTCCCTCCTACTGCAGTGCTGGCGCTACAGCAGATGGCCTTGTCACTCTGGACCATGTGTCTCTGCTGGAATCCAGCTTCAGCCTCTGAAAAGATCCAAGGTCACTAAAGACGCTTATCCACTGATCTTCATACCAAGACTAGTGCTGTTCGCTTCCACATCCGCACTCCGTCAAGAGGTTGAAGCAACTATGGGCAACCCTGAAGTAAAGATAATATTCCTATTTCAGCAAATATTCAATTCTGAGGTTCGGACATCATGTAAACAAGTCTAAAAACAGCCAGATATTTCACAACGGTGAAGCAGAGTGAGCTGAGTGCTCCTCATAGAGGGTGGCAGTTCCTGTGGGTGGGCCTTAATAAGCCTCCCAGCCCCCCCAGCATTGGTGTCAGCAACTGATGCTTAGAATAGTTCACAAAGTCGGACATGGTATTTGTCTTAAGTTACAGTACCGCTGCTTCTTGTAACACATCAATGGGATCGAATTGTCGGGTTCCCGACTAAACCTTGCTTTCTTGGGCCCTTCCAGCCCCCTTTACACCCAGCTTCATGGATACAAATAGGGAGCATTTACTGCCCTGCCATTCACAAGATGGCTTATCTTACCAAAGTAAACATCTGGTGGATGTAAGTCACGTCTTTGTTATAACACAATTCCTGAAATGCTAACACTCAGTCTTCGGGACTGTAATATATAAATCAAAATATAAGCTAGAAAGCACAGTAACACAAGTGTTTATGCTATGTTCACCTTATGTGAAAATACCATCATTTCACAGCTATAATTATGTCAACCACTCATAGCTCTCCAAAAATTCCCAATTGCAAATGCTTTTTACCAATTAGAATCTCCTAATTATAACATGACATGAAAGCAACTTTATAAGTTTGAGTTAAAACAGAGTAAGGAAAAAACATACTTCTTACATACACTACCTGACAAAAGTCTTGTCGCCTATCCAAGTTTTTGGAACAACAAATAATAACTTGACTTCTAGTAGATCATTTGCTATCAGAAGTGGCTTATATGAAAGGCAAAGGCCTCTAGATTATGCTTATTTTACCAAAATAAAATAATGTACAGTATAGAATATAAAGTCATGGTGCAGTGGAAAAAGAATTCATATTGTGTAGTACTCCCATGAGCCTGGAGGACTGCATCCACACATCTCTGCAATAACCTATTAATAAAGTCATCTGGAATGGCAAAGAAAGCGTTCTTGCAGGACACCCAGAGTTTATCAAGATTCTTTGGATTCATCGTCAATGCCTCCTTCATCTTACCCCAGACACAGGGCCGCTGCTGACCAAAAGGGTGCCCTATGCGAAATTTTACTGTGGTGCCCCCACAGAGGAACAAAAACACACAAACATATATTTAAAAATGTATTTATTTATTTATATCGATAAATGTGCATTTAAACACTCAAAATTATACTTAAACATTCGAATATTAAAATTTTTTATACACACATACACTTATTTAACAACACACTTTACATGCCAATTTGCACATAACAGCTGCACATATTATGTTGTATATAGTAATATAGCTGTACATACACTTGTCAATTTGTATATTTGCATTCACTACTTTTTAAAATATATTTATTATCTGTTTTTTAGTCCTGTCTGTAATTCTGTTGCACTGTAGAAGCTCTGTCACGAAAACACATTCCTCTTAGCCTATGTGTGAACATACCTGGCACAAAAGCTCTTTCTGATTCTGATTACAAAATAATAGTTTACAAAAGGTAAGGAATAAAACCCTCTCTCTACCTGTAGAGATGGGCGGTCCTCAGGGTTGCATCCTGTGTCTGTACCTGTGCTGCTGCTGGTGCCTCTGGAGCAGTGCTGGTCATGCCACCCCGTCTTCTTTTGTGACAATTTTCAGCATTGAACCTCCATATACAATACAGAAGAAATTAGTCATTTAGAGAAAAACCCATGACATACCATTAAAACAATGAGCTAGTCAAGCACTCTTCATAATGTGTCTAAACTACAACCAAAATGTGGATTTAACTTGCACTATAATCTATGGTGACAAACACTGACTCTCAATGTCAGTATAAATCAAAGACATTTGAGGTTTTTAAGAATTAAAAAGTGTACTAAAATTAGTGTGTTTTTTAAAAAAACTTTAACATTCAGAAAAAAAATAATCATTAATGAATTCATGCTTTTATATTATATTAGATTTTATATTATTGATCTTTCAGAAATTACAGAATGAGTCAGTTTTGTTATTTCATATAGTAATGTACAAAAATGAAAAACCGGCCTAAAACGCACCAATCCACCGACGTAAAGACTAAAGAGACTTTATTGTCATTGCAGTGATACAAGTAATAACAAAGCAATACGAAATGTATAGAAATAGACAAAACAATAAACAAATGCAAAGAATGATATAATTATATAACATAATATAATAACTATATAATAATAAATAATACATACAGTGAAAATAATTGTGCAGTGCGTTTGTATGTAGCTGGTGTGCAAACAGAATTGTAAAGTATTGCACAAGTTATTAAAAGAGTTTGTGTATTTACCAGCAACATAGGGAAGAGGGGCAAATGCGAAAAGTCATAAAACATGTCCTGTCATAGTTTAAAGCACAATGCAGAGCCGCAAAGCAAATAAACTGAATGTAAACAACAACAAATAAGGCAGATTTGGTGCAGTTGTTGCGAAGTTTAAACGTTATGCCTAGTTCACACTACAGGATTTTGAGCCAGATTTGGAAGTTAACGAGCTCGCCGACCGATCGGGCTGTGATCGGGGAAAAATCTGCGGGTGCACGGCGCTCGGCAGTCTTTATGTGTGAACTACTGAACAACGCGTCAAAGAGGCTCGCTGAAGCGTCGCCGACACCTCGCAGACGGAAATCCAATATTTAGCATGCTAAATATTCCAGAGCAGTCGGCCGACTCGACCCCACGTGTGGTCAGATGTAGTGACGAGCTGCAGCCAATGAGAGAGCATATCAGCATGAGCTGAATGGCTGTGTGCTCAGGAGCTGAACAGAAACGTCTGTGATTGGCCAGAATGGGCATCGATGCACTCGCTTCACAGACACAGGAGTAGGCTATATTTACAGTGGAACTAGAATTCTGTAACTATTAGAATTACCATACTGGTCATTCTGACCTTTCTCACATCATATTTACATTCAAAACTTAGATATTAAAATTAAGCTTTGAATGTCTGTCATCATATTTTATGACAGCATTACCCTAAAAATATTATTGTTTTTGTTAATACAGCCTATAAATATGTAGTTGAGATACTAGAACATGCAAAGGTCTGGGCCTCGCTTTCATTTTCACTTTTAAACAGGAGCTATATCGTGGCACAGAATATGCTGTTTTGAAATATATATCTGAAGTAAATTTATGTTTTTGCTATCAGAAAGTTGTTTATTTTAGCAGGAAGTTGCGAGGTAAAGAAATACATGCATATATAAAGTCACAGCGAAAAGTAGCAGATATGCATGCAGTCGTTTTGACCAATATGGTAATTAAAGGTAGAAATGCTCAGTTCTTTACTGTTTTGTAATTTCAAAAAATAACAATGTTAGAAAGAAATACACAGATATTTAGGAGACGTCAGAGTGTTATAGATATGTTAGTTTTATTTCAAAGAGTTATAAAATTACAAAAATTAAAAACTCTGTATCTTTCCACTTTAACTTTGCAGATGAGTGATTGATCCCTGATGCATCAGCTGACTGATGATGTTTTTAAATGCTCCCTTGAAAGCTTGAAACGATGTCAGTGATGTCATCAGCACACAAGCAGCCAATAGTGTTCAGCTTTTTCTGACGACTCCTCCCTCAAAATTTCATTGGCTGTGGTTTGGTAGCTTGACTGAGCTGTTGGCGAATGAGTTGTTGTCAGATCATGTAGTGTGTGACCCCCCTCTTGTGGATCATTTACGTAGTGTCGCGTAGTGTGAACACCACAGTGATTAAAAGACACAAAATCAAGTCATGTAGTGTGAACTGCACAGCGATCTGCCGATGCCTAAAATCCTGTAGTGTGAACTAGGCATTAGCCTCACTAGTGAACAAGCAAAAATATGCTTTCCAGATTCATGGAAGTTACCTGAAAATGATGCACGCGATTCATCTTGCACTTTTTTTCTCTTCTCGGCTCCAGACTGCTGTTGTCTTCCCAGGGATAGAGCTGCAACTTGCATCAATTATAAATATTTGCTGCTAGCAGCCGCACAGATAGTGGACCGGACCGCGCCGCGCGTACGCGTCTATGCGCGTACACGGAAAAAATTACGTCACATGTTTGTTTTTGCGCTCGTCATAAAATGAAATTTTTTTAATGTATTTAACAACATATTATCAATATACATTTTATTTACACTCAGTTTATGTTAATATTATTAAATAAATGTTAATATTGTTTTTTTGAGCAACCGTCCGAGATGGTGCCCCCTTCCGGAGCTGAGGCCCTACTCAGCCTGCGTACTCTGCGTATAGGGAGCGGCGGTACTGCCCAGACATGCACAATAATGTTCATGTCTGGTGACAGGGCTGGCCAATTCTGGAGCACCTTGACCACTTTGATTTCAGGAACTTTGATGTGGAGGCTGAAGTATGAGAAGGAGCGCTATCCTGCTGAAGAATTTACCCTCTCCTGTGGTTTGTAATGTCATGATCAGCACAAATGTCTTGATACTTCAGGCTGTTGATGTTGCCATCCACTCTGCAGATCTCTCGCACGCCTTCATACTGAATGTAACCAAAAACTATTTTTCCTTCACCAAACTTGACTGATTTCTTTGAGAATCTTGAAAATTCTGTTGTACTAGACCTGTAATACTTGCTTCCACTGGTTCAATTCAATTTCTATAACGCTTTTACAATGTAGATTGTGTCAAAGCAGCTTAACATAGAAGAAGTTCTAGTAAATTGAAATTTTGAATGTAACTGGTCAAGCTTGGGTCATTCTGAATCCTATGTAAATAGGATCCTATGTTATCTTGCTTCATGCATCTCATTGCTCATAGATAGTTTGCCCAGAGTTAACAATTAATCCTGGATATTTAAACGCTTGCATTTCACACTGTACATCCCTAAACTCCCGTTTTACATCCTTATATACATCCTATATACATCCTATATATATATTTCTGGCATCAGTGTCATAAACAAATAAAGTACATTTCTTTAAGCAGAATTTAGAACACCAGTAACAAGCAAAGATGTTTTGTTGTTTCAACTGTCCATTTTATAAAAATCAAGCAGACCAAAGCATAACTGATCCCCACTGACTTTAATTAGAAGAACATAAAAACTTCTCTTCTTTTAGAATATCTTTTTTTTTGTTCTGCAGAAGAAAGTCTTAAATCTTTCAATTTAATTGAGCTTAATATTATTGTGTGGCTCACAGTGGCTCAGTGGTTAGCACTGTTGTCTCACAGCAAGAAGGTTGTTGGTTCAAGTCTCGGCTGGGTCAGTTTGCATTTCTGCATGGAGTCGGCACGTTCTCCCCGTGTTTGCGTGGGTTTCCTCCCCCACAGTTTAAAGACATGCGCTATAGGTGAATCGAATAAATTAAATTGTCCGTAGTGTATGTGTGTAAATGTGAGAACGTATGGTTGTTTCCCAGTGCTTGGATGCAGCTGGAAGGGCATCCACTGTGTAAAACATATGCTGGAATAGTTCAGTGGTTCATTCCACTGTGGCGACCCCTGATGAATAAAGGGACTAAGCTGAACTAAAATTATTAAATGAATGAATATTATTGTAACTGTTTACTGAAAACATGAAACGCATAAGTTATTTTATAATTTAACTCAAAAGAAATGTTGACCAAATGTACAAAGTTGAACACCACAGACATTTATTTAAAAAAAATATCTAGCACTTCAAAGTAACAATATTATGAACCAGCCCCAAAAGTTCAACAAGAACATGCTTACTTGCATCTCTGGCAGATGTCAGAATTGACTACATCTTCATATACTGCACGATGATACTAAGTAAAATGTAAACAGTTGTAGAATACAATTTGCAAACCAGTAGATGGTGGCATCCAACCCAATTTATAGTTAGCAGTCATAAACCTCAGAGAAATGGGATCTGAGATGACAACTGAGAAAAGAGGAGAAGATTTCTGACAAGAGTACATTTTTCCAAAGATTTCGTAACAAATGTTATTTAAATGGCCCCTGACAGTTAACTTTCTTGAAGAAGTTTTGCATTGTTAATCTGGACAACATTTCCTTATGTTCAGTGCATCTTTGCAGACATTTAAAGCACACCATATATTGCATATCATCCCTCATTAGAGGGTGGCTACTATATGCAATACACACACCCTCAATGTATTCAGCTTATCCAACAAATGCTGTGCACAAATTCAGTTTCGCTTTCGATTAAAGAAACACACTGTGGAATGTTAATTGAAATATACATTCCTTTTGAAATCCAAACAAATTCAAACTGATATCACACTAAACTTATCCAACTTGGATGGTCATCTGCAAAACATCATACGGTATAATCTGGCCTTCATTAACACTTGTCCTACTGTGTAACACGTCACATGACATTATAAAGCTTGTACCACTGTATCACAGTAACAACTTCAACATGACTGCTGTCTATTAAACCAATGTCACAAACCATTACTGGTATCACCATAGTACATTTATTATGGTCCCATGCATTACATCGAACATCTCAGGCCAAAACGAACTGCCAGTTCGTGAGCAGGATTTTGATTCCCTTGATTACAGAGACCACAGATGTGGCAGGGTTCAACTTCAAAGTGTTTGCATCGCCTTTCTTGCATTTGTCCCTAAAAACATAAATGCACCCATTGCAGCTGGCCACTTTCCATAAAGACGGCACACAGCTCCAAACTTCAGGAAAGCGCAACCTTGTGAAACTTTCCAATAGTGGGTTATAACACACCAAAGAGTCGCCCTCTGCCACCACAAAAATAAGGTCCTTATGAGCGGTGGCATGCATGCATCCGGCAAAAGGCAGCATGTAGGGCTTGGTCTGGCACCTCTGGGTGGCAGTCTCAAAGCACTGTATAAGGCGAGATGGCTTGGTAAAGAAGTCCATATCATTTTCTTCTCCACCCAAAAGGTAAATGGTACCTCCCAAATTGACTCCGGCTGCACCTGATACTGCCGTGTCTAGCTGAGTGGTCTCTTTCCATATGTTGTCCTTTACGGTGTAGCAAATGACGGCGTTTGAGAGAGTGTCCTGAAGGGTTTTGCCTCCCAATGAGTATATGGCGTCCTCTGTGGACACGGACACTAACGTGTGGTGGAGACGGTCCCGGGGCAGAGGGGCGCAGCGTTCCCAGTCCATCGTGTGCATGTTGCATTTCCACATGCGTCGCGGTATGGAGCCTCCTACAACATATAGATCGGCCCCGTGCTTGCAGGCAGCCGTGATCTGGTGGCACAGGCTGTTCTGGCCACTCACACTGATGGCGTCGTCCTCGTCACAATGAAGAGACACTGCTAGTGAGTGTGTGCGTGTGTCTTCCTTTCCAATTAGGTATATGTGCACTTTTTCACCAATCTCCTAAAACACAACAAAATCAACGATAAGCATGCAAAGTATGTAATGCTAATATTTCCGAAAACCATCGTTAGCCAACTAAGGTCGTAAGTTCTACCGTTTGTTTTGGCGTTTCCCAAATCCATTGTTCCAACGAACATTCGCAAACTGCGTCGCAAACTTGTACACTTGTAACTACACCTCTAGAGCTGTAGTTAGAACACAACCAGAAACTATGGTTCTATTCCTAGTTATCCGCCCCTATGACCCATTTGTTTCAAACGTTCCAACATTTAAACTTGGAATGATTAAAAAAACATCTCTCTTAGGTGTAAGAGATCTTCATATTGACAATTGCGTTCCCTTCGTAGTGCACTTTGAGAATGATTATGTCATTTTGAACGCAGCCATGGCTCATGACGAAAGCTATAGGTAGGATCACACGGAATCTGTGCACGCAGAAATCTGCAGATTTCCGCAGATTTTTAGTCCATCATTGAGTCTATGTATTTACTTGTGTAAATGTGTGTACATTTATATTTATTCAGTTTTTAAATTGATTTCACTAATATTATTGTGATATAATAATAGTAATATTAAAACGTTTATATGATTTGTTTATAATACAGTTTGCAAATTAACTTTTTCTGTCTTTTAGTAGATATATTATATGAGAGACTTACTTTTTGCATTGTAAACACATTAAATAAAAGTTAAAAAGGTATTATTTTTTATTTCAAATATTAAGTTTTTAGTTATGATAGTCCTAAAATCATTCGGCATAAATCCGCAGATTTTTTTTCACAAAATTCTCTGCAGAAATAGCAAAAAATGTCCGCAGATTCTGTCTGGTCCTAGCTATAGTTGACCTATTATTTAAAAGCGGAATTTACAAAAAAATATCAAACAAAATATAAAGCGTACGTTAATGGTTTTAATTTATAGTAGGTTATTTAATAAGAAATGTATCTGTAGCCTACTGTATATAACATGGGCCTGTTGGTTAGAAAATATCTGCAGTGGTTTCAATGTGTCAAAGTTGTAAAAGTAGATTTTTCAAAAAATAAAAATAAATAAACAATATCCTACTTAATAATAATCATAATAAGTTATTAATAATAACTTTTTTCATTTCTTAAATAGCCTACTGTAAATTACAATCATTAACGATTTATATGATTCATATATGAGATTAGAATACATGTTAGCTTTTTGTAAGTGGTTTTATGTTTTAGGATAGAATGTGTAATAATTCTCAATAATATTAATAAAGGAAACATAGGCTCTATATATTTACATATATTTCAATTAATATGGAAAACGAGTGCATGCTTTTACCAAAACTAGCCTAATATTGTATTAAAAAATAATAAATACGTGTGCGCGTAAAACAATATAATTTGCAGAAAAAAAGGCATTTTTCTCTAAAGAAATTGTTATTCTGCCCAATTTAGCATCATTATTAACATTTTATGTTATAACCAACGTGGATCAAATGATGGATCTGCGACAAAGCTATTATGGTTTTGGGAAACACTCGTCACTACATCGTTCTTTTCCCAAACGATGCATCGTACTACGATAGTTCAGTCACGAGTTACGTTGTTGTTTAGGAAATGCACCCCTGTTGGTTTTGAATTCTACTTATCAATATTTTTAATTGATAAAAATGACAATTAATTAACATTTTCTAAAAATTTTATTTTCTAAAAATTACATCCAATCAGTAATGTGTTGCAGTGTATGCCATCATTATTAGCAAATTTTGGGTTTTCCTTTATAATTTTTAAATACTATAATGTATACAGCGCAATTGTAGAACAATTTGAACACGAGAACAAGTTGTTAGGATTAAAATATGTTGTATTATTCGATTTTCAAAATCTTAATTAGTCAACATAGCCCTAAACTGAGTTAAATTGAGTCAAAAAAAAGACACAAAGGGGAATACATGAGATTTGTTTGCATTAAAGCTCTGATTATGAAATTAAATAATTAAATAATATAAGTAAACGGTCACACTTTATTTTGATGGTCCGTTTGTTGAATTTAAGTTACATTGCATCTACATGCCAACTAATTCTTATTAGATTATAAGTAGACTGTTAGGGTTGGGGTTAGGGTTAGTGTAAGTTGACATGTACTTGCAAAGTTTCTTATAGTCAGTAAAATTTCTGTTGAAGGAGCATCAACAGATATTAAGCAGACGGTCTACTAATACTCAACCATCAAAATAAAGTGTTACCAGTTAATCACACTGTAAGCATAATATTCAAGTGGCCAATCACATTGGCTTTCAGATATAATTTATTGTACCGTCATCATTTGTTTGTAGAAGAGAAATCTTTACATTTCTTTAAAATCTCAGAGGAATTCAAAGGAACAAAGTGTTTGAAAACAGGACTAAACAAACCAGCTCATCTATAATGTTACCATAATAAAGGAGTGGATGTTCCTCGTTATGTGATGTTATGAACACAATTCATTCACGTGATTTCAGGCATCATAAGCTGCTATAAGAGCGATATGATTATTAGGTTTCTGAGTAACACGTCTTTTTAGGTTATCCTTTATGTTAAATCTTTATGATTCAGGCTGAAGCACTTATTAAAGATGTTTTTTTATATACTGCATAACAAGAACAATAGCATGCAAAAAATAGAGGAATACATTATATATACATTATATAGGAATATAGCACATCTTTACATTAACATCAAAGGTACAAAGCACTAGAGATTAAAACACAAAAAAATGAATTTAGAAAAGAATGTGAGGACGTTACGGAAGATCGTCCCTGACGTCACTGTAAAGCGTGCCTCACATAATAAATGTATAGGGAAAGCAATAAAATAGGTATCAAATAAAATTAACTTTATAATAATAATAATAATATATTAAATACCATTTTAAGCGTTATAACCATAAAACTTTCAGGTGTAGTTACAAATTGTCTTTGCAAAGAAAAATATACTGATAAAAAATAAATAAATAAATAATATATATATATATATATATATATATATATATATATATATATATATATATATATATATATATATATATATATTTTTTTTTTTTTTTTTTAATCAGTATAATTACAAATTTAATGTTTATTGAAATACATTTAAAATTAGACATAAACAAAATAATCAAATAATAAATTTAGTGCAATTAAAATAATGTTATTGGCATGGCAAGTACAAATTTGAACTTACTGATCTGAATACACCAGCAAAAAATACACATTATTAAAACTATGATTTATCTAAAAAATATATGCTATTAGTAAAGCATTGTGAGGGACAAAAGTATTTGTATTAATACTGTAAAATGTCCATGTTGTGCAACCCCTAATCATTACTAACCTTTAGGCTGTCAAGAAGCATATCAGAATACTCCTCTCGCTCCACTTTATTGTGATTGATCCAAGATTCAATAGCTGCGGTTGGATTTTGTGAGCTTGGCACACCATCTAAAGAAGCAGATATATATTTCAGACATTTTTTTCTGACTTCATCTAATGCAATAGAAATCTGCTATTCATTCACCTTTAATGATGTCCATGAGAAGGCACAATGGCAAATTCAGGAACTCATCTGTCTGGTGCAGCTGAACCAGGTGTATCTTTGCACAGTGCTTGGCAGCTGTATACAACTCCTGGTCACTGTGTCTGTCCGCCAACCACATCACCTGAAAAAAAAAGTGTCAGCACTACTGTTTCAGCTCATGAAAACATTCATGTCCACACTACAAACCATACAATACCTGAAGGCAGTTCCTAACATCCACAGTTCGTGACAGAAAGCGTGAGCACTCCTCAAACAGGGCCGTGAGCTGATACATATCGGCCATTTCATAGGTGTCCTGCAGATCTTCAACCCTCAGCTTGATCATCCCATGGTAGATGTAGTCCACCAGTGACTGGAAGACGGTTGCACTGACGTCCTTCAGCTCAATATTACGGTCATAGGCCTCTCTGAGGTTTGAGGTGAACATAGACCTGAAGAAGCTGCTTTGAGCCGACAGCACCAAACGGTGAAGCTGGAACTCTTTACTGTCCACAGTCACAATGACGTCTGCAAACAGCCCGTCCTCCAGGCACAAGTCCATGATGCTCTTCACAACACGGCTGGAATGGGAGCGATCTGTGAAGGTGTAGCCCTGGAAGTAGTTTTCATCCCCTGATGGGCCTCCAACACAACCTCCGTCCTCACCAGAATCCATGACACCTTCAATCTAAAGCTGCTTCACCACAATAGCAGATGAATGACTTACTGGATCAGCTGTGTTTCGGATGGGTACATTCGTGTAGATTTAATTGATGGGGTAAAACACTAATTGGGCTCCAAAGTAGATGATACACTGATGTAAAGCCATATTTTTCTACCTTTATAAAGGAACTGCTGCTTGCTATCTACATAAACACTATTTAAGTCAGATTTAGATGATGATTTTGGGTTAATAAGGTTGTAATAACAAAGTGTTATTGAATGTATTGTAAATTTTGACTCAGCAATTCGCTAACCAAGTTGTGTCCATCTAATTTGGCCAGCTACTCTGAGCAGCTAATGCTAACATAAAGCATTTAGACAGGGTCTACTTAACTTTCACGATCCTAACGAGTCCACAACCAAACGCAGGATATAATAATGTCAGGTGTAAAAACTGTAAGAAGCATTCGCGTTCAGACAAAATTATGTATGAATGTTAGCATGTGTTAAATCTTAGCCATACCAGAAGACTGCTTGTGAAAGTGAAGTGAAGCCCAGGAAGTAAACAGCACATTTCTTCGCAGTGACGTCACCGCGCGTTTGCGTGGCTCTGCTGCCCCTGTGTGTTGGAGGCCTGTTATTACATTACATAGTTTATTTTTTTTTGGTGGATGTACTAGATTTATTAGATATAAGTTTTATTAAAGTGTTAACATTTATTTTATTTTTGTAAATGTCTGAAATGAATGTAATGGAAATATAAGATTTTAATGGTTAAATGTGATGGTTTCCCTGCTGAAAAATCCAGCTTAAACCAGCCTAAGCTGGTTGGCTGGTTTTACCTGGTCGACCAGCCTGGTTTTAGAGGGGTTTTGGCCATTTCCAGGCTGGTTTCCAGCCATTTCCAGCCTGGTTTTAGCTGGTCAGGCTGGGAGTTAACCAGCTAAAACCAGCTTGAGCAGCCAAAACCAGCTATGTCCAGCTTAAACCAGGCTGGTCAAGCTGGTTTTAGCTGGTTTAAGCTGGTCATTTTCCAGCCTGACCAGCTAAGACCAGGCTGGAAACGGCTGGAAACCAGCCTGGAAATGGCCAAAACCCCTCTAAAACCAGGCTGGTCGACCAGCTAAAACCAGCCAACCAGCTTAGGCTGGTTTAAGCTGGATTTTTCAGCAGGGAATTGGGATGTTTTTATTGGCTTATGTATTGTAAATGATAGTACTTCAGTGATTCTGTTGCTCTTTCTGAATGGCCCATTTGTCTTTTATTTGTGTAAAGGTCTGTAATTAATGTAATTTGAATAAAAATACAGTCATTTAAATAAAAATCTTGAAAATTACAGGTATGTTTACAGAACTGTTTTCATTTATTGAATAGGCTATGTCCCAAACACTAAAAAGCAATATTACACAGGTTTTAATGGTTAAATGTGATGGTCTGTGATGTTTTAATGGCTTCTATTGTAAATGATAGTACTTCAGTGATTCTGTTGCTTGTTCCGCATGCCCAGTTTGGCTCCATCCATTCATTTTCTTTTCAGCTTAGCCCCGGTATTAATCTGGGGTCGTCACAGCAGAATGAACCACCCAGCATATGTTTTACGCAGCGGATGCCCTTCCAGCCGCAAACTATCACTGGGAAACATACACACCACTTCACACAAACACTCATACATACGGTCAATATAGCATACCCAATTCACCTGTACCACATGTCTTTGGAGCACCCGAAGGAAACCCAGCAAGCATTTTTTGGTTTAAAAAAGTCTATTAGACGTCTAAACGTAGCCTAGCCTAGCTATATATAAAATGTCAAAGTTATGACAAAACAAAAGATAAGAACAAAGATTTCTTTTCTGATAAACACAGAAGAAAATAATTTGAAGAAAGCTGAAAACCTGTAAAAAAAAAAAAAAAAAAAAACACCATGGAAGTCAATGGTTACAGGTATTCGGCTCTCTTTAAAATATATTGTGTTCAACAGAAGAAAGAAACTCCAAAGGCTGTTATTTTTGCTTTATATGCACTCAAAATTACTCTTGTAGCTTAAAAATATTCTGATTGAACAACAGACCTTTACACAAATAAAAGACAAATGGGCCATTCGAGCAACAGAATCACATTATCATTTACAATAGCCTACATAAGCCAATAAAAACATCCCAAACCATCACATAACCATTAAAATCTTATATTAATGGTTAAATGTGATGGTCTGTAATGTTTTTAATGGAATATGTATTGTAAATGATTGTACTTCTGTGATTCTCTTTCTGCATGGCCCAGTTTGACTCCATTCGTCTTTTATTTGTGTAAAGGTCTGTAATTAGTGTAATTTGAATAAAAATACAGTCATTTAGATGAAAATCTTGGAAATTACAGGTGATCAGAATGTTTACACAACTGTTTTCATTTATATATCCCAAACACACACACAAAAAAACAAGATTATACAGCTAATTGTTAAATGTGATGGTCTGTTGTGACTTTAATGAAATATGTATTGTAAATGATAGTATTTCAGTGATTCTGTTGCTCTTTCTGCATGGCCCAGTTTGGCTCCAATTGTCTTTTTCCGCAGGTGAAAAAATGCAGCGCACTAAAGATCGTCTCTCTCAGGGATTCAGTCTTTTTGTGGAGCTGCAACTAACGACGACTGAAGCTCTACGTGAATCAAAGGGAATTTTATTTTTGTTGATATGTTGCTGACACAAATCAAAGTATTTGTTGTTTTGGGGGTCATTGGCATTAGGCAGCCCTGGAACACAACAGGTAAAGACTTTTAAGACGATATGTATTTGTTGTTTTATACACGTTGATTTAGATTGTAATTACAGTTACAGTGGTATAATAGTGAGATTTCACTGATAGTTGTTGAACTGTGGAACTGGCTGTGTCATGTTGGACTTGAGTTTTGCCAACCATAACGGTAGAATCAAATATTTTGTGACATTAAATTACTTGAGCACATGGAGGGAAAGTTACTCGAGCACTTACTCGAGTACAATTTAATGCTTAATTTGTTTGTTTTGCATTATTCAAGCTTCATACTTAATTGATGCCCTTTCTGTTCGTCTCTCACATATTTGTGTGTAATTTACGAGTCTCTGTGTGCTGTGCTGCAGATGTTTTAGCGGTTCTACACGGAGGACTCGAGCCTCAAGAATTTATCAGGTCTGTAGGTGATGCTGACCTGATGTTTGAGGTAAGAAAAAATTGCCATACATTCCACAAAAAGTCATTGATCTTTAAAAGTTGCAGTTAAAGCACTGGAATGATAAAATTCCACTCTATAATTGTTTCAAAAACAACATATTTAGAAATTAAGAGTTATTTTGCATGGCCCTGCTTTATTTCCTTACAAAAATGCACCCCCCCCCCCCCCCTCAAAGTAATTTTACATCTTCATATAAGTGTTAGTATGAGATAAAGACAAAATGTTCTAGTTCTTCTGTTTTCAAATGCAAAGATGTTCACTTGAATGTAATAGTATTATTATTTTAAATTAAATAATACAAAGAAATAATAATAATTTGAAATGTGCAGGATCACTGAACATTTCCCCCCAATACCTTTGGTTTTAATTTTAGTTCTTATTGAGAGGACTGGAGATTGACGTGGACAATAACATTGTCATGCGGGATCAAGAAATAGCGTCTATGCGACAAGGCCGAGTTTTTCTATCTCTTGTAAATGACAACATCCCAAAGACTGTGTCTGCAATGGAGACGTTACTGGCTGTGATGGAAAAGCAGGACAACACTTTTAATCAGGCCCATTTTGAGACCCTCATCCTCGGGAGCATGTATTCAGCTTATCAGGCCCGGTTCCACAGGATGGAGTCAGAGCAGCAGGCCTGGACCAATATACTTGGACGTCTTGCAAATGTTACTTTAGTTCAGCTACGCAAGTCTTAACTATCAATAAACATACAGCTATTAAAGTAACTTTCTTTACCTGGTTTATGACATTACAGTTTAGTGTTGATTTGATTTTTTTCAACCTGTAACTCAGTGTTTCTCAACCACATTCCTGGAAGAACACCAGTTCCATGTCTCCTTAACCAAACACACCTGATTCAGATCATCAGCTCATTAGCATAGACTGAAAGACCTGTAATGAGTGTGACAGTGCTGGTGGTCCTCCAGGAACGTGGTTGAGAACACTGCTCTAACTAATGCTTAATTTTGATTCGCAAATGCAATCCATATTTTACAAGTCAAAAAAACACGTTTTTAACTGTAAAAAAAGTACAAAACATTTATTATGAATGGAACATACATATTTAAGGTTTTATGAAAAGGCAACAAGTGATTTTTATGATTTATATATTGACATGAGAACAAATGAGACCCGATTTAAACTCAGCATATTCTTTCTCACTTTTTCTTTGCTTTGGATGTTTTGGATTCGGTCTTGCTCTTGGTCTTTGACTTGGTTTCTGTGGCTGAGAGTTTCTTCTTGAGCTTGGCCTCATCAGCAGCTGCTCTTCTGTCTCTGTTGGGACGCTGCTGTGTGCTGCGCTGGGATCTGGAACCTCCAGCTCTGCCTCCAACGTCCTCCCCTGTCACTATTGTCTGTTTCCTATTAACACTGCTCAGTGTGTCCTCTCGGTTCCAGGTCAAAATGTTAAAGCCTGCAATTAACGTGTACACATTTTTTAGATCATTAAAATGTCTAGCACTCTTAACTTTTATAATTACAAACAATAAATAACACTGCACCCATTCCAGACGCAAGCACATCCCCAGTTGGACTGAATTTGTTGAGCTGAAATAAAATACATTTGAAATAGTAAGATTTAAAAAGAATTATCATGTTTCCCAAGGCTGCAAATAATTTCATTTTTCTAAAAATAAAATACTGTGAAGTTTTACTCCAGTCATTAGTGTTACACAATCCTTCAGAAATTATATATATATATCTCGACTTTAATGCTCTGCCGTGACGCTTTTTGATTGACGTTGACTAGTCGCACTGCGCAGATCACAGGTCTTGAAGTCCTAAATTTTGATGACACCAATAATAATAATTAAATTGTATTAATAATAATATTAAATTAAAATCAATTGGCTAAGAGATGTTTGCTTGGTTCAGACTCTATGTGGTATTTTATTCCTAACAATATATTTTAAAAGATTGGTGGCCTTTCTTTTTTTAATGAAGTGCAATTACTCCATTGGTAAATTACCTATTAAATTAGCTAAATTCCACCAACAAGCTCTATTAAGCTGTGGTCACACTAGAGTTTAGGCATGCAAAATTCTCTCAGACGGTGCTGCGAAAAGGGGCGGGATTAAACAAAATGATTAGACATTTATAAATGCGAGCGATTGGTCCAAACTTTAAATTTCTGTGCAGAGAGGTCATGTTGTGACCTTCTATTGGTCTCACGCAGTCAAGTGATGTGATTTAATTCAATTATAAAGGCTATACCTAGTGGATTACTATGTCTGATGAAAGCAGCTCTTAGTTGAGGCAGGTTCCAAACAATAGTCAGTTATGCCTAGGAGAAAAATCTATTCTTAGTAAAGAATGCAATAATAAGTTCATACGTCAATTGTCCCAGTCACAAAAGTCAATTACTCCTAGAGGAAAGTTTTTTTGGGGTTCTATAATTGTTAACATTCAATGGAGGACAAACATGGCTACTACCATATAAATTCTGTATTCCTAATAAAATAAAAGAGGTGCACTTTAAAATTTTGCACAATATTTAGCCATGTAATGAACTTTCATCCAAATATTGTGTTGTTACTGAGATTTGCATCTTTTGTAAGAATAAGTGTGAAGACATTTGCCACTAGTTTTTTTCATGCAATGTATCATCATTGTTTAGGAATGATTTAAGTTCATATTGCTTTTCCAAGGTTATTATGAGTGGTAATTTGCAACTTAAGGACGTTATTTGTTATTTTGAAAACCAAAACAAGTTGTTAGAAGCCACCGTGAACTTTCTTATACTTGCTGGGAAATTTTACTTTCACAAATAGAAGTTCTTTTAAAAAATCACATTTTTATAGACTTCTTATGTGAAATAGAACATTTAATTAAATCACTTAGATTAATTGATGATAAGAAATGTGCTTCTTTCTTGAGTAAATCTGATGAGATCTTTCATGCAACTTGATTTTTTTATTTTTTATATTGCATTATTTCTTTTAATTATTTTTTATGTACTTTTTTTGGTTTTGCTTTTAATCCCGTGTATCTAATGTGAATATTGTGTAAACAAACTGTTCTCTTTTACTGTATTCTAAGTTGTATTATACAGTTTCTTGAGATAAAATAAATAAATAAAACTGCGCATATCACGTGTTTTTTGACATGAACAACATGCAGCTTTAAACACTAAGATGGTTCACTGAATGAAACTGCCCTCAGATCATTTTAAAGTCATTTTTTAAATGTTATTTCTCTTATGTCAACATCAAAGATTCACGTGAACGTTAAATCGTCAAACAGAAGCCAGTTAGATCGCTCCATGCAAATACCCTAGAGCAGATGCTAGCCAATCGGGTTTACGCAACCCTGGAAAAGTAATGTGATTGGCTGTTGTCCTCTGCGAATCATAGACGTGGACATATTTTGTGAATTAACCGTGAAGTGCGCAGAAACCGTGAAGTGCGCAGCCGCGAAGGTGTGACAAACTTCACAGCGTGTGTAAACATCATCCCCGGTGAACGCGGTGAAAATGTGCATCAAGCGGACGTCTGATGACCAAGATGAGCCAGTAACCGTGAAAAATACCTGACTTGAGCATGTTACAGCCTTATAACGTTATAGCCTTTGTCTTTCATGTGTTGTTATTATGAATAACTTCACATGAATCTGTGTGCTGAGGACGCATGTATTACTTCTGCACTAAAATATTTGTTATTGTAACATTCTTACTAGAACCTGCAGTGATCAATGTATTGAGTGCATTTATTTAGCAGTAAAATTAGCCCACAGTGCATTTAACAGTGCATTTGTTTTGCATTAAAATTAGTCATTGGTAATGTTGCATAGTTTTTGCAACATGTTATGAGCTGTCAAACAGCATGTGAACATATATTTCCTGCAAATAAATCTCAAATTGTGGCGTGTTGCATCTTGTGTTTTATTGATGATGATATTTTTCAGCGACTAGTCAACGTCGACTCGACTTTGATAAATAGTCGACTTCCAAAAATCTAAAGTGTGTGTATATATATATATACATACAGTTGATGTCAGAATTATTAGCCCCCGGTTATTTTTTCCCCCAAGTTCTGTTTAATGGAGAGATTTTTTTCAACACATTTCTAAACATAATAGTTTTAATAACTTATTTATAATAACTGATTTATTTTATCTTTGCCATGATGACGGTACATAATATTTTCCAAGATATTTTTCAAGATACAGCTTAAAGTGACATTTAAAGGCTTAACTAGGTTAATTAGGTTAACTAGGCAGGTTAGGGTAATTAGGCAAGTTATTGTATAACGATGGTTTGTTCTGTAGACTATCAAAAAATATATATAGCTTAAAGGGGCTAATAATTTTGACCTTAAAATGTTTTTTTTTTTTTTTTTTATTAAAAACTGCTTTTATTCTAGCCAAAATAAAACAAATAAGACTTTCTCCAGAAGAAAAAAATATTATCAGACATACTGTGAAAATTTCCTTGCTCTGTTAAACTTAAATTGGGAAATATTTAAAAAAACTAAAAATTAAAATGGGGGCTAATAATTCTGACTTCAACTATATATGTATATATAACATTAAAGTAAACCATTAAACAATTACATTAAAGATTCCAACATTTGAGTGGTAGCATATTTTAGTATAAATGTTTGAAAACAACAACATGCTTACAGATATGATACCAGCAGCATTGGGGTCTCTCAGCTGGTGCACAAGCCCACCACTGTTGGCATCATAAATGTCAATAGTTCTTTTGTCATTGGGTAATAGTTGATCATCTGGGTAACGGCCAGCCACAATGAGGTCATACATGGGATGCCAGGTTGCCTGAAAAAATAGAAAAATGGAGCAAAGTGTAACCATGATGTCAGCAGTCCTGTAAAGAAAGAAACGTATTAAATTTCTAACCTTGATGGGTGTCAAGTGCTGGAACTGTCGATGAGGATGAATAATTATTTGGTCCGGTTTTGACCAGTCGTATGAACTGTACACCCTGATCTCATTTCTCTGATCTGTAGTAAGCAATTTGGTGCTGTCTGTCGGGTTGAAGTATGCTGATAAAAAAAATAGTTCATTTGAATGTATTAGTATTTAAACCTACTGTACAGGTGACTTGCTCCTCTCCTCACATTTCTGAAAAAATGGTCTCTTACCAGCATTGACTGGTTTTTCATGAGGCATCTCAGCAATGTAACTGTTTTTGTCTTTAATATTCCTGAGGTCCCACAGCTTGACTGTAGCATCAACAGAGGATGTTGCCATCAGCCAATCACAGCGAGGGTTGAATTCGGCATGGGTCACTTTCGCTTTGTGCAGCTTCTCTTTGAAAATCTAAATACATTTTTGGCAAAACATAATATAAAGATATAAATCAACTCTCTACTGCAGTGTTTCCCAACCCTGTTCCTTAAGGCACACCAACAGTACTCATTTTTAACCTCTTCCTAATCAAACACACCTGAATCAACTCATCAGAACATTAGAAGAGACTCCAAAACCTGAAGTTAATGGGTCAGATAAGGGAGACATCTAAAATGTGTATTGTTGGTGTGCCTCCAAGAACAGGGAAGGGAAACACTGCTCTACCAATAGTAAAGTTACGAAAGTCACTTTGTCAGATTATGCGTTTTTTTTCTTGATAATATCTTGACTTGTCGTGGGTAACAAATGTGCCAGACTACACGTTCCTTCACAATCAGTCATCCCATGTCATCTACGACTGGGGCTGTGTATTGGTAAGGGCCTCACGATATGATACATATCTCGATACATGGGTCACGATACAATATATAGATTGCGATACAATAAATATTGTGATATATTGCAATAGTTTGTATTAGTATGTGTGTCACATTATTTTGACAACTTGATAAAGTCGGCAGACAAATTAAATTTTTAATTCCAATTTATTTTCCATCCATTCCAATTCATTAGAACTGCACAGTGTGATTGAACAGAGAACTATATATATTGCAAAGCTTACAAATGGCCTTTTTTTTGTCTAATTCAGTACTACCTGGTATAGCGTTAAAACCAAAGTGCAGCCACACGTCAGCTCTAAAAGCTGGAGGCACCTTTATATTTTCCGCCATGCTCACTCTTGCTTACTTCTGATATCGTACTAGCGTTTTGTTGATCCCGAGTTAGCGACATCTACAGGAGCAGAGGAGGAGGTCGTTTGGCACAACTTTAATCGTTACTATCGATACACTATCATAAAAGAAATTATCGCGATAGTTAGATGTATCGATATTTTTGCACAGCCCTATCTATGACAAGTGTTATTTCCCAAAGCAGTCACAAGTGTTGCTGTAACTATATTTAATGTTAATTGATGATTGCTAACAACTAATAACTACATTATTTAAGTGCATTCCTTACAACATGGATAGGATCAAACTTAAGATTCCTTTTAAATACTAAGATATTTTCTTTGAAATCTAAATGTATATTTTCCTGCCAGGGTTATTAAACACTTATTGAACACACCCTCGCCTAAACTTGCTGCGAGTGAGACAGAGAAAATGAAAGCACATCAGCTGCAAGGAAAAATCAGATGCTCTAGAAATAATCTTTAAAATAATGACATATTAAAAAATGAGCAAATAAATGACAGAGGTTTGTCATACAACATTATTACAAGCATTCATTAAATCTTTATTTTCCACAGAGTGAAACAAATCATCCACCCGTATAGTTGAGTAGTGAACATACACTACATATAATTTGTATATTTTTCTTGGAAAAAATATCTTTTATAAATTTTATCTTAATTTGAATGTATGTTTTGTTGGTCAGTTATCTATAAACAACAATAACGAATAACATTTGAGGTGAAGTGCTTCAAAATAAGTCCGCTATATGAGCCAAAACGCATATTGACCGCGGTGATAACCGAGAAACTATGTGCTCCTACTGGACAGTGTCACCCACGTGACGAAACTCGTCGTGAAGAACGAAAAAAAATGAAACATGCTAGACTTTCTGCGATGGTGTCGTGAGGCGTCGCAGGCATGTTATCGGTTGTTGTGAACTTTGCCACATTACATGGGAAGAAACGATTGAATCTTGTATCACGACGCCCATTTGTCGTACCCCATGACACCCTACGTCAAGGAAATTGTGACAAATTCGTGTGATCTGACTGGGGTTTTATTCTCACTCAATTTCCTTTGGCATATTCCCTTTCTTTATCAGAAGTCGCCACAGCAGAATGATACGCCAATTACTCTGGCACGTTTTATAAATATATCTGTTACCCTAAATCACAGTGTAATTATTTCACCTCTATTTTGACATTATATATTACACCAGCATTTAGTATGCTTTCTGTGTATACAAAAAATAAATCGATTTTGTAAATTTTATTTGACGTAGAATCCAAAATGGGATGTCGTTTATGTTTACCTCATGACCATCCAGGCCAAGAAGGAGAAGTCTTCCAGTATTGTCCCCAGTAGCAAGCATCTGACGGCTAACAGACACGTCCACACAGCAGTACCAGTAACTAGGAGAGTAAAATGCGTGCCATTAAAACAGTATACACATCATTACACAGAATCCTATGTATACCTAATAATATGTGGAAGTTGAGGTAAAAAGAAGAAGAACATTTTCAAAGTAGCAAAAAAGAGACTTTTTCTGATGTAAACATCACAATCTCAGTCCAGAAAACCAACAAATTCTACATGCAGTTACTCCCTCAGAACAGCCACAAGAAATACATAGACACTCCCACAAATGTCACACCGCTGAAATATGCACAACATATTCACACAAGCATCATCCTCACCAAAGATCATGGTGGTCATGGCCACAGCCTGGGGTACGAGACAATATCTGACTTTGGAGGCCCTCAAAACTCTGCACGCTGACTGTGCCATCACCGGAAGCCACAAAGACTTTAGATGAATCTCTGGGGTAGAACTTCATACCCCCAATAAAGTCACCCGCTCCCTTCTGGATGGACACAACAGACAAATACACGCTCATTAAATGTGCCAAACCCAAAATGGCTGTGACAAGGCTGGACTCAATGACAGTGGATTGAACGATGGACAACCAACACAACTCCACGAAGAAGGTTCATGTTCACCAATAACATGCTTACCTTCAAATATACATTTCACTAGTGGTCAACAATGATATTGAGCATATCATCTCAACAAACGAGCATTACCTTAACATAAAAGCAACCTAATGTCGACATATCAAGACACTGAACCCTGTACAGTACAGCCTAAATGCTAAACTAAAAAAATAAACAATGTGATGATTTCGTCCTCTGATCTATCACAGGGTTTATCCAACTTCATACCAATCAGAAGACCAGCACACAAATACATTCAGCACTCACTTGATATTTAAAATAAAACAGAAGTTTGAATCTTAATACCAAGTGTAAATGGTCTAAGATGGTTTTTGCAAGTCTGCGCGGCCATTGCTATATACGAGTGTAAATTGGGGATGAAAAATTAGACCAGATCCACTTTCAATCACATCCAGAAGTAGACGAAAACACATCCTCGAATGATATTGTAGTGTAAACTGTGTACCAATTATTGTGTTGTAATGTGGTCCAATGTGTTTTATCAGCCACAAAAGACTTATTCTTAAACTTTACATGCTGTGTTTCTAAAGCACAATAGCCAGATACAGTTTATACTTTACAGCTGTAAATGGGTATAAAAGGGAGTGTCTCCTTTGTCTATTTGTGATCTTAATATCTGTGATCAAAATGCATCTTAATAGCAGGTAAAAACAGGGCCTGAATGTTACTTAGAGTTAATGTTCAATCACAGACATGTTTACATTGACTACGTTTACATGGACATCAGTAATCGAATTATTTGCTTTAATCTAATTAAGAGAATAATATGATTAAGGTGTTTACATGAGTTGCTTTTTGAGTGTTACTTTCATAATCGCGTTTTACATGTTACAGCACATAATTTGATTAACGTCATTGCGTCACCACGCTATCCGCATTTCCTCCGGAGTTTCATGTAATATCGGGTGTTTCATTTTTAATTTGTCGACTTTAACTGCAGTTTGGCACTTTAACTTTCATTCACGAACATGTCATGCAAGCCCACTGTGACAAACGAGATATTGGATGCAACTATGAACTGCTGGAAGAGTTGTTTTAATGTAAGTTCATACCTCATGCTCACGATGCTGTCTGTGGTCTGCACTGACTCGGTAGGTGCAAAGTGTCAATCAGCCGTGCGTGTGTGTGTGTGTCTGGGTGTGTGTGTGTGTGGACTACCCTGTTGCAAAAAGTGGCTTAAAGTCCTACATGAGGGTAATAGTTCGATTAAGGTGTTTACATGTATGTACTGCACTTTAATAATGCGACTAAAATCGGCATACTCCACATGTCCTAATTCGATTTCTCTTTAGTTCGATTATGACCTTAATCTGATTAAATTAATCAAAAATCTCTGTTTACATGGTAGACTCTTAATCAGAGTATTGTCTTAATCCCATTAAAATCGAATTATTGGTGTCCATGTAAACGTAGTCAATGTTGAACACATACTATAAATCAGCTAAAGGAACTAAAGTTTCCAATAAAATGACAGACTACTGAATCTAATTAAAGAAAAATGCCAATTTATGCTACTGTAAATCTTTTTCAAACTAACTGGGAGAGCAGCCTTAACTGCTAAAACAGGAATTTGCTTACTCCCATGAATCTGTTTTGGCAAAGACTTGTATAACGGATCCACTGAAATCCCGAAGGGTAGTAGCACCCCAAATAGAGGAGACGAAGAGCTGATTGGTATTGAATTGGTTAAACTTCATGCCTGTTATTGCATCTCCAGGACCCATCTAGATGAAGAGCAGAGGAGAAAATCTCAACAGTCACAAAAAAAACCGACATCTTTTAAAAGTTTTTACTGTATTGTATGCAAATCTGAAAATGTTGAACTTTTACTTCTGAAGATGTTTAAATGGTTAGGTGGCCTTAATGCCATTCCAATACCCTGAGACCTTCATTCATTTTCTGAACACAAATTATGATATTTTAGATAACATCTAACAGCCCCTTTGTTCTCCATGGATGTCAACAGTCATAAGACATTCGAAGTTCAGGATAATTACTATAGCTTGAAATAACTTCAGTGGTGATGTAAACATATGAAGCTCCAAGAACTCTTTTGTGCACCAAAAAAAGGTAAAAACAACTTAAGTTTTGCCAATGTCTTCCATGTCAAGTCAGGGTATGAGTTTTTATACTTGTTCCTTTTCTCAACTTTGAACATCTCAGGACTGTTGCTGTCTATGGAGGGTAAGAGAGCTCTTGGATTATTCCTAAAATATCTATTAGTGTTCTGAATAAGGACAAAAGTCTCAGAGGATTAAAACGCTATAAGGGTGAGTAATCAATAACATGTCTTTAAGTGACCTAATACTTTAAGAGTATATAATTAACCATAAGACTATTAAGGGAGTACATTAAACTAGAAAGAAAACAAACATGAATTTCATATGAATTAGCTTTCAACAGGCCCCAGTGTCTATTGCAGGGGTGCCCAAACTCAGTCCTGGAGAGCCGGTGTCCTGCAAAGTTAATGCCATTGTCGAATTCTGTCGTACGGCACTGCAAAAAGGGACGGGTTGAAACAAGATGATTTAACATTTTAAAAAAGCGAGTAATTGGTCCATATTTTACATTTAAAAATTTTTTTTTGGAGATACACTGAGGTCATATTTTGATCTTTGATTGGTCTTACGCAATCACATGATGCGATTTTGCAGGTCAGAGTTCACCAAGCTTGAACCATGCAAAGCAGCAAACTGTGAAACTTGTTGCACAAGCTTGCGTTTCCGGTCTGTCGCATTCGCTTGCATATGAATGGAAGTCTGTGAGGAGAAAAGTAGCTCCAAGTTTAGCTCCAACCCCAATCAGACACACCTGGGCTAGTAAATCAAGCTCTTACTAGGTTTTCTAGAAACATCCGTGCAAGTTGGAGCTAAAATCTGCAGGACACCGGCCCGCCAGGACCGAGTTTGGGTACCCCTGGTCTTTTGAATTTGGAAGCCTAAAAAATTAAGGTTATGTGAGCTTTACAAATACTTTTTACAAATGATACTTTCTAGTGTCCAAATGTCTTTTCTTAGCTCTGAACAATACATTCTTCACTTTTCAATCCATCTCACCCCCTGTATGAAAGACGTCTTATTCAGCACATCATAATCCCACAGGATGATGTCTCCACCCTTTGATCCAACTGCAACGGTGGTGGGATGTGTGGGATGCCATTCCAGACAAGTGACCCTCCGGTCAAAGGGACTGGCAGTTCGGTGCAGTTTGTATGATTTAAGAGAGCGTATGAAAGGCTCTTGCAGACACTGTAACACAAGAAATAACGTTTTACAGTACCAGGATCAGAAATCAATGAGGGGATGTGGCAAAAATGTCATCAAAATGAAAAAAATGCCCAACAAAGTCAAGATGAGAGGAGGGTAAATGCTGTTTTTCTGTATAGCCAAATTACATATTCTATTGTTATTCTATTAACTGACATTAATAACCTATTATTACACCATCAAGAACAATAATCATCAACAATGGTTTTGTTGACATAATTCCGCAGCCATGTACAGAGCTTCTTTTTTAAATGTATGATTTACATACAACCTTAAATCATTAATAATTATGGGTAGCAGTTTCTAGCATGAAACTAGTTAACTTCATATATATATATATATATATATATATATATATATATATATATATACACACACACTTTGCCATTACCTGGCGCAGTTGAGCATGGATGCTCTGTCCCAAGGAACTTTTGTAAATGTAGTGAAGAATGCTTGTTTGTCCCACTTTTTTTTGACCTCCTGTCCATTTCACACTTGCCTGTATATAGGTCTCTGGTACACAAATACAATTTATCTCATAAGATTACATTAGTGAAACATTAAAACCAAAGCAATTATAAAACTTCGCTCACCCTCTTTTTGTTTGGTCTTGTCTTGTTGTTTAGCTTTCAGCTTTTTGGAGAGAGGTTGAGGAGTTTCTTCATTCGCTCTTTTCTTTGAGTTGACAGTCTTCGTCTGCTTCGATGCAGCCGAGTCTGTCTGAGCTCTTCCTCGCGCCATTGAAAATCTACTTTCTGATTGGAAAAGGTCAACAAAGACGTGTCATATAGCAACTGCAACACTCAGGAAGACAAAATCCGTTCGACTAGAATCATGCACAGTCATACCTTTTCTTTATCTTCAAGTGTATAAGGATCTATCCGCCAACAGACCGTACATTAGTCAGATCAACACCGCTACACGTGCACAGACACGCATTTTCACTACATTCAGTGACGTAGAGACTGAATGTTTTGTAATCGTTGAGTGCAATAAACACTTTATCCACTAGATGCCACTATATGTTGGCAGAGGAAGACTGGGAAAATTATTCATTCATTCATTTTCTTTTCGGCTTAGTCCCTTTAACTGGGAAATCAAGAATGCTAATTATAGTTCAAAAATGAAAAATATAAATATTTTTTTAAATATGTAAACTCTGGTTATGTTTGCATATGCCTTTTGTTTTACAGTTTTTAATCATCAAGGACCACAAAAAAAAAATCGAAAAATCTAAATCTATAATCTTCTAAAATTGTTCCACTGAAGATTACACTCAAAAAATGATTTTGGCTGCTTGTTCATACTTACTTAAAATGATCTGAATCAACACAATTCTTGAAACTGGGCGTTTTATGTTCAAACCACTTACATTTGCAAAAACAATTATTTAAATCAATGTACTTGTGTTGGAAAAAGTTTTTTTTTTTACACTTGCCTACTTCGATACTTCGATTTCAATAATTTGTAATTATTGATAAAAAAGTAAATAATTGACTTTTTTTTTTTTTGCTATTTTAGATACATAAATACTAGTCAGATATATCTATTTAAAAATCTGTAGTTGGAGACTCAGTTCAAACTAAATTATTAAAAGAGCTTGAAGTAATAACAGTATATCATATAGAAACAATATTATATTTGTTACGTTTATATGCTGACAGCAGTTTATAATAAAATATTTTTAAAATAAAAATCTGATACAAACACTTGTTAGGGAAGACCACTCTCTGCAGTGGGAGATTTGAGCGTCTTGGATACGGCGCGTTCAGGATGTGTGTGTGCTGACCAATCACAGAAGAGCAGGGACTTACAGCTGACAACGAAAACAAAGAAAGGCATGTTTTCCTCCCACTCGCCACTCTGTGTGTCAGGAGGGAAAACTCAAACATTCACTGTATGTTGTTTATTCAGTTCACACACTGAACGTCGAAACCACATCTCCATATGACGGTAAGTGTGCCAACAAACACACTTGAGTTACATATATCTATGCTACTGTTTTTGAGAAATTAATGGTGTTTTATTTAAATGCATATTTGATGGAATATTCATCTGATTTATTATCATTTTATTCGCGGTGTAGGTCTCATGAGTACAAGTAGGCTACTTCACCTGGCATTTTCAGTGTGAAATTAGGCCACGTGTTGTTCATTGTGAGAAATGAGCTTTACTTCAAATGTACAATCGGGTGTTTGCACAGACAATGTTTTTTTTAAATTAGACAGTAGGTTTTTTTCTGGCCTGAATTGTCCTCACATGTTTTATCACACGTTAATCAAACCAATTTTTGAAATCAATGTGCTAAAAACAACCGTGTAATTAATTATATAATTTGTTGTTGTTTTCTGCCTGAAACAAACAAACAAGTTAACGTGTAGCCTACCTGTTTTTTTTTTTGGCATTTTTATGTTAGGCTTACTTAAATATATTCATAGTTTTGTGGTTTCCAAATACAACAAAAATGCACCTCATTGTTCATAAAATGACATTTCACAGTGCAGGTGATGAGTAACATTTATATGTTGATTTATTTTACTTTTTTTAAATGATGTTTGTTAATATGACATATTTTATGCTATATGTGTATTGTGATTGTTAAAGAACAATCACAGCTTCCACATTTTGATAAAGTCGATGATAGTTCAATTCATAAACTAATATTTTTGTTATATTTTTGTGTCAGATTTAGTGTAATTCTATTGTATTGTTGTTGCCAAGTGCAACAAAATTGTACCTCATTGTTCACCAATAAATGATTGATATTGTACAATGCAGGTGATATACTTCACCTGTCATCTTTAGTGTTTTTTAATGAATAAATGTATTGTATTAATTATATGCAGATATTTTACCTTGCATGTATATTCCCACATAATAATATCTGGTACACAAGTCATATGTTATTTTTATACACATCCCTGCACTGTCTGTTAAACAATGATTAACTAACTAAAGGCTTGACTACCTAACAACAAACGTGTCTAAACGTAAACAAGTTATTGTATCTTTAAGCGGTAAAGACATGTGTCACTTTTTTGTCCTCAGCTCAACTCTCTGTCTTTAGGTTAATGATCATCTAACATTTTTTAACTTGATGGAGAGATGGCGATTTTCCGGGAGTCCTTCTTCAGTGGGAATAAATATGAGCATAATGGGAGTTTAATGATTAAATATGTGTTTATTTAAGCAGGTGAAATTGCGGCCAAAAGTTTATGACTAGGGTTATAACCCTATCTATTGCTCTGCTGCTCACGGCACCTATTGGAGATATTTAGTTTCTCCCCGTATCCTAAAACACACAATTATACAGCAAAATATGCTTGCATTTAAAGTAGTTTTAATGTGTTGTACAATTTTTATGGTTTCAAAATGTCATCTTGAAGTTGTTAACTCTTGTATGCACTCTTAGGGAGAGGTTTATAGAATCATCCTGATTTGGTGACTGGACTGGGAGATACCATAATTAAGGAGAACACTACTAAAAAGAACACCTCAAAAAGAAGCAATCAGGGAGCTCTTTACATGGCAGATTGTCTCTCCACCTTGTGATTTCCACGTCCTCTAATATGCTCAATCTCATCAAGCTACCTCAAGTGTTCACCATCAACCAGGTTCCAAAAGTAAGTTTCGTTAATGCTGACTGGTTGATAATTTGCTAAGAAGCGTGATTGTGTTGCAGGTATTTAATTGACAAATTCAAATTAATTTATCTCTTTTATTCAATTTATTTCAAATTTACTTGTATAGTGCTTTTCACAATAATTATCATTCCAAAGCAGCTGGTGCACATGATTACATTACAGTCAAAATTAGGAAAGTTAAGGAATTGTGTGAAGGGTTGGCAGTATATAAACATAGTTAACCTGCAGTTATACAGTATAATAATATATTTTACATCTAATAATAATACATGTTCAGTGAAATGTGTTGTGTTTATAGTCCTTGAAGATCTCGAATGGTTGACATCATCTCTTCTATATTATTATATCTCATCTTTATCATCATTATTATAGGTCTTCCATGAAGATGGCATCATTTCAGGGTATCGCCACCCATGCAGCTCTGCCAAAGACTGTGTGCTAAGCCTTTTCCAGCTAACAAATGAAACCCTCAATATTTGGACTCATTTTCTGCCTACATGGTAAATTCATTTTCAAGAGACATTTTTTAGATACGATTACATTTGTTAGTTTTAAAATCAACACAAGATTATTCTCATCATAACTGCAAGTGTCCAATTATCAATACAGTATCCAATTAATTGTTGCCTCATTTCTTTTTTAATTTTGAAATGTACATGTTTTACATTTTATTAAGTCTGAGCGCTTATGGAGTTTAAAGTGCAATTCAGGTATAATTGTAATAAAGATAATGCAATCAGATTGACTAGAAGGATGACTATAGGTCAAAGACAAAGAGAGGTTTTCAAGTATCAAAACAATAAAAGTAATACAGCTGTCATTTTTTTGTACATTAGAATGTCGTTTTTAATTTTACTTTTCTGAGCAAAACCATACAACTGATGCATTTTTATCATGATTTACAGAAACACCCACTAAAATGTTAATTTAACAGTAGATTATGTACCAAAATAAGATACCAGGGCTATTTAGATATGAATCACTTTACAACATATTAAAACACTTTATTTAAGGATCACAGCCCCAATTTTTTTCTATTTTGCTAGAATCCTTCAAACCACTGGGTTTTTATTAATTCATCAGGACTTTAATCATTTTATAAATGTATAAATAGACAATAAATGTAGTATGATCACTTACTACACTTATGTTTATAGTGCAAATTATTTCACCCATATATATAGACATTTATTTTCACAAACATTATTTAAAAGTTAAGTCCTTCAATTTAATATTCTTTTTATGTCTATAAAATCACTTATAATTCGTTTTGGTTATATTTAATTCAGAGATATAAAACCTTACGTCCACCGTAGTGCTTAATGCATATTTGAGTCATTATCTTTTTTTTGTTTGTTTATTGCATGTGCTAGAAGAACTTCTGCTACTGCTTGCATATTTCGATTGTAAAGTGTGAAGTAGTTTATTTTTTTTTTTGCAAGGTTTTTCTTGTGGAAACTGCTGACAGTGGTGCTGGTGCTGGAGGACTGGCGGGATCCTTTCACATGGCCTTTTCTGGTGTTCCTGCTGTCATGCTGCGTGTATCCACTGGCTTCCAGCTGCGCTCACACCTTCAGCACCATGTCTGAACGGGCCAGGCACATCTGCTTCTTCTTTGATTATGGAGCACTCAGCTTCTACAGCCTCGGTTTGTATATAACGCAAACAAAATTACTGAGTAAAATGAAGTTTCCAATTATGTAATATTTTTGTATCCTAATGGGATGGTTCACCTAAAATGGGCATTTTGTCATTTGTATCTGCTTGGCGTTCTGTCTTTACACAAAAGAAGATATTGTGAATATTTTTGGAAGCCATTAACTTCCATATTATTGTTTTTCTACTATGGATGTCAGTTTCTACGGTTTTTCGGTGTCAACAGTCTTCAAAATTGAATCTTTTGTTTTTAACAGAAAAAACTCTGTGTTACCACTTGAGAATAGGTAAATGGTAAACAAATGTACCGTTTGGGGTTTGAATGGTCCTAACCTTCTTTTATTTGTGTGTTTGATCACCAACAGGTTCTGCCATCATCTATTCTTCTTACTCATTTCCAGATAAATGGGTTAATGGCACATTTCACTCATACTATGTCCCTATAGCTGTTGTCAACTCTGTTATCTCCACTGCTCTTGCCTGCTACTCAAGGTAGGATAAGTGATAAATAAAACCTATATTTCCAGTCTGGGTGGTTTGGTTTTAGATTGGTACAATACTCTTTTAACTGTACGTTTTGTGCAAAATGTCATAATGAGGCATTTGATTTGTTTGTTTTTTAGACTTGGTTTACCATTTTTGGAGTATAATTGCCACAGCATTAAAAGGTATTTATTATTTAGCATTTTAATCCTGATGTGTCCGTTTGTAAAAATAATTTTTTAGTAAATAAACTGTTGTTGTTGTCTCTTTTAGGCCTTCTGGGAAATTGGATCAGAAGCTTTGTAAATGTCTCCGGATAATTGCATTTGTTTATCCATATTTCTTTGACAACATCCCCCTCTTTTACAGAGTAAGTGTTTTGGCTTATATTTGATTTTGTTTTGCCACTCTTTGCTTTAAACTGAATAAGCATATGAACAAAAGTCATTATTTTAAAGTGCCCCTGTTATGCCATTTGGTTCTGGAGGTCTCCGTTTGCAGGTTTGCACCCATCCAAGGGCGAAAAATATTAATTGGAAAATTTTAATTGATTTATTTAGTCCCCCTTTACCTCTTTAATTTATCTTTACCATAAGAGCCATATTTGTGAGGCATGCATTAGATACCCTACAATAAAATAAAAAGCAGAAAATTTAGTTTTTTTTCCTGTCCCTTGTCTTTCATAGCATATTAATATTTATAGCATATTAATGTAATATAGCATCACACTTATACCGAAATTGCTCATTCCAGTATTCATTTGCTCCTTTCTGATGCCTCTGCGGTCTTACTTTTCGAAGATTTTAACATGTCAACATTATTTACAGAGTTGATCACCATCATTTTAGTGAAATTTTAGGAAACTTTGACATTTCATGCACACATAAAACACACAACATCCTCAGTGCAGAGAGTGTTAAATTGAACATGCTTCTATTTTAATGAAAACTTTCTGAACCTGAATGCTATTAGACTCCCCCTAAACAATCACTCCAATCATTCTAAAATAAAGAATTCTTTCCAAATATAGCTTTTAAAGGCATCTGCAGAAATTGTTTTTATATTGTAATATAAAAGGCAGAAAAACTAAATATTGACCCCCCCCCCCCCCCCCCCCCCCCCCAATTGTAAACATTGTGATCCAAACAGCAACAATGTTGTTCGTTGTGGCTTATCAGTTTGAGCTTGAGTTTTCATCCTTTAGAAGTCCAAGTCCAAAAAACAACACCTTCTCAACATATTAAAAACACAAATCAAACTCATTCAGGCCTGTTAGTGGCTGTTATTGCAGTGTTTGAGGGTCATTGTACACATTGTTTTAATATAAAATAATAATAATAAAATAAGATAATAAACGAGACTTCGTTACATCCTTACCGTTTCAAAACATTTAAAAAATTCAATGCTGGGCAGTGATCTGCCCACAATGGAACATAAGCCTTGAATATTATTAAAAGTATCTATATTATGCAGATGCTTAATAATTAATGATATTAGATTACAGTCCAAGTGCATTTGATAATTATACTTTCAATTTAATGTTGCAGTATGTTTGAAAAAGTCAATTTATGTTTTCAGTCTATGTTTTTAGTTGCATTTACTTGGTTTTGACCAGCAGGTATCTTTAGCATGTATCGTTTTAAACCTTTAGAGTGAATCATTTTGCTAAGCAATTAGTTAAATTGTTTCGAAGAAAGTATTCAGTCACTAGGCTGCAGTACATGTTATAAACTATTCAAGTGTTTAATTTTCTAATATATTTGCTTTCATTTGATGCTATAAATACAGTGTGTATTGTATGGTTGTGTGCGAGTGGTTTGGTAGCTACTGTGCAGAATTGGGCTTCCAATTCAAAAGATAACTGTGGCCTTGTTGGGAAATTTTGGTCTCACATTTATAGTGAAAGGAAGTGGAAGTAGATGCTTATGTTTTATTTTAGGCCCTTTTTAAAACTTTTTTTTTTAAGCAGACCTTTTACATAAACCGCAACATTACACACCTGAAAGATAACATCCAAAAATAGGGGCACTTTAATGTTCTTTCAATTGGACTTCTTGTCTTCTCTTGTAGATCTTTGTGTGCGCTGGTGAGGATTGCACTGTTAATGACGCCAATATGGTTCACTATCAGCACACATCATTGGCTTTCTTCACTGGCTTTCTTTTTGCCACACACCTGCCTGAACGACTGGCTCCTGGCAGTTTTGACTACATAGGTACTACAGATTTCTGCATTCACTTTTAACTAAACATCAGAAATTCAGATAATGTAACAATAGGTGTGAAGCTTTAAAACTACAGTAAACTCCATTAAATATAATATGTTGTTCTTTTATGCATCCTTCACAGGTCACAGTCATCAGCTCTTCCACGTGTTTGCTATTATTGGCACATATTTCCAGATGACTGCCATTGAACTTGACATGGTTGCAAGGAAACAGTGGCTTCATGCTCATTTGCCACCAGTCACCTTTCTAAACACAGTAGGAGCTGCGTTCTTTAGTGTGGTCAGCGGGCTTTGTATAGTATATGTCTTCAGTCTAGCGCTTTTCTCCACCAGAGGTGTGAAGAACAAATCGCTCTGAAATTTGACATTTGGTTATGTCACAGCACAGGCCAACCAAGTAAGCTTCCTTTGAAAAAAAATTATATTGTATATATTATAGCTATGTTCATTGGCCTGAAAAGATTCTAATCTGGAGGAATATAAGTCTGTAAAATGTGTACCTTGTTTATTATTCTATTTTTGTTTGTAAATGGTGTATATGTGTTTGTCTACTTCAAATCACATTCTTAACATTTGCACTATTTAAAACACATTTCCATGTTCCTTTAGCACATGAATCACATTTATAATCATTTTTATCCAAGTGCCTATTTTTAATAAGGCTTTTTGAACACTGTATTTGTGAAGTCTTTGTCTTGTAAAGAAGTTGTATTATTTTGAGAAGATATGCTATTTTACTAAATAAAACTATAAAGATCACTCTTTCTCCCTGTCTCTCTCTCTCTCTATAAATAGATAGATATCAAAGACAAGATGTTACATTTTGGCATCTGGATTAAATGAATTATAATTACAGACTTTATGATAAATATATGGCCAACATGTAAAAAATATGAATGCAACTAAGGCGAGTATTTTATAGTTACATATAATTTTGGTCAAAAAAATGACAAAAAGTATGTTCCAACTCAATTTATGCAAAAAATAAAATAAATTATTTTAACCGTGAAACCATTCATTTTATTATAAATTAAATTTATGAAAGGAAATGAAAGAATAAGTGATTATTCTTGGTGTATGTTAAAATTTTCTTGAAGACATTTAAAGAATTGTGGCAAATCGAAAACTGTTTTGTTATTCTTTAAATTCCTTTTACGTATCTTTTAAAATTATAAATATGCAAGACAGCTATACTGTTTTGTTCAGAAAACTAAATCAAGACATTCCAATGTACGACTAAATATATTAATAATAGCTAACCATATAAGATATTCATCTTATTATAATAATAATTCAAATTATAACATTAGAATGTGCATTAAACACAAGCAGACAGACACGAGTTGTTTGTCGACGGAAACTTGTTTGTTTTGTTAGGTTTTTGGATAAAACCGGAAATTGTCAAGAGCACATCAGGCGGGGCTTAAGGCGGGACATCCGCTCCTCTGAGGCGTGTTTGAGCTCGCTGATTGGTCACATTTGAAAAATCAGTTTCTGACACGGTACGAGGGAACGTTTGAACTTCGGATTTGTATATGCACAAGAAGGCAACGGCGTCGCGGAATTAAACTAAAACATCTCAGCATGATTAGGCAAGCGTAAGTATTTTATGCCGACTTGTGTTTTAGTTGTATTAAGTAGATAACCAGTAATTAAAAGTTCGTTTAGTAGAATAGAAGTCAGTCTGTCGTCTCATACGAAAGACGTTGAGTGGTGTTTAGCAGGCATTTGTTAGCCATCTAGTGTAACTCACCGCCCATTGCGTTTACTTTAGCGTTATTAATCCACCGTCTGTTCTCAAGAAGAAGTTTTGCTTTATTTGTGTGCTTTTAGATTTGTTTTAGGAGTTTAATCATTTGCTATGCACATTATCATCGATAAACGTCAGGCAACATATTTAGTTTCAAATGACAGTGTTTTAAAATTAAAGTCGTACAAATAATCCAGTGTTTGTCTGTTTTATATTGTAACGTTAACTCTGAAAACGCCATTTATATCCAGTTATCACTCTTTAGACTTGGTTCGTTCATGTTTTATTCGTATTTAACTCGTATTTATTTATTAACTAGAATGTTGTCTGAATTTGTTAAAGGAAGGGCAAGACCCCCCGCCGCCCTCCTCCAAAAAAACCTTCCAACAACCAGAAAGACCCTGTTGGGGTATGTTGCAACTTGTTCACATTTAGATAATACAAATTGTGATTAAATATATTAATTTGAGATCTCTTTGACAGGTGTATTGTCGAGTTCGGCCACTGGGTGCTGAAGATGAGGAATGTTGTATTGAGGTTATAAGCAACACCACCATTCAGTTACATGCTCCTGATGGACTCAAAGCCAACAGGAATGGGGAATTCAAAGAGGTGAGTGGCTGTGTGCTTGACAGTTTGCTCACAAGTCTGTGTGTAGTATTAAAGGGTAGTTCGTTCATTTTATTATCAGAATCATGTTTCAGAGTCATTTACTCATCCTCATGTTGTTTCAAACAAAAAAGATTATTATTTTTTTTACCATCCTCAAAATGTAAATGAAGATATTTTAATAAAAAAAAAGACATACTTTTAGGGTATTCCTCTGTTGAAAATGTACTCATGCAAAACTGCTGCTTGGATGAGTCCATGTGAACTGAGTAATCTGAAGAGACCGAATTGTGTTAGACCTGCTCAATATATCATTTCAGCATTAATTTAAAATGTATAATATATGTGCAGATCCGCAATTGCAATGTCGCAGGATCTGCAATGTTGAGTTTCTAGATTGTAGTTGACCAGGTGTTGAAGGTCAGAGCATGTGAGATTTGTGCATTTGTCATGGTACAGTTTAACCACAATAAAGTGAAATTTAATCAATTGCAATTTTCAATATATATTTTATTTCTGTGATTGTCTGATCATTTCAGCAGAGTTTAAAGCAATCAGGCACAAGAAATTATAACGTTTGGAGGTTTATTAAAGATTAACAGGATTTAATTATTTATACAATGAAGACTATAGTGTTGTACATTTGATTATTCCATTTGTGTACCTGAATACTGTTAGACTCTTCAGAAAATCATAAAGCATTGTTTATTTTACTTTGATCTATGCTCCTTTGTGTTTATCTATGCTTGTTGTTTATTATATATCATGCAGATTGCAAATTATCAAAGTCTAAAATTATGTATTTTTTCCCCAACTAAGCTGTTCAAGCCATCTTGTGAAATTTTATCCATATCACAATGTATGTTTTTCCAATATTATGCATTCCTTAATTGTATTATTATTATTATTATTATTATTATTGTATTGAGTTTGATCATGACCAGCAGCTTAAACAATACCCATTTGACGATTGATTTGTAGTCCGAAGATGAAGAATTTATTTATTTTTAAATATGGTTTGGATTCTCTGCGAACTAAATTGGCTATAGTGTATGTGTGTGAATGAGTGTGTATGGATGTTTCCCAGTGATGGGTTGCAGCTGGAAGGGCATATGCTGCATAAAACATATGCTGGATAAATTGGCGGTTCATTCCGCTGTGGTGACCCCAGATTAATAAAGGGTAGTTTTTGTAGTAGTTAACAATTTAATATCATTATCGTTGAATCCTACTTTTTAAAAACACCAGTAAAAGCACTAAAGAGTCATACAAGTTGCAAATTATGAGTCTTGTTTTTTCAATAATCTTTATACTATTTACAATATAAACTATTTACCTTTATGTATTTTTGGGGGGGTTTGGAACCACATGAAAGAGAAAATCAATACTTTTAAAGTTTGTTAATAAATGTCAATGCACAACTAACTCCTTTTCAGACACAATATTCCTTCAAGAAAGTGTTTGGAATTAAAACAACACAGAGGGAATTATTTGAAGATGTTGCTAAACCTCTTTCCCAAGACCTCATTCATGGAAAAAATGGTAAATGCACTGTTCTTTAATAATTATTGCTGTTTAAAAGAGCTTGGTCTGACAGCAGTTTTCTTTTAAATTAAGGTCTGTTGTTTACCTATGGCGTCACCGGCAGTGGTAAAACTCACACAATGACAGGCTCACCAGGTCAAGGTGGGCTGCTTCCACGCTCTCTCGACATGATCTTCAACAGCATCGGCCCTTACCAGGCCAAGAGATATGTAAGCAGATTCATCAAGTACTTTTTACTATGTTGTTTAAGAAAAAATTATACTCTTGAGCTAATGCAGACTTTCCTTCATTTAGGTTTTCAAGCCTGATGATAAAAATGGCATGGAGGTGCAGAATCAGGTTGATGCACTATTGGACCGACAGAAGCGAGACAGTCAGACATCTGTACCAAAGACCCCAAACACAAGGTTGTTTTCATTTAAAATCTACACATTAGTGCCTAATCTGATTTGTAAATGGTGAGTTTATCTGATGTTGTTGTTTTGTAGACGAGTTGACCCAGAGTTTGCTGACATGATCAGCCCAGAGGAGGCTTGTAAGGCTGAAGGGGTGGATGAGGACAGCAGCTACAGTGTCTTTGTTTCTTACATTGAGATTTACAACAACTACATCTATGACCTCCTGGAGGAGACTCCCTTTGACCCCATAAAGCCCAAGTAAGCTTAAGTTTGTCTATTTTGTGTTGATTCATCATAAGTGTTTTTTCCCAGTCATTGGGTATCCATCCTCATTTATCGAGCTTTGTTTAATACAGTCACATTCAAAATTCAGAAAGAATGTGCAGTGCCATGTGAATGTTAAAATGTGTTTATGTATATGTGTAGTAATGTATTATATGTAGTGCTGTGTAATATGTATTATGTTAACGTGTTATTATACATGCACAGTAAATGATAATTATACACATGCACATCATTGATTTAAATAGGATAATGAATGTTAATGTATATAAACATTTAAAAATGTAAATTATTATATCATGATTTTACTGTATTTTTGTTTAAATGCAACAGTGTGAGATTCTAGCTGCTGTAGCACAATGCATTGAGCAACAATGTTCATGTCTTGTGTATATGCAGAGTATTTTTTATTTTTTTTTCCCCTCAAAAGAAAAAAAATTATGTAGATTCCATTGGCTTTGGTAGCTTTTGTAATTGCCTCCAAGTTTTACAGGGTGTCCGAAGGGTCACTTAATGTCTTACATTTCAAACACTACATTTTAAGGCCTTAAATTTATTAAATATTATATTGTAGGGCTTAAATCATTTTAAACGGGTCGAAATTTTCCTGTCTTCATGTAAAGCTACCCAATCAGGCCAATAAAGACTAATCCATCTAAAAAAATAATTTAACAAAGTTAAATTTATGAACTAAATTAAGTGTATATAACTAGAGTTCGACAGGTTATATAAAATATCTGGCTTAGAAATCAGGGTGTCCGCGGGGTCTTAAATCTCAGAAACAAAATCTTAGTCCTGAAAGTCTTAAATTTACTAAAATATTGTGTTGTAGGTCTTAAGTCTTTTGTTTTTAATTTTTCTTTGTTCATGTATAGCTACCCAGTCTGCCCAACACCCATGTGATCACCAACAATCCATCTCAATAAAACGTTTAACTTTGTATTTACTTTTGTTTCTACTCCAACTCTATTTACCACCATGGTTTAATTATTTTCCTTTAAAACAATAACATTTGTTTAAAAGTTCTTTTATGTATTTACTGCTGAGGAAGCTGACCTGGTCAGAGTGTTGTGCATACATTTAGTTTATTAGTTTTTTTAAACCTTTAAAACAATTATTATTATTTTTTTTTAAAGAAGGTTTTGTTGAAAAAAAATGCATACATGTATATATTTATTATTGTATTAAAGTTTTATGGGGCAAATAAAAATCTTTTCCTACTGTGGCATTCAAAAAAACTCCTTAGCGTTTAGCCCTGGATGAGTCTAAAAATGTATGCATAACATCTTAATGTCTTGGCCTTAAATTTAATTTGCTGAAACCTGCAGAAACCCTGGAAATTAGATTTTTTGGAGAGGAAAATTTAAAAAATTTTTCAACTGGCCATTAGATATATTGTTTGTTTGTTTTTTTTTTGCCCTGTCTGAAATTTCATTCATAATGGTCTTGGAACTGTCTTAAATTTGACTTGGGGAAACCTGCAGAAACCCTGTTTCAGTCCCCTTACATTTTTAACATTTTAAAATAAATCCTATTTAGTAATGTTTAGTTTGTAGATAAATCTATTTTGTTTTTCTGTTAGGTGGAATGGTGCAGGCACACCTCTACGAAACAACACTGAGTTCATGTACGTGGCCAGTAGAATCCATTTAAAGATGGACTTGCTGCCTTTTGCTAATGATGTTTTTTCCTTTGTGAAGCTGCTGTATGCGTCCTGTCTTTTGCTTTTAAGTGCATCTAGGGCGTTTGTTTGCTTTTGTCTTGGCTGTTTGTCTTGTGCTTTTGTTTTACTTGCTGCTCAGTGTCCATGCAGAGCCTTCGCTTTATGGCAGAGCAGCACGTTTTCCCACTGTGATTGTTAAAGAAAAACATTATGCTGCATTTCACATTTCAGACCACCCCAATCCAAAATACTGCGTGAAGATCAAAATCACAACATGTATGTGGCTGGGTGCACAGAGGTTGAGGTCAAGTCAACAGAGGAAGCTTTTGAAGTCTTTTGGCGAGGTAAGCTTGTGTGTATGTAGAAAGTTTCTCTCAGGGAGTTTGTTTGTGGCAAGCATGCTAAGCCATTGTTTGAAATATTTTGTTTTCTGAAAAAGGTCAGAAGAAGCGTAGAATTGCAAACACGCAATTGAACCGCGAGTCCAGCCGCTCTCACAGTGTGTTCATTGTTAAATTGGCACAAGCACCCCTGGATGCAGATGGAGACAATGTGCTTCAGGTCAGCACAAATTCTAATGCTTTAAGAATTTAGTTTTAAAATGAAGTGTTGGCTAAAAAACGATTACAGTGACTAATTAAAAATAATTTTATTTAAAATATCCTGAGACTAACCACTTTTCATATACCTGTCAAGGGAGCATTATTATTATTATTATTATTATTATTATTATTATTATTATTATTATTATTATTATAACAACAACAAAATGAACCTATGTCTGGTTTTACAATTGTGATGTTGCCAAATATAGTCTGTATGTTGTTTAAATGTGAAATTTGTTGGTATTTTGGCACCCCCTAGTGAGCAACAATGATTTAGCAATTACACGGTCAGATCCTCTTATTGCAGTGACTGAACTGACAATGTTTAATGGTCACTTGGAAACTGACATCTGTAATTTGTTTGTCAATGCTGAGAAATATTGGAATGAATATAATAATTTTTGCTGATTTTAATTACTATTTAGGTTTGTTTTAGGGCTGCACAATATACAGTATTGTTTCAGCATCAAGATCCCAATGTGCGATTCTGCAAAAGTCACATTGCAGGACGTCAAGCAATTTCAATTGAGTTTTAAACCATTTGGACACAAGAAATGACAAAGTTTGCTACTTTAACAAACATTATTTGTTTAATTACACAAAGACTATAGTGTTATTTTACATTTGATTATTTTTCTGTACCTCAATAAAATTAGACTCCACCTAAAACCACAAACCATTGTTTATTTAATGTATTATGTTTATTCTATTCATTTTATTTTTCTGACTTTGTACATTTTATGCAAATTCACTCCCGTAAAAATAATTCCAATTAATGTACAATGATGAATTCTTTCTAAGTAGTCATTTTGTAAAATTATATTAATTTTTTTTTTAATTAATATCGCAAAAAAAAAAACAACCTTAATATTTTTCCAATATCTTGCAGTCCTGCTGTGTGGTTTTGGAGAGATGTGACTATTTAGTTCTTCAGCATATGTTAGACACTAATGTATTAATTTTGAGGGATTGAGATGATTCTTTAGGGGAGTGAATTAAGCATAAAATGTAATGAATTAGATGCATAGATGCACACAATTGAGCAAAGTTAAAAGTGAAATTGACAGTGCTTTATAGTTTTTGGGGTAGTCAAATGGTGAAGTACAAATATTTCTTAATCAAATGTGAAGTAACGCTTAAGTCTTTACTGTATAAGTATTTCAACAAAATTAATCCTTATTAAAGTTATAAATTGTAACATTTTATTGTGCCTGTAACTCCCTCAGACCTTAAATATGTGCAAATAATACATTTCCACTTTATTATTGTTAAACACAGCAGTGACTCCACAAATCACCACAAATGTTCTGAACTGTGGCTCCCTGTCAACTATTGCACTTCATGCGATGTGACTTGTGAATGCTGAAACCATATATTGTGCAGCCCTGCTTTAATATCCCACATGTTCAATTCCTAAGGCGTTTGTTAAATCCAATAACTCACATTTCAAAAGACTCAAATCTTGAGGTGGCAATGACATTAGTCTATTACACAGATTATTTTCTTGTGTAAACTATCACTTGAAAAGTAAAAATCGTGGTACTACATGCTAAAGTTAGGTTCTGAGATGTTGCCGTTGTACCACTGACACTGCTAAACTTTTATTGTTTCCATGTTCAGGATAAGAATCAAGTGAACGTGAGCCAGTTGTGTCTGGTGGATCTGGCTGGCAGTGAACGCACTAGCAGAACCAGAGCAGAGGGCAACAGACTACGTGAAGCAGGTCAGCAAATAACACTGCAAACCAGATTACTGACCTCAGGATTTCAGGCATGTGTTTTATGGAAGAACATATGAACACCATATGGGTTTATTTTTACCTCCCTCAGGCAACATAAATCAATCTTTGATGACTCTGCGCACATGTATTGAGGTACTGCGGGAAAACCAGATGTGTGGCACCAACAAGGTAAATGAATTTCCACAACCTATAGTCGATTAAAAATGTTAATTCAGCGACATCAAGTCACTCTTTACCTGTGCCTTCAGATGGTTCCATACAGAGACTCCAAAGTCACCCATCTGTTCAAAAACTACTTTGATGGAGAAGGCAAAGTGAGAATGGTGGTGTGTGTAAATCCAAAAGCTGATGATTATGAGGAGACACTGGTAAGCAATGTCAACCAGTCAGAAATCAGTTCCTATTAAGAACTAATTTCATGGTGCTGTTATGTTTTTTGTTGTTGTGTGAAGCTGGTGATGCGCTTTGCTGAGATGACTCAGGAGGTGGAAGTGGCCCGGCCTGTTGACAGACCTATCTGTGGCTTCGCTGCTGGTCGGCGACAGAGGAACCAGGCCTTCAAAGAGGAGCTGACCCGCAGGCTAGAGGAGCGTGGTGGTCCTGTAGATGGAGGTATTGTCTAAGTGTCTGAATTTACACATTGTCATATGAGAGAACTTGATCAGAAGTGTGCAGTTCTGGTAACAATCAGGGATGATTGAAGGTTAAACAGTTAAGGAAGTAAATGAACTAATGGTTATCACCATCATTCCCCAGTTGATTCATTACTTGTTGAATTGTAAACAATGCATTGTTTTTCTAAATATGTGCTAAGTTGCACGTTTCTTGCACAATCTGATCATTTAGGTCTGGTTTAAAATTCTTGTCATCTTTAGGGCACTCCTTGAAATACTCATTTGAAAAATCCTGGACTGTACTTTTGAACTTATGAATTTAATTATAATATACATAATTATTACTTTAAGTTCAGATTTTTTATTGTGAAAAACCAACACCATTACAATACAAATTGTTACATATCGTTATCTTTGTTTTTGTGTTTTTTTTACAAAAGAGAAGAGAAAATAAATAAATTAAAAAAGGGAAGAAAAAAATAAAGGTAAATGAAAAATGGAAACAAAAGTAATGTGTACAGAAAATTACAACCAACTAAATGCAGTCATTCAACAATCACAATCAAATCTTCAGATACATTGATAATGTTGAAAGTAAATATTTACAATTAAACAGTGTAAGATAAGTTAACAAGAAACAATTTAATTACGAAATAAATAAATAAATTAAAAAGGAAGGAGAGTGCATCTATTAAATGGAAGGCAAGATGTTAAGAGTTAATGCGTTATAAAACATTGCTACTTTTCCAATTTTAGAAAATACATGGTATCCACATTGAGATGTAGTTGGAGGCTTATTTGATTTCCAGTGAAGTAGAATATGACCCCTAGCTAATAATGAGGTAAAGGCCAAAATATCAAGTTGTTTAGAATTAAACTGGGACCAAATGTTTGCAACCTCAAAAATGGCTACATCAGGGGAAGGGTTTATATTTACCTGCAGCACCTTAGACATGATAAAATAATTCATCCAGTAATTCTGTAACATGGGGCACATTAAAAAAACATATGGCTTTAATTACACTGAGGTGCATGACATCTGTATATAATATTTTTTTTGAATAAAAATGAAGTGATGTATGGTTCCTTGTCGGATAAAAGGTTGAACATTTACATTAATTGGCTAAACCTTATATCATTTATACTTCAGAAAATATTGCAAATAACCAACATTTCTCATAACTTTCAGAACACTGATATGCTGTATACAACTGTCTAAAATCTCAAAATTCACATCTTGAAAAAACTGGCATAATAGACTTTAATCTCTCGGTGCTCTATCTATCTATCTGTCTGTCTATCTATCTATCTGTGCAGTGTTAATTTGAGGCGTTTGTTTTTACAGATTGTCCAACAGTATTAAATCAGTTACTTCAGGCATTTCCTCCACTTCCTCCCTGTGAGATCTCTGGCCCTAATGATGACGTCACTCTACCCAGACTTATTGAGGCCTTAGAGAAGAGACACAAGATTCGACAGATGATGATTGAAGAGTACAATAAAACTGGTAAAGTCTTCATTTTACTTTGAACAGTTTAAGTGATCTCTTATGTACAACATTTATTCCAAATTTCTGGCCATAATTCTGTTTCAGCCACCATGCTGAAGTCTGTTCTTCAAGAGCAGGACGGCAACATTCTCTCTAAGGAGAACGTCATCCAAGAGCAGCGTGGCAAACTTGGCGAAAAAGACAAAATGCTCCACAACCAGAAGAACGAGATTGATCGCCTGGAAAAGAAATCCAAGATGCTGGAATACAAGGTACCATTTTAGTCATGCTTTCTAAAATGTTTTGCATTTCACAAGCACACATTAAATTGATTTAAAATGATCTGTGTAACGTGTGTAAACATTACAAAAATTGTACTAGGAAAATCAGTTTCTACAAATGCAGACAAACTCATGAGAAATGTTTGAGCATCAAATCAGCATTACAGGGTGTCCGCGGGGCCTTAAAGTCTTAAAATCACAGAAATACTGTCTTGTAGGTCTTAAATTATTTTAAACAGCTCTTAATTTTTAAAAGTTGTCAAGTAATGTTACCCAATCAGGCCAACACCCATCCAATCACCAACAATCTATCTAAATTTGTATATAACATAATACAATACTTATTTAACATGATACTTATTGTCATAAGTTTTTTTTTGTTTTTTGGAAAGAGATGATTATTTCACTACAGGTGTTAGACATTTTACAGCTAATTTTTGTAATTAAATTCTCTAGTCAGGAAAAGAAAACTAAAATACAATTACACAATTCCTCTTGATAATAATAGCAATATATCCCTTTACATAATCTTCCATTTACACAAAACTATTTACAGAAGAAAGTATGAGTGGACATAATATTTATAATGAAACGTAAGGTTTTATAACAGAAATGCATTAGGTTGAATAGGAGCTAAACCCAATTAATTTAGACCGAAAGCAAATATTTGTATAGTTTTTATTCATAATAAATATACATTTACCCCATTAAAATATATGGTTAAGAAATGACTACATTTGTTTTTTTTTCTAATTTTATTATTCCAACCGGGCTATTACCAAAAGTCCTTAGTGTTTATCTCCGTATAAGTCTAAAATCTCATTCATAATGGTCTTAAAGTCTTAAATTTGACTTGATGAAACTTGCAGAAACCATGCATTACAATGATTTCTTAATCTTGTAACACTTTGGCCCAATCCCAATTCTATTTTGTACCCCTTCCCCTTGGCCCTTACAACAGAGGGTTAAGGGGAAAGGCTTCAAAACTTACCCCTAAGAATTGGGATAGCACTTCAACACCTGCATATGTCATCGCGATCTCTTGCTTCATATGAGATCAGACAATGGCGACTGCTGTAGTTATTCCAGTTGTGTTTTTTTTTTTTTTAGGGTTTATCTTCAGGAAATCACTGAAGGGATATATTATGTTATCATAACAATCTAAAATGGCAATAAGATCGTAACTGTACTGTGTATTTACACAGTGGCCGTATTCATCTATGTAAACACACGAAAACAACAATAACATTATCCCAGACACTGTAAAAAGCTCATTTTCAGCCACTAGACTGCTCTGACAGGGTATTCAAGTGTCATCGAGTGACAGAATTTTGTGGGACTGCTGTACAGGAGTTATGATTATGGATTATAGAAATTTAGCGTTTTTTTTTTTTTTTTTAAAGCATGACGGTAAAACACGAACGCGGTTATGAATATATTAAAACATGTGTTTGTTTGTCGTAAAAATCCGTAATAATGAAAAAAATACTAATGTGTGGATCTCCTTACTTCTCCTCACTTCAGTAATACTGCCGTTGTGGCTGGTGTATTCTGGGCAATTTTCTTACCCCTCCGTTTCGAGTGTGGTCCTGAAAAATCTTCGTTCGAAGGGGTGTATACCCCTTGCCCTTAGCCCTACACCTTCAAGCTAAAGAGAATTGAGACACCCCTATACCTTGACTTGAACGCGCAAAACTAGGGGTAAAGGGAAGGACTAAGGGGTAGAATTGGGATTGGGCCTAAATCACAGGAATGCAAAGTGTAATAAGTTATAAAAATAAATGTTTGATTTTGAAGTATTACCAATTTGTATTTGATCAAATAAATTTGTTGCAACAAAGCTTGACTAAAAGCGTTGTATATGGTCCTTTCAATGTATTTGCAATGTTTTGTTACTGCTTTCAGATTGACATCCTGCAGAAAACCACCAACATCTATGAGGAGGACAAGAGGTCTCTGCAAAATGAACTGGAGAGCAGAGAACAGAGGCTACAAAGGGAAATGTCTGAGAAGAGACGCATAGAGGCACGCATGCAGGGCATGGTCTCTGACACCAAGCTCAAGTGGGAGAAGGAGTGTGTGAGTGTCTTGCCATACATTTGAAACACAATAGACTTTCCCACAGGGTTCCCATAGCTCATTGAATTTCTGGCATATCATACAATTTTAAAAGGCTTGTTGCAGACATTTAAAGTCAGGGAATATATAGTTTTTGTCCAAGTCATGGAATATCTGAGACGTGTCATTTTACCACATCCCAACACACACACTACAGAAAAACTTTTATCACTTTGATTCATACATATTGCTTTATGTTGTTCTAAATTTTATTCCTTTCCCCATGTAAGCCAGCAATCAAATGCATTCACCAAGCTGTTCCTGTTAAAGTATTGTCTGTGGCTGTTTTTTGTCTGCTCAATGCTCAACCAGATCCTCCTGGATTTTGTGGGAGAAACTGATTATTGCAGCCTAAAATTACTTCTTTATAGGTGACAACCTTTTATTAAAATTTGCAGCAATATTTCTGCATTTCTGGTGTTTTGCTGTAAAAACTCTACACAGATTTACACTTGGTTTTTTATTTTTTAGACTTTAATTTATATAAACTAAGTGAATCCTTTTACCATGTAAAGCCTACTACATATTCAGTACATAAGTCTCTCCAACAATACTTGTTGATTTAAAATTTTAGCAATCAACACAATGAAATACATGTTGTAAATATAATTAATATTTATTCTAGGTCATGGAAATTCAGCTTTTATGTCTCTAAAATCTGGGAATTTTATATGTGGCTTAGAGTGGGAAGATTTAACTTGGTACTTGTGTAATGCTGGTTTTTCTGCGCAGGAGAGGAGGGTAAACGCCAAGCAGCTGGAAATGCAGAATAAGCTGTGGGTGAAGGATGAGAAACTCAAACAGCTCAAAGCCATCGTAACCGAAGGGAAGACTGAGAACCGACAACCCCAGCGGCCCTCCAGAGAAAAGGACAAAGTGCCCCCCAAGAGATCTGCTTCCCCGTCACCCACTCCTGTACGTTTAACTGACATGCGTTTCTAGACCGCCCGATTCTGAGATTTATGCCTAACCTAATCCACAAACCTCATCTATGTTTGTCCATGCATGGTCTGCTGTGCAGTGTATGTGTGTGTGTAAGAATAATTGACTTTTGCACTTTCCACAGATTTCTCACCTGTTTTTAAATGCTGTTTTTAATGTACTGGTGTGTGTGTGTGTGTTGCATGCAAAACCCATGTGTGAACTAATCTTGTGTCACTTGCAGTCTTCCTACAATGGCTCTCAATCATCCCTCTCCTCTCTGGAGCCTATATATAACTTTTCTCAGACGGTCAGGCCAGATCCTCACTTCCCCAGAGCAGGCAGTGTGTCTGTGGCCTCCTGCATCTCTGAGTGGGAGCAGGGCGTCCCACAGTCTCGCAGGCAGGGTAGCCAGTCGCCTCCAGACAGTAGGAACAGAACTCAGGGTCTTCCCGACAGTCTTAGCAGGAGGAGAGGCAGGTGTTGGGCCAGAGAGGTGCCTGTCCAGCCAGCAGATGTAGACCTAGAGGAAACGGGTCACTGGGTCAGTGGAATATCTTGCTGTAGCTGTAGGTAGAGCTTCGTCAAGACACTAACGTAGGCCTGTCATAGCCTAATATAGACCTTTTGATCTGATTCTCAGCTCCACCCAAATCTGCTGAAGAACTGTATGTAAAAGATGACCTTCATGTGCTGCTTATTTTAAAGATGTGATGGCTTTGTATTGCACTTTTTAGACAAATAAATTTGAGTGTTCATCTTCTCAATGTCATCCATTACTCTTGAGCATAATTTAATTTGTCTAAAGCCTATAAAAGGCAACTAAATGCATTTATACCTGCAACCTAAAAGCAATCCTTTCCTGAAAGTAGATTTGAGTTGGACTGTTTTAATCTTTAGCTTTATTTCTGTCCTTTTTAACAGCTTGGCATGTTTAGTTTGTGCTTCTGTTGAGATTGACTAACAAACTAACGGTTCATCATGCTTGAGGCCTGCGCTCTTTCTCTTACTGTGCTTGTGTTTGAATTGAATAGACTGGGCCGCCGGTCCGGCCTCTACACAGACGCTCGCACTCCGCAGGTGGGGAGAGGTGGGTTGATCACAAACCTACCACTAACGTGGACCTGGATACAGTCATGCAACCAAACATCCCCAATGCCATCAAAGTGAATGCTCCCAATGAGAAAGCTCTGTCCAAGTGTGACAAGTATGTTCTGACACATCAGGAGGTGGCCTCGGATGGAGAGATTCAGACCAAGCTAATCAAGGTAGAGCTGCTTTATTTATTTGTTTTTGTGGTATAACTTGGTCTGATTTCATTTGGTTTTGAGATGGAATTATAATCTTGTTCTTTTAACAGGGTGAAGTGTTCAAAACTAGAGGTGGAGGACAGTCTGTTCAGTTCACGGATATTGAAACGCTCAAGCAGGAAACGCCTGTTGCGGCCAGGTGATTTGCTATGCTTGAATTATATTGGTGGTTACATGTGTATGACTATTAGTCTAATTATGAATGTTTTGCTGTTTAATTGTAGCCGTAAAAGGCGCTCATCAGAGTCTAGCCCAGACAGTGAGCCTATGGAGGGAAACTGGACTGATGTAGAGACTAGGGTAAGATACTCAAGGCCACTATACACCTGTCATACACCTGTCACACCAGTACTCCATTTGATGGCACTGGACAAGATTTCTCCAAACCTTGTGTTATTATTTTATTTTTCCCTTTACCATTTTTGATATAGGGCTGCACAATATATTGAGAAATTATCACGATAATGGTATATGGAATATCTATTTTGCAAAGAAGTGTATTAAATTAAATGCATTTTATGTGCCAAGCATTTGTGTATGTGTCATAGGCTGTTTATCAGATGGGGCTTTTACTATCTTTATCCCTGCCTCTCCAGTAGGTTCTGTTAGCTGAACCTAGAGCTAAAAATAAATGCTAATGCTGGGAAAACAGTAGTAAAATGTAATTCAAAGGGCATATTTCTGTAGTTGCAAAAATCTGGGGGTTGGGTTTACATTATGGGTGTATTCTGTAAACAACTATTCTGTTGGATCCTTGCATATGTGCCAAAAGTAGAGTATACTTTTGACGTTAACAGGGTTTTTCCTTCCTCAATATGAATTAAAGGTGGTATCCTGATCATTAACTCTTTTGCTAGTTGAAGCAAACACATTTTTCATTGTAACTCTGTCAAGTAAGATATCTTATCCTAAAAGGCTAACATTAAATATATGACCAGAGCGACTCATGGTCTGTCCGTAGCCGTGACTGCCTGCCTGATTTTTGGAAAAAGTGGTACAAAATTTGTTTGAGGTGAACCACTAATAATTCTCTATGCTGGAAAACCACCATCCTTGTATATCAACAGTACTTGAAGGACCCTGATTGAGAATGTTTTTATAGACCATTTCAATGTGGTCATGTCATTGGCCCATCTACATTTCCTGCTTGTCAAACATTTCATAAGTGTAACAAGAGGCAATTCAATCATAACCTAATGTTAAAACGGCTATCGTAACATTATTTATCAATATGTAGATCTTTTTGGATTCTCGGAAGCTATAGAAATAAAAAATGTACAACAGGAAATGCATTGGGACCATTGTTTTTGTTTACATCCCTCAAAATGGTCTGTAGGTGTTGTTGATGAAAGCATATCTGATTAAATGATTGGTTTAAAAAGTCAGTGCACATATAAAAGCAAAAGTGATGAAAGCATTCAACCCCCCACGAACTGCTCTGCATCTGCTTTTCCTGTGTGTTACCACTCTGATCATTTTCTACTGTAAACCAAGCCAAATAAACTGCCTATAATCTCACCTGCTTTCATTTTCCACTGCATTGTTATCATTGCCTTGGCACCTCTGCTGTAACATTATTTATAGTACCAATGAGGGAACGTCTGCTGACCTCAAAAGCCATTTTAAGCTTAGTCAGTTGGTAAGTTTGTTTACTATTCATTTAAATCAAACCCTACCTGCTAGTTGGCCAATTGTTATATTTCATGAGCTGTGTTCAAGCACATCATTAGGCCCAGATATAGACAAACATCTATCAGTGATGAAATCTTTATCACATTCGCTTTTATGAGCGCGCTGACTTTCTAAACCAACCATTCAATCAGATACTCTCTCATCAACAGCACCTATTCGACATTCTCAATCAGAGTCCTTCAAGTACTGTTGACATACAAAGATAGTTAGAGAATTATGAGCTGTCCACATAAAACTAATTTTGTACCAATTCTACCTTTTTCCAATAATCAGGCTGGCATTCACGGCTACCGACAGACCATGAGTCGCACTGATCATATATTTAATGTTAGCCTTTTTAAGATAGGATATCTTACTTGATAGAGTTACCATGAAAAATGTGTTTGCTTCGACTAGCAAAAGAGTTAATGATCAGGATACCACCTCTGACTCGTATTGAGGTAGGAAAAACCCGGTTAACGTCAAAAGTATACTCTACTTCTGGCACATATGCAAGGGTCTAACAGAATAGTTGATTACAGAATACACCCATAATGTAAACACACCCAACTATAGAAATATGCCCTTTGACTGTTATTCTTGGTTTGTCTCAGTGTCTTTTCTTTTGGTAATTACAAACTGTTTTTTAAACCCCATTTGCACACCGTTAAAGTTACATAAAAAATATTACAGTTGGTAATTTGTATGTCTATGACCATTGCAAAGAGGTTGTTTCCTGTACTCTCTCTTGCCTTTTATTGTGTAGTGCTCTGTGGCAGTAGAGATGAGAGCTGGCTCAAATCTTGGACCTGGATACCAGCATCACGGCTATACAAAGTAAGATCTTCATTTACTTTGTTTCTTGTCCTCCGTTAGGTAAAGGGCATATTTAAAGTTTAATATTAATTTTTCCCATCTCTCCCCAACACCCCTATTTTTTTGTAGACGCAGAAAACCTTGAGTGTGCTCTAGTATTGCCATCACAGCAGAGTCCTTTCCTCTCGAAGCCTCTCATCACTGTGTGCAATAGCAAATTCACTTTATAATATTTAACTTTTTAAAATGCTTTTTTTATGTAAAAAACTTTTTATAGAAGTCAAAACAGGTTCACCAAAGCTGTTTTTATACTGCATTTTCTACCGGGGTGTTGCCATGAAACATTCACTTGAAGTGTGGGTGTTAAGTGTTACAAATGTTTGGTTTTCTAACTGTCTTTTAGGCACATTAGGTATTTGCGTGTATCATTTTTATATATATGTTTGTGTATACTCTTGCATTCAGGCAGTTAAGACAATCGAAACATTTGAAGGTGTTTAACCAACCTTTAGAAATAGTCATTCTTATGACTTCTACAGGCAGCACCCTGGAAAAGCACTGTTTTCATGTAGTTTCACCTGTAGGATACTGCTGCACACAACTGTCAATAAACAGCATTTGATTTATGCTCGTTTTATTTTGCACATCTGTTGGTTTTCATTGTGATCTTTCTGTAATACTGAACAGCATCTGATACTTACAGCAGTAGATGGCAGCAGTGTTTAAACTATTGAGCTTAAGAGGTTAAATTCCTGCCGTAAATGGTGTTTGTTGTTGCATGTAGTCAATGCAGGATGCTTCAAGACTTAGAATTTGTGTCATCAAGCTGTAATTGCGGGTTTATGAATGAAGTGTAAAAACTATAATTTCATCAGATACAAATTCTAACCATCTAAGTCTGCGCTCTCTTGGCAAAATGTTTAAATGTCCTTTCCATAACAGAATGTAATAATTCAATTTCAGTAAGTAAAACTTTCTAGGAAAAAAAAACTTTTTCCAGCCAGTATTATGCAGTAACTGATGTTAGTTGATGAATTGTTAGTGTTTTAGGAGGTTGCTTTTTTTTTCTGAAGAGAAATTAACTGTGCTGTCCTTAAAGGATTATCATGGTAATATGAGCATTAATTTACAACAATTCAGAATGTTAAAGGATGTATGGTTAGAATGAAAGCAGAATTAAGTAATGTAAAATATATTTTGGCTACTTTTTGATTCAGCAAAATGCCTTGGGCATGTCAATTATGATTTAGAAATTTTGTTTAAGAATTACGTTATTAGATTATAAAATCATATTTGCTAAACTCATCAAATCTGACTTGGCGTCACTGTAATGCGGTAAAAGCCTCGATTCACACAAGCCAAGTATGTGTGCCAATGTCATGCTTACTGAAATGCACTGCCGTTGTTTGTACAAGACCACAAGTGACATGACATCACAGAAAACTCAAAAACCCGTTTTGATGACTGAACTAACAAAGCAACCAAAGGGAAAAAAAAGATGTATGCATTTCATGCAGGAGTGAGTTGTTGAGCTCTAAAAGTGCATATTGCTCAAGTAAAATGATCTTAATGCGAATTAAGTCAAATTTACACAAATGTCATATAAAGTCAGCCTACTCAGTTGATTGAACTGTTCAGATAATCTGAAACCGAACTCTCCATTTGAGTTGGTTGAATGGCCTTTTTCAAATGGGCCCCAGACCATCAGTTGTATTTAGTTGCATACTAATGAACCTGAATTTCCTTTCTTGTTCAGCGGTTTACTAATCAAACTAGAGCAGAAAATTGAATTGTTGCAGAAGCTGTTCTTTGTGCTTAACACCTTATAGATTTTACTAGGTTAGATTATTAGCTCACTGGCTCTGTCGGCTTAAAGGGATAGTTTACAAAAAAGTGACAATTAGCTGTTATTTACTAATCCTCACTCTTTCCCTTTAAGGGATTTTCCTGCATCAACATTTCCTGTCTAAAATGTAAGACAATAGCCATTCTTGGTCAGTTTGTAATTGCATTATTTTTTGGTGGGTTATGGTTCATCAGGTTTGAGGGTGAGTGAGTGTTTGCTGCTTTGAGCGGAAGCAATTTTGTATGAGGCTAAAAAAGTGTGCTTGTGCACGGGTCAAGGGGATCCGAGCGGTAGCAATTCTGCTCAAGTACCTGAAGTGGACCATGTCTAAAGAGTCTGGAGCCCAGACATTCCATTCCAAATGAGGCAAACTTCCTACAACATATTTTCCCAATATTTCGGTTTCCTTGCTGGATTTACCTTTTGATTAAAAAGATGCTTACAAGACCTGAACTGCACATTTCATTTCAGAAGAATTTACAATCTGACTGCTCTTTCCCACAGCAGGCTGAAATGAGGTTTGTGTGAACACATTATGCAAAAGCTTTTCTTAGTTTACCCCTATACGAAAAAATAAAAAGGTTTCAGAAGTGTTTTTTTTTTTTTTTTTTTTAAAGCCATACACTACACCTTTTGGCGTGTGTTCTTTTCTTGTGAGCAACAAGTAATAACTTAAGTTAATCTAGTTGATCATTTGAAAAAGTGTCAGAAGGTAGATTTTTCCGATGGATCATCTGTTGAACTGCATCCCAATCATCACAAATACTGCAGAAAACCTATTGGAACCTGCATGGACCCAAGATTCTCACAGGAATCAGTCAAGTTTGGTGAAGGAAAAAAATTATGATTTGGGGTTACATTCAGTATGGGGCCGTGCGAGAGATCTGCAGAGTGGATGGCAACATCAACAGCCTGAGGTATCAAGACATTTGTGCTGCCCATAACAAACCACAGGAGAGGGCAAACTCTTTATCAGGGTATCACTCCTCATATTTCAGCCTCCACATTAAAGTTCCTGAAAGTAAAGAAGTTCAAGGTGCTCCAGGATTGGCCAGCCCAGTCACCAGACATAAACTTCCCCAGACATGTTTTGAAAACTTCCACTCCTTTGCTACATATTTTTCTTTATCATTTTTTAAAATTGGTTAATTTTTGTTATTGTAGTTATTTATTGATACAGTATATGTTGTATTATTATTAATGTGGATTAAAAGATTGTGAATGTTTTGAATAATTGTAATAAGTATTGATGCCTTTCTGTTATTGTAGGATTGTTAAAAAAAAAAAAAAAAAGCCTAGCGTTGTCCTCTTGTAATCTGATCGACGTAAATGTATCAACAGGCCTTTGAGTCACTGACGTTTCCTAAAGTTTATTGCCCTCTACTGGTGAACCATTGAAGTTTTAAAACAATTTGAAACTACTGTATGAAGAAGATTCTGAATATACTGAAGAAGTCACAATTTTGCAACAGACAGGATACAATGTACAACACTTATTCTTTTATACGGTCTCCACAAACAACTCTGACAGAAAAGCAAGAAAAATAAGGTACATTTTTTATTTATTTTTTTTTTTTTACAAATGAATGGTTAAAAAAAAAATAGAAAAGAAAGCTTCTGAATCTACATTTTTTCAGTGAAATCGCAAGCTTTACTCTCTCAGAAACAACTTAAATGTAGCTTCTACAGGTCATTGATGCTTGGATAATGCCACAATGTCTCCTTTATTAGCAAAAAAATGCTAGTGTGGTGGCTTTGAAATGTAACCATCATGTAGTCATCATGATTTTTGGTGTCTTTCGCAAGATTACTAGTTGCACAACAATACAAATGTTGTAATGTAAAACCAGACTGTTGTCACACCCATAAACACAACAGCTTCTGGTCCAAGTTTATATTAAGTGGCCTTAACTACTATGTAATTTCAACAAAAAAATATGTAGAATGTACTTACTGTTTTTGTTTTGTATTGCACAACACTTATGGTGGGATACGGTGTAAGGAATCTGTCAATAGTGTAATTATAAATGTAATTACAGAAATTAATTACAGATTAGTAATTACGCATTCAGATTATTTTTAAGTACAATGTAAAAACATGCACATATGTACATTCGTTAGCAAATGATTCATTTATTATAAATACTAAGTACATAATAATTAAAGCACTTAAGGGTAAGGGATAGTTCACCCAAAAATTTAAATTTCATAATCATTTACTCCATTAATCCAAACCAGTTTTTTTTTGTTTTTTTTTTTTGTTCTGTTGAAAACACAACATAGTAGGAAAATCAAGTACAATCAATCTTGAATGAGTGTGTTTGGCATTACAATGGCTTTGTTGCCAGGTGGACTGTTAAAGGGTCACAAAACACCAAAACACATTTTTTTTTGAGATATTGGCAGTCATATTATGTTGCTAAAAACACTATTAGGACACATATGTGTCACTAAAAAGTGAAAATTGGTTGTTTTTGTTTCAAAGTAATTCGTTCTTCCAGTTTGAAATTTTTTTTTGAAGCGACGTCACAGTAATGAGATCCTTGTGTAAATTGCAGCATGGAGACTTGCTATCTGTACCAGCCGGTACAAAGTGACATCATTGAGTTTACAGCACATCTGTTTCAAGAGTTCACATCTAGCTGATGATTAATTATAAAGCTTGTTTGGCATGCTGTCCCGGGAGAGAGCCCTGAGCTCAGGAGATCCTCGAGCCCGGGGCTCCCTCCTGTTGCAAGGCGAGAGGGGTGATCGAGCTCAGGTAGATCTCGAGAACTCCCCTGTTGTAATGATTGAAGAGCAGATAGTAGTTCTCTTTAACGAGATAGGTACTAGATAGGGAGCAAGTCTATAGTGTTGATTAATCAATAACTTAGGTTGCATGTTTTTAATTGGTGGGAGGAAACTGGAGGACCCGGGGAAAACCCACGTGAGCACGGGGAGAACATGCAAACTCCGCACAGAAAATGGCCGCTGGTTTGGTAAAGCCTAGAACCATTGACATTCTTGCTGTGAGGCAAAAGCGCTAAGCACTGGGCCACCGTGTCACCCATCTAGGAAAGCGGAGGAGTAGGGGTGGAAGGGGGGATTCTTCAAAGCGAAGATAGCGGTGATATGAAACCCGGGGTATTTATAGTATCTTAGGGATCATCTGATTGGTGCATAGTGATTGGATAATGTGGGTCCAGCCGCTAGCAATCATAAGCATGTGATCCTCTCGAAATTAGTTTATAAATAAACTTCACTTCAAAAGTTCACACTTAGCTGATGATTAATTATAAAGCTTGTTTGGCATGCTGTCCCGGGAGAGAGCCCTGAGCTCATGAGATCCTCGAGCCCGGGGCTCCCTCCTGTTGCAAGGCGAGAGAGAAGATCGAGCTCAGGTAGATCTTGAGAACTCCCCAAAATGCCATGTATAGCTCGGGACAGCAGCCTTGTATTGAAGAACCCCCCCCAAATGCAGATGGAACAATGCCATATCCGGCTGCTGGATATAATATTGATTGCTTAGGAAAGAGAGGCTACTGCGGGAGCAGAGAAAAGTAGACTCTTGCTGGAGTCTAAGCGGGGGCATGGGAGGGGCAGGATTGACCTTTGGGGGGGGGGGGGGGGGGCGGAAACCAGTAAGAGTGGGGAGAAGGGAAGGGGCGGTGATGACTCCTACTGGGAATGTGACTGTGAAGGGGTTGGCCTAGAGTAGGCCTAGAGTGACTCCTGCGGGAGTCGAAGCTCAGTTTAGACCCCTGCGGGGGTCCAAGCTGTAAGGAGGGGTGGCAAGCTTAGCAGAGCTTGGAAACAGAAGGTACATGCATGCATACGCATAAAATACTTATGCATACATATATGCAAGCATGCATACATACGTACATACGCACATACACAGATACACATACGCGCACGCACATGTACACACAAGCACATACGTGCACATGTACATTCGCACACACGCGCACGTACGCACACATACTTACATACACACGCATGCGCGCACACGCACGCATACACACACGTACACACATACAAACAGGTACACATTTAGCTAGTTAGAGCCAACTGGGCTTCCTTAAGGTGGAGTTGGCTGAGGTATAGGTATGGGTGTAGGCTTTGAAGGCAACAGAGGACCAGTGGCCTAGGGTCTGGATTTGGTGTGAGGAAAGACCTCTGTGAGATGCTGTAGTGGCTGCGCCGATTTTAAATGAATGGCTAGAATATAGTTCAGGGGAAAGCCTGAAAGGGGGAGAACCTCTTTTAAGTGTTTTTGGAACCAAAAATGGGTTCCCAGCAAACATTGGTCGGACGACAACGTGCTCTCCCCGGCCAAAAGGGGTCGCCGCCGGACGGCATAAATGGTATTCTGTGGGTCTGAGCGCAACGTGCGCTCCACAGCCAAAATTGGTCGCGGCTGGACGGCACAAATTCACAACATGTCCTAAAATGCATTAATATACGTTTGTATGCATTTGTACCTGTCTATATTCTACTGGGGTTGCGTGTATTTACAGTTTTATGTACATGTAGTTATAATATATACCCCGTCTTGATTAGGTCCACAAGTGACGTCCTTTATACGTGCATTTATAGTCCATCATATACCCTCGCTGAAATTATGAAATATGCAAAAGTATTGCACTTACATCTGGGTATTTACTGCAGCAGTGAATTTATATGCGTGCCCCAAGTGAGTGTGAAGAGGTTGTGGACAGACTTTATGCATCTCAAGATCCATTAAGATTTGTCTTTATGAAATTCATATTTTCATCTTGTCAAATGACTATTGCATTCATAAAGTGCCCTGTGTGGTTAAGTGATTGTAAAGTCACTGTTTCTAAAACCGTAATGCAATTTTATTATCTCTAATAACATTTTTGAACCATTCTAACAAATCTCGCGAGATGACTTAACGTAATCTCGCGGGATCCTACCTGGTGCGTGTTTTGAATTGCTTCCGGTAACCGGTTTTGTCCAGCATCACGAGAATATGAAGACGCGGCGAAAAGTCGGACAATTATTACAAACCTGCTTGCGTGTAAGTACAGTTTATATCAGTTTATTAATATTATTGAGTTTTACACGAAGGAACTGAAATAAATGATGCACATTGTCAACAGCAGTGTGGAGTTGTTTCGATTAGGCTAAAATTAGCCGTTATGCTAAACGTAAGTCGAGTTTGAGCAATATTTGATGTTATTGCAGGAATATGTGCAATTTATCAGGGGTTCCAGCATCTCTCCCCATCATCCACCTGCTGTGTGTTCAGTCAGAGCTGCAAATGACCATTTCAGGTGAGTTTGGAGTGAAATTGTGTAAAAATAAAACACTTTAATAATAATAATGCACGAATTTGTTAGAAATCCTAACAAAAAGCTATACAATATCATTCTATTGTAGATATATCTTCCAGCATTTACTACAATACCAGTTATTAATGAATCTGTTTAGCCTAATAGGCTGTCATTAACAATGAGAGCTAAACTTATGAATCTGTATCAAAGAAAAGTTATTTACTGAATATTTTTACAGTTAGCATAAATTAAATACATGTTAAATATATGTATGCAGGTGTTGTTAGCTCATGGGTAGATTTAACAGTTAAAGTCTAACCACTTTTCTTTAAGCTGCTCCTGAAAAATAGTTTTTGTACTATAATTCATTAAACTGTATTAAGGTTCAATTTTGTTTTGCAGGATCATTAACAGTCAGTCATCTGTCAGACAGAATTCAAGACTCTTTCTCCTGGCCAGCTGTAACAACCATATAAGGCATTGCATTCATTTATCTGTTGTACCTTAAATAATTTCATTATTACCTTTCTCACTGTTGTTTTGTTTGTCTATGTAGAATTGTCTCCTGTGCAAATAATCCTTTGTCATCCCACTTCCTGAGGACACGCCAGTGTAGGTGAGAATCTATAGAGGTAAAGTTGGTTTTATATTCAGATATTCAGACGTTCTTCTTAATAATATACTTTTAGAAAAATAGTCTTTGCAAATTCTAAATAGGGAAATCATATAAGCAGCCAATGACTATCAAAGTACAATATTGTTTACAGTCAATTAGACAGTGTTAATGTTGTTTTGAAGTCATAATTGCATGCTTATTCCGATCGAATATTTAAAGTAACATGGTAAACAATATAGAGACTTAACTTTACATCTATTGAGAAACTTGTTGAATGTTTAAGTGTATTTCAGAATTTCTGAGTTCATCTTTGTAAACCCAGAGCCTGTAGTGTCAAGCGGTGCTCAAACACAATTTCACCCCATGCTGGAACACTTAGCCTGCTGTTTATTTTTAACACATTCATAATTTCATGTTAATCTGGCCTGTGACATGCATCAGATATTACTTGAAAATTATCTTATTTATAGTCTTATCATACATTATAAGTTAATAACCAATACAGTTTAGTTGTCTTCTAACTAACATTAATATAGTAACTGCAATAAATGTCTGTTTCTCACTGTTAATTTTAACAATAACTAAATTCAATTTTATTACATTTGTATAAAATATATCAATACACAAAGTACTTTTTATACCTGTGGTGAATATTGTGATTTTATTACTGCATGTCCTGATAAAAGCTTTAGTAAATAATTGCAAATAAAAGAGTTAATGTCATCATAAGCCTGATGTTAGCTACTGCCCTGTCTCCAGCAGGTCTACATGTTCTGTTAAGAGTCTGGATTCTGAGAGCGAGATCCTGTGAAGTGTTCATCAAAAGCTGAAGAGAAGAACTGGATCTGTGTAAGTTTGAAATGTGACAGAATGTGTGTCTCTGTCTGTCTGTCTAGAGGGATCGCTCTGACTGTGATTTTGGTGTCACATTTAGGTTCAGCAACTGTCCAGAGTTGGTGGATGTTCAGTCCAAGCTGGATTAAAAATGTCATGAACAGGTACATATTTATCTTGCATTGTTTGTCTTTATTTCTGCATAATATTTCAGGAAAATATATTTTACCACCCCAACAATTAACCCAGTCTTTGATGCTATTTAAATTCTGGATTTAATCTGTCATTCAGCATTGTGTATTTCCGTTTAGACGTGCCTGTTTTAATCTTCAGATGTTTTAAAATGTTTGTACAGATTCAGGCTGTCAGCCAGACTGAAAATATTAAATTATAATATCAGTGTAAGCCATGAATAACAGTCTTTGCTTGTCACAAACCTGTGGATGTGGGTAAATATGTGGATATGGGCACTTGTAAAATGATGAGTGGTAGGGCATGTGTATGTATTGACATTAGATACTGCTCTGCACATTGCTGTTCATTGATGAAACATGACAATAATGCTTGATTTGCTTGAAGTTTTTAGTTGTATTATCATACAAAGTCATATTCTCCTCCCTTAGATGCTGTGAAGTGAGTCCAGATGTTACAGACACAGAAAAAGATGCAGCAATGAAGGAACACAGCGAGCACCTTCCAGAAAGAGCTGGAGGATATTAGAAATAAAGACTTTAAAATAACATTTCACTTGTGTTGTCCATATTTCTGTTTTGTTGTTTTATTTATTATTAGGTGTGTCTGTTTAACAGTGATGTAAATCTGTTACCATATTGCTATATGCACAATAAATAATTTGCTTAATTGAAACACTATTGCATCCTCAAATAATGTATTAGTTATGATATACACGTGATTTCAACGTCATAAAGACGTTCAGGTATAACTGGATATAACATTCACAGCTTTAAATGATAAGTTCAGTTATTATATATGTATAATTGGGCTAATAAAACATTTAAATTATGCAGCAACACGTTTTATAAACGGCCTGAATCAGGCACACACGTCCAGAAGATGACATATTTCGACGTGCAGAAACCGTGTAGAAAAGACGTGCGATTCACGGCCAGAAGACGTAAAAGACGTCGGTTGGATTTTCATTTTGGCACTACTTTTCAACCATGACGCAACGTGACGGAGGGACGTCTTTTCAACGGTAATCGGACGTCCAAATGTTTGCTGGGTTACTGGACGGTTAACGTCATCAGTAAAGAGAGGGGCAAGGGGGTCAGGTTCTTGTGCTCTCCTTAAGTGGAGGAATGCTAGTAGGATTTGGAACGGGAGTGTGGGGGAGGGAATGTTGAAAATTTAAATAAAATGCCCTTTCCCTGACTGGTCTGTTTTGCTGTGCTTGATGAAAAAGGCAATGGTTTCATCATTCTGCAGAGTTAGATCAGAAACACACACACACACGTACGTACATATATATATGTTTATACGCATACACATATAAAGACAGGGTCGTGCTCGAGCCCTTAGTCTGGAGTAAGGCATTAACTGGTTAGATGGAGGAGGGAGGTTAGATGAGAGTCAAAGGGAAGGAGTAAAGTGCTAGGAGAAAACAGCGGAAGCACTCAACGCTGGCGGGGGGGAACAGAAAGATGAGGTGATAGTTTAGGCTCTTGCGAGAGCCGAAGCTCTTGTTGACTCCTGTGGGAGTCTAAGCTTAGGGTGATGTTAGGATGAACGAAGGAGGTTAGGTGAGAGTCAAAGCAAGGAGTAAAGAGCTAGTAGGAAACAGCGGAAGCACTCAACGCTGTCAGGGGAAACAGAAATGTGAGGGGATAGGTGAGGCTCTTGTGAGAGCTGAAGCTCGTAATGACTCCTGCGGGAGCCATGAGTTGTTAAGGTGGAGGTGTTATTTCTGCTTCTGGAGCCAATGACCAGATTTTCTGGAAAGAAAAAACACGTCAGTTATTTGGTTTGCAACTTGACACATATTCAGCAGACATGATAAATTGTTTTTTAGCTGATGAGGCAATATGAGGTGTCTTAAAAGCGGCTTTAAAGGTGGTGATTAGGAATGCCTTGTTTATGCATTGTACTGTGGCTTCCTTAATCTGTAATTATTAGATGGAATCCTTTGTTAAAGAGTTTGTGAGTTGTACTGCTTATGGGACTAATACATGACATCTTGAAGGATGAGGCAGAGAACGGTCCAATCATAAAGGGGTTGTCGATCACTTTTAATAAGATGATTGACAGTTACAGATTCTGCAGTAGCTTTAAAATGTATGTAGTGTGTAATAGGTTGGATGAGGGTCAGATTCTGGTGCCGGCTGTCAAGAACTCTGAATTGGGAAACAAGAGAGAATCAGAAATTAATTTTTTACAACAAGATACGTGTATGGCAGACACAATGATTTGTTTTAGCTAATATCCATGCGAGGCGACTTAAAGAGGGCATGGGCAACTGTGAATGGAAGCGCCTTTGTTAATGCATTGTACGATAGCTTTGTAGAAGCAATGCAAGATGGTTGAGGTGGGCATTCGTCCCCCCGCAGGAGGGCAGATGGATGGACAGCTGAAAGTATGGGGCATGGCTTTTCTGGTGGTCCTGGAGGTGCCTCTTGAAGACAGAGTAGGTGAAGTGATAGTGGAGTGGAGTTTGAATGTTTAAATGCAAATGTATCTAAACAGAGTCGATGGATGAAACATTGCTCCATTCGTCAGGAATGTCCTCCCATTCATAGCAGTCAAGCGGGAAGTTTGTTTCTTTGCCATTTTACATCCAACCGACTTGCTATTAAGAATTCACATATGACACTGGTGTATGAACATATGAGTCACTGGCATATTACGATTGGACTTCTGTGTTTGATAAGTTGAATGTTGAATGTTTTTTCAATATGGATAATAATCTTTGGAATCTAAATGGCTATCTTATGTGGCAGAGTTTTTAAAAAAAAATTTATTATTTATTTATTTATTATATATATTTTTTTTAGATCTAAATTAATTAATTAAAATTTTAATTAATTTATAAATAAATAATTTATTTATTATAATTTTATTTATTTAAACAAACTGCCAACATCAAATCCTGTACTTAAAAACTTTGTCACCACTTAGTGTGAATGTTAGTTATGGGCTTTACTTTAATCCATGAATAAATAACGTTCCGTTGGAATCCTAATGTGATTAATTCACAAGCATATCTGGCCCGGTTCATTCATAAAGTCAGAGTCCATTCTTAACCTGACGAGAGAGAGGGAGGGACCATCTCAAGTTTAAGCTCATTGGATAGTGGCGCTTCTCTTTCAGCTATTGGCTTGAAAGCGTGTCGATCAAGAGTGAAAATGGCTGACGGCCATTTTGTAGAGCAGGATCACAATTGTTATGGCTGGAGATCAACGTAGGAATATGCCGTGGACTAATATTTGCGGATTGGATTGCCTGGACCTATACAGATGAATTACTTCATACTATTAGAATGTGTGTGAGGCATTTTAAAGTGGAAGGTTTTGATGTTGCTGTTGAAGTTGTTGTAGAATTTGTTGTTGGAGTTGTAGTAGGAGAGTAGTTATTTTTGAAGTAGAAGTATTTGTTCTTGTTGTTGTTGTTGTTGTTGTAGCAGTTGATGCAAGCCGAGCTGTCTTCAAAGCGAAGATAGCGGTGATATGAAACCCGGGGTATTTATAGTAGCTTAGGGATCATCTGATTGGTGCATAGTGATTGGATAATGTGGGTCCAGCCGCTAGCAACCATAAGCACGTGATCCTCTCGAAATTAGTTTATAAATAAACTTCTTATTAATTCTTGAGAAAGACTTGGTTTGAACCAATCAGCACGCTCTATTGTGAATGAAATGCAACTTCATTAATGTGCATGATATACAGTTGAAACCAGAAGTTTGCATACACTGTATAAAAAGGCACATAACCATTAAAAAAAAGTCAGATGTTAATGTGACTAAACTTTTTCTCTTTTAGGTAAGTTAGGATTATCAAATGTGTTTCTGTTATGCTTAATAGCAGAATAGTGAGAGAGATATTTTTTGAGAAATTGTTATAACTTTTCTTGAAAGTCAAGTTTACATACAATAAGAGTATTATGCCTCTGAAAAAGCTCAGATGATGGTGCCAAGGTTTTGGAAGTTTCTGATTGGCTAATTGACAACATTTGAGTTAATTGGAGGCACAACTGTAGAATAGTATTTAAGGAAAACCTCAAACACACTGCTTCCTTGTGTGACAACATGGGAAAATCAACAAGCCAGAATCAACAAAAAAGCCAGATTACATTTTGCAAAATTAAACTGGGAAAATGACACATTTTTGGAGACACGTCCTGTGGTCTGATGGAACTAAGATTGAACTGTTTGGCCATAATGACCAGTGTTACATTTGGAGGACAAAGGGGAAAGCTTACAAGCCTAGGAACACCATCCCAACTGTGAAGTATGGGGGCGGCAGCATCATGTTGTGGGGCTGTTTTTTTGCAGGAGGGACTGGTCCACTTCACAGCATAGATGGCATCATGAAGAAAGAACATTATGTAGAAATACTGAAGCAACATCTCAAGACATCAGCCAGGAAATTAAAACGTGGCCACAAATGGGTCTTCCAAATAGACCATGACCCTAAGCATACTGCCAAATTAGTAAAATGTGCTTTAAGGACAACAGAGTGAATGTTTTTCTAGTGGCCATCACAAAGCCCTGGCTCAATCCTATAGAAAATTTATGGGCAGAGTTGAAAAAGCTTGTGCGAGCAAGACAGCCAACAAATCTGACTCAGTTACACCAATTCTGTCAGGAGGAATGGGCCAAAATTCCTTCAAACTATTGTGAGAAGCTTGTGGAAGCATACCCAAAACATTTAACCAAAGTTATACAGTTTATAAGCAAGGCTAAAAAATACCAAGAAAATGTATGTAAACCTTTGACTGTCTAGAAATTAATAAAAAAATTATCTAAAAAAAAAAGATTCTCTCATTATTCTGGCATTTAGCCAGACGTGGTTCCAGTTCGAATTAATTGTCCGGTCTATGGATTTGGTAAGTGTGCGATCAATGTCTTTATGTTTATTCAGATGGCAAAGTTAGTTAGTATATTTTTAAAGAGAACAAAATTTTTTCAGTAGATTCCAACTAATCAGGTGGCGACTTTGAAACTCCTGAAATGTTTCCCATTTTGTTTCTCATACATCAGCAGAATGAAGTGTAAAGCATCAAAGCCTCATTTAATCAGGTTTTTCAGAGACACCCCTTGCTAGTTTGGGGTTTCTCCTTCAGCTGAAAATAAAAGCATGCATTATATAAATGAATCTATCAGGCGGTGGATTGTCCAATAATTGTGACGGTTGTGTAAGGAGAGCAGCTCATAAGCTAGCATTTCTCTCTCTTTTTCTCTCTCTCTATTAGCTCCATATCCCAAGCCTGATGGTGGATTTCTCATCTGCTCCTCTGACTCCATTTCAATTTGGAGGCACTAGAGAGTGACTAACATGGAGCGCCTCCAAGAGAGGGTCAAGAGCTCCAAGCAACGAGCAGACATTAAACTCACTTGTGCAAGCCATCAAGAGCTCTGCTTTTTGACCATACGCAGTTTGATGAGCCACGCTACAATATAATCAGTTGGCTGGGCTGGCAATGGCTCTGGAGCAAGCGAGAATGTTATGCTATGATAGAGCTTTAGATTACTGCATTAGGATTATGATCCAATGAAGTGAGAGAGAGAGAGAGACATGAGCGCGATGGAAGACTGGCACTCTGAAAGCTTCTCACTTGAACATATAGCCATTTCAAACAAATAAGCAGAGATCGCTCACTTATGCTAGCAGAACTGGAGTACAGTAAAAAGCCTGTATTTACTTAAGAGTGCACTGAGCTTTATATTGGAAATAGATTTATTATTGTTTTTAATTAGGTCAGTACTCCTAATTATTTTTCATGAACAAATTCAAGTTTATTTGTATAGCACTTTTCACAATAATTATTGTCTCAAAGCAGCTACACAAAAGATGCACATTATAGCATTACAATCAAATTCAGAAAAATAAAGGTTATTAGTAGGGCTAGACAGAATCTGCGGACAGTTTTTGCTTAAATAAAAGCAGTGGATTTATGCAGAAAGATTTTGGGAGTATCATTACGATTTTTTTAGGACTGCAACAAAAAATAAATGATTGGTGATGGGTGATGTGCAACAGAATGGCTAGATACTTTACACGAAGGTCAAATCAAGAAAGAGAAGTTTATTTACATAAGTAAAATAAAACAAAGAAAACGGTATTAATTCAGAAGGGGGCAAGGCCAAAACAACAAACAAAATCAAGCTAACTCCAAAGATAATCCTTGCTAATCTGAAAAGAAAAAGAAACAATTACATTAACACAAACTAACTCCCTTTACTGTCATAAACAGGAGAAAACTAAAGCCGAAGTCACACTAGAGTTTGAGCTTGCGAAATTCTGTCGCACGTCGCTGCGAAAAGGGGCAGGTTTAAACAAGATGAATAGGCATTTAAAAAGCGAGCGATTGCTTCATGTTTTAAATTTCTGTCCAGAGAGGTCATGTTTTGATCCTGGATTGGTCTCACGCAGTCAAGTGATGCAATTTCGCAGGTCAGAGTTCACCAAGCTTAAACTTTGCACTGCAGCAACCTGCGAAACTCGACGCATGACCCTGCGTTTCCGGTCTGACGCATTCGCGTGCGTATGAATGGAAGTCTATGGGGAGTAAAGTCCAGTGTGACCGCGGCTTAATTCAAAACAAAATGGCACCCACCTTCCTACTTAACCCACAAAATAAGGATAAACAAACAAATCAACCAGACTCACTTCTCTTTGGGGGAACTTTTAGAGTCAGGAAGATCATTAATAGTAGAAGTTTGACTTCAATAGCCTCAATGCAAATGAGCTACTTAAGCTAAATCAAATCTTTAAAACTCTAGTAAGCAACATGTCTGGATGTGCATAAGAGCTCAGCCGCTGCACTATCTAGCCACCACCAACACTGGTTTGAGGTGCAGCTCAGGTTAAATACTCTCTCTCTCTCCTCTCCCAACAGCCGATCAGTGGAAAGATCCCATGATCACCAGGTGGACAAAATTACCTGCAGGGAGAGAGAGGGAAAAACAAAACAAAGCACATTGTGCCCACCAAAGATACGTCTCAGGATGTAACAATATCATAACTAAAAACTAATATATGAAATAAAAATAATACCTTTTTAACTTTTATTTAATGTTTATAATGGACATCCAATTAGATCCACTTGTTTGGTATACAAAGCAAGTCTCTCATATGATATATCTGCTAAAACGACTGAAAATATTACTTTACAAACATTTTCATGTTAGTCAATAATATTACTGAATTTAATTAAAAAAACGGAATCAATATAAATTTACACACATTTACACAAGTAATTAGACTCAATGATGGGCTAAAAATCTGCGGCAGATTCTGCATGGGCCTATTAGTTACCATAAATGTATTAGTTACTAATAACTTTAATTAACTATTAATTAATCGTTATTAATAGGTAAAGTTATTATATAAAACATAGATAAACGTACTGTAAATGTATTTATACAACAGTTCTGTCTGGTTCTTGAATCTGATTGGCTGATAGCCGTGCAATATTCTGCCAGTACATACAGTACATACAGTGACAAGCAGAGGACACTCTACAGTTTGACAAATATTGCTGCTGTTGAACAACATAATGTACTTTTGAGGCTTTTTAGTCAAGAATGTAGTTGATTAGATTGCATCTATGCAGTTTATTTATAAGGATAGGGCCTATTTTAAAATATTTATAATTTCTGAGAGACAGCGCGTTGGCGGCCATTAGCCTGTCTTTGAGCAAAGACGGTTGACGATTTAACAGTTGACCGCATAATAAGCCCTTACAGGCGAGGAAAAACCCAGCGTAATTTTAAACTACAGCTGACCAAATCATTATTAAACAGGTAAATGACTAAGTCCATCTCTCTTATTTGTGTTTTAGCGCTGTATTTATACCATAGTAATATTGTGATCCCCGAGTGCAACAGAGAAATACTGGAAAATCTCTGTAGACTGATGGCACTTCATGCCCTTCAGCCTTATAATATTAAAATGTGAGCAAAATCACCTGTTTTGTCATCACTTTAGACATTACGCTAGAGAATCATTCAAATACTAGCTCTAAAATGACATTGGTGAATTAGCAACGTTTCTGCTGTTCTGATGTCAGCTGCAGATGTGAATGAGTGGCGGAAGAAAGTAGTTCCTCATACAAAAGGGTTTTGAGACTCTCTGTGTTTGATTTTCTTTTTTATACACACAATTGTGCAGTCAAACTGTTGTATAAATGCAATACCACACTCGTAGCAGTGCGATGTGTCTGTATATCGTGACTGGTGGGACAGAATGCACGCCTCCCACCAGTGCCGATATACAGCGACATCGCACTGCTACGAGTATGATATTGCTCATATAATATGCACTTTATAGGAGATTGATGGTTGCGTTGTTGACATTATATAAGTACCTTCTGTTTTTTTAGTTAATTATTCATGGTGACTGCAAATATTACATACATTTATTCATTACTGTATGTATGGTACGGTGGCGCAGTGGGTAGCACAATCGCCTTACAGCTAGAAGGTCACTGGTTCGAGCCCCAGCTGGGTCAGTTTTCATGTTTTCCCCGTGTTCGCCTGGGTTTCCTCCGGGGGCTCCTGTTTCCCCTACAGTCCAACGACATGGGGTATAGGTGAATTGAATAAACTAAATTGGCCGTAGTGTATGTGTGTCAATGTAAGAGTGTATGGGTGTTTCCTGGTGTTGGGTTGCGGCTGGAAGGGCATCCGCTGCGTAAAACATATGCTGGATAAGTTGCCAGTTAATTCTGCAGTGGCGACCCCTGATTAATAAAGGGACTAAGCCGAAAAGAAAATGAATGCATGGAAACACATTTCATTATTAGTAGTATAAAATATAGTAGTATAATTATTATTGGCATAATTTTTTATAAGACACTGTAAAATTGAACTATGGCGTATTTCATAATGTTAGATTAATATGTTAATCCTTTGCCAGCACAAAGACAACTATTATATTGCTCACTGGGAAAAAAATACATAAACGAGTGCACAATTATATATACATTATGCATTATAAGAAGTCATAGTTGGGTTTTGGGCATCCTAACAATCGGCTGATATGCATGCAAGGTAAAATAAAACATTTTCATTGTCTCATAATATGCTTTTTTTATTTAATAATAAATTTCCAGCATTTGTGCACACAACAAATAGGCAGGGCAATGTTTCAGTCAGATGTCACAATGAAATGGCTAAAGATCTGAATTCAGGGCGATTCGAGCAAATGACTCTGTCAACTTTTACAGTAGTTTAATACACTGTGAACTTTCAGCTGGATGTTTTTATTCACTTCGAGCTGTGTTACACATTGCATGGAAGAAAATATTTAAAAACCCACAATAGGGGCTCTTTAAATATCATAAGTGTATCTTTTTGATGGAGTGCAATTAATTATGCCTAATGAAAATATTTCCCTGAAAGTTTTTAATTGATTTATTTCTGTAGATTATTTTTGTACTGCAATTCCCTTTGTTATTATTCATAAAAAGGATGGTTAAATAAAGTCTCACGGTTAAAAATTAGTCATCATTTATTCATTTTCTTTTCAGCTTAGTTCCTTTATTAATCTGGGATCACCACAGCGGAATGAACCGCCAACTTATCCAGCATATGTTTTACGCAGCGGACGCCCTTCCAGCTGCAACCCATCACTGGGAAACACCCATACACACTCATTCACTACGGCCAATTTAGCTTACCCAATTCACCTATAGCACATGTCTTTGGACTGTTGGGGAAACCAAAGCACCCGGAGGAAACCCATGGGAACACAGAGAGAACTCCACACAGATATGCCAACTGACCCAGCCGAGGCTCAAACCAGCATCCATCTTGCTGTGTGGTGATCGTGCTGCCCACTGCGCCACAGTGATGCCTAAAAATTAGTCACAATAAATAAATAAATTTCGATTTTATGTTGATTTAAAAGGTCTTTAGCTGTTAATTTTTCTGATTAGATAAATTGGATCAAGGCACGGAATAACTACTTACCAGAATGCACCAGCAGTCATTTGACTCATTTCTAAGCAAGGAAGTTCTTTTAACAAAGTGAAAGCAATTCTGTGTTTAAGTGCTTAACCTGGCGAATGCACAATGAAGAATTAAATATGTGTTGGAGAGAAAAAAAAACCTGGAGAACTGCCTGCTTGAATTCACACTAATTAGTCAGCTTGGCTTCTCCAAATAAATGATTGCATGGTTTATCTGCTATTTGGATGATTAATTCCTGCAAAGAGTCTTTTTTTTTTTGTCCTCTGCAAGTCTATCGGTTGCTGCAGGAGAAACGGACACAAAATAATTTGGACTGAGGCAGATTGTCTAATGAGCTCCTCACCATGTTTCCCCTCCACACTAAACCATTACAGATGCAAATTTCTGCATGTTTATTCCGTGCATATATGCAATCAGGCTGTGTACTCCACGTTCACTTTCTCATTAATGCCATTTAAATATTCAGTTTGCCATTAATCATTCATTTCCCATTTCACACCACATACCACAGTTGTGGAAAAAAAAATTAAGATTTTCATGATGTTCATATTTCATTGCTACCAAATGTGTAATTTCTGTTTTTTTTACGTATTAATAATTATTAAACAAAATTCAATCAAAACAGTTTCAATTTCAAATTTACATTTTACACACCAGCAAATGGCTTGTGTATTTTGTAAATTTACTATAACAAATTTAATCATTCGAAATGTGCATTATTCAACATATAGGCTCATTCTGAAAACGTAGCCCTATATACGTTTGTGGAGACCGCAAATTATGTAGCCAGAGGTACGTATGGCTGCATTTCATTTTTAAAACAAGCGCTATGGGGCGGTTGATGCCGTTCCTTTTCTCGCTTACTAGCTGACCGCTTACCTCTGTATGGACGGCTTTCCCGCTGTTACCAATTTGTCCTGTTAGCTCGCCATGTACTTCGCCGGACTTGAGACGCAGAGAGGAGTTGACCATGACGGGGTTGGAGTCTGGTGAAGAACAGTTCCAGAAAGCGGGTAAGACAAAAACAGAAGCCAAAAAATAAAATAAACAAGTAAATAAAGGGTGAGAATGTGGTAAAATCTGAAAACGTGATAAAAAAATCAGATGAGGGCTTTTCTTTTTCTGGATTACTTCTGAAAATTGTTGGCTGGGTTTAGGGAAGTGCGTGGGCGGGTCAATCAATAAAATTGGTTGGGTTTATGAAAGGAGGAGGGTAGGTCAGTCGATCGATCACTCAGTCAGTCATTCAGTCAGTCAACAGCGGCCTCTGGTAGGTTTACGCGAGAACAGCAGGCGCAAAAGGCACTCGCGAGAGAAATTTGAGATCTCAAAAAGCGTACGCAGCTGCCTCTCGTAGATTCGCTAAAACAAAAACTGCAAAAAAAACCCATACCTCCTGGTATGTATTTTGCGTTCTCCAGAAATGTATATAGAGGTACTTTTTCAGAATGATCCTGGGTCTGCATTATTTCATTAAAAACGGGCAGAAATTATGGGAAATGTGAGGGATTTTATTATTATTACTTAACTTTTCTGGTTACTTTTTCTAGTTCTCATAACCTAAATTTTCTAGTTACTGCTACTGAATTTTTCTAGTTCTGGTAACTTAATTTGTCTAGTTACTTACTGCAGGGCCATTCATATTGAAGTTGATATTTAGCAACACCATATTGGTGTTTTGTAACAGCTAGTTTTTTATGAGGTGAGTTGTTAGCCCAACGCTCAACCCCCGATATGGAGGACCAGGACATGCACATACACTACGGACAATTTAGCTTCCCCAATTCACCTATAGCGCATGTCTTTGGACTGTTGGGGAAACCGAAACACCCAGAGGAAACCCACGTGAACACGAAGAGAACATGCAAACTCCACAAAGAAATGCCAACTGACCCAGCCAGGCCTCGAACCAGCGACCTTCTTACTGTGAGGCGACAGCGATACCCACTGCACCAATTTGTCTAGTTAATGCAACTTAATTTTTCTAGTTACATTAACTTAGTTTTTCTAGTTCTCATAACAAAATTTTTCTAGTTATTGCAACTTAAAGTGGGCAACACAGTGGCTCAGTGGTTAGCACTGTCACCTCTAAGCAAGAAGGTCGCTGGTTGGAGTCCTGGCTGGGTCAGTTGGCATTTCTGTGTGGAGTTTGTGTGGAGTAGTGCATGTGTGTGAATGAGTGTGTATGGATGTTTCCCAGTACTAAGGTGCAGATGAAAGGGCATCCGCTGTGTAAAACATATGCTGGACAAGTTGGCGGTTCATTCCGCTGTGGATACCCCAGATTAATAAAGGAATTATGCCGAAGGAAAATGGATGAATGAATGCAACTTAAAGTGAACATTACCTGACATTAACTAACTGAATTGTCATTAATCATGCCTTGCCTTGCCTAATGCATTAACAAACGTTCACTCATACAAACCTGTTGTAAAGTTTTACCACTTACGTGAACTAAAAATCTGACTGTAGCAAATTTAAATTATTGATTGAGGTGTGGCCATTTTCAAGGTCCTAACATGCTTGGTGTTAACATACTTGTCAACACAGATTTTTATTCAACTAATTTTTCTAGTTACTGCAACTTAATTTTTATAGTTCTCAGAACAAAATTTTTGTAGTTACTTTAACTTAATTTGTCTAATTACGGCAACTTAATAGTTATAGTTAATACAACTTAATGTTTCTAGTTACTGCAACTTTATACTTTTGTGTCAAGTGCACACGTATGCTCCGGCGCAGCTTTCGCACAGTTGCATAGCCCTCGCCGTGGCTGACGCGCACCTCTCAAAAAATGTAACTACACGTCGCAACAATGTGTAGCGCAAGCTCTGTGATTGGTCACCTTGGTAGCTGTGAAGAGCGTGGGTGGTGCTGAAAGTGTTTATAAATGTCAAGTCTTGTGAAGGAGCTCCAGATGGAAACTTTTGTTTTGTGTTTACCTTATGATTAAAGTTGTTGCACGTCCACCAGTTCCCGCCTCTGAATGAGCGAGATTTAGCTACTTGTAGCATTGAGAAAAAAAACAAAACATCCGCAAAGAAACTAGACACAGAGGAACATAAAAACCTACTGCCATCTAGTGTTTCGGAAGTGTTATTGTAGAGCAACACAAACAGTGCGCAGAAGTATAAATGCATGACTACGCGCAAGGCAGGCACCGTGAGTCCCGCCAATCACTCGACGTAGAAGTATAAATCAACCTTTAATGTTTCTTGTTACAGCAACTTAATTACTCTAATTATAGCAAATAACTTCATTTTTCTAGTTTTGTGTTTTCAGATTTTAGCTTTACATTCTGCCTCAGCAAAGGCTAATTTAATAAAAATGTGTTTGTATCTAAAATGCTTTACTTCAAGTTGAAAAAAAAAAGTTTGCAACCATTGGCTGTAAGAAATGGTAACAAACATGCCAAAGGAATAAATATAAGATTTTTTTAATCTAGTTTGGGGAGTTTCAACTAATCCTTAAAACAAACGCTTGTGTATTGTGGTGCTTCCAGAACAACAATATATAATACTGAAATAACAATAGAAGTGGATTTAAATATTTTACCTTTTGTTCTTGTTCCTGTCCATTCTGAGAGCAAGCACACGTGTGCAGTTAAAATGTAATAAGAATAAAAGAAGTTGCCTGCTGACATTATGGCGTTTTGATGTGATGTGTAAAGCAGGTGTCCTTGAGCTTCACGGCCTGTCAGGTCATGTCAGTGGAATGGTCTCCAGTGCACAGGCTGTTGCTGTTTTTTCCATGTTTGGCTGATGTTATGTATTATGTAGACGTTCAGGGAGTGGATTGTCAACACTTAGTGTTTGGCATTATGCAGTGGAAACCTTCATTCAGATGCTGTAAACAAGGCCACCATGCCGACTCTATTAATCATTTAACCACAGACAAAGGCTGGTTATGGTGGTCAGCCAAGGAAGCTTTCTACCAGCCTTTTAGCTGAATTAGATGAGAAGAGGGAACGCTTTTTCTTTTGGCATATCATGATGGCAGGATCCCCTCAGGGGCGAGGAGGTTTAGAAGGGCATGTTGTGGTTGGTGGTGGTTGAACCGCAGATGAGGCTGCCCTTTAAAGGCCCATATACCTATCTAGATGTGTCCTGGGGAGCAGTCACTGACATTAAAACTCAATTAGTGGACGGCTCTGTAAATACTGCATGAGTCGGGCGCTTTGCTAATGAAGGCCCAGAGCAGGGTTCCCGCTCTACATCTTGATATGTCAGGACCGTGGTTAGCTGCGAGCCAGCGCGTCAGTCCAAAGGGAGGTTAAAATGCAGATGAGTGTTGACAGTCGGGTGCAATTGTCATTCAGCACATCTTATGGCCTCCCCGGGGTCTCATCTCGCTTTACTGTGGTGCTTCACTCCTCTTTGGCTCCCACTCATCATCACGCATACCAATGCACAGGGTAAATTGAGATATGAGCTGCATTTTAATGCACCGGGTCAGTCTATTTCGCCTTGTCCTGAGGCGCATTCAGAGCGCTGAATGAAAATGTGTTTGTATCTAAAATGCTTCACTCCTATTTTTTGTTTTTGGTAGAGCACAAAGACTTTTTATCTCCTTTGTAATCACTTTTTGGGAACACTTTCCAACCTCAACCATTTAGTAAGTGAATGTAATTAATTAATATTACTCAGTATTTAAATGAATAGTTAGACTGTAACTAAGTCACCTTAAAATATAGTGTAACCACACTTTATTTTGATTGTCCTCTTTAAGCTTGGAACACATCAAGGCATAGTCAAAGAACTAATAGCAATGAAAATAGACGTCATCAAATACAAAAAGACAAAACATTATCATCACACTGACCTTCCAAAGTATGAACTCTTCAAGGCCACTTGAGGTTTCTGGCACTAATTCATTAGCAGCCAGTCAATCCTCCAAGTCCTATAGGTTCAAAGCTGGAGCTGCTGTGGATAAAGCTTGTTGGTTCAACACATATTACATATGTAGATTTTGGAGGTCAGAGCAACACTCAGAACTTAAGTTCCTCAAACCATTCCTAATCAAAGTGTGCAGGTGCTTTATCTTTCTAAATGAGAAAGAACTTCCACTTCCAGCAGGGAACACCCCTGTCAGAAGATTAGAAGACCACTCTCTTCTTGGTCTTCCACAATGTTTAAAGGGCCATGAAACCCCCCTGTCTCAGCAGGGTGTTTTCTCACCTCTAGTTTGGAAAAGTCAGCAAAGTGGGCGTGTCCAGCTCTGTTTAGGTGGGAGTGTCGGGGGAGATAAAGAGGGAAGGATTTGCAAATATGGGAGTTTCCGTCTGGGCACGCGCGAGGCAAAACAAACACACAGACGCAGGGTAGAAAGACAGTGACTGTGTTTACATGAACATCAGTAATCAAATTATTTGACAAATTATTAATTTGTCAACTTTAACTGCAGTTTGGCACTTTCACTTTTTATTCAGGAATATTTCCTGCATGTTGCTCGTGACAAATGAGATATTGAAAGCGAGGAACTGCTGGAGAGTGGAGTTTTAATGGAGTATTTGATACCGCACGGCGAATGGGAGAAAAAAAATCCTCAGCATTTCTCGGTAACTTAGATACACTCGGTCGGTAGTGTCAGAAAGCCGTGTGTGTCTAGACTATCCTGTCACAAAATGCGGCAAAAATTCTACACGACAGTAATAGTTTGACTGTGGTGTTTACATGTTTACACTCGAAGAGCAGCATTTACAGCGGATGCTTCAGTCTGTAATATTGTACTACAATATTGCAGTGATATTAACATACTGTAAACTTAGTAACTAAATCATTTTGACTGAGGTATGTCTTTAAAAACTGAAAGAGCACTGCTGACGATACGAAGTAACTTTGCCATCTGAATGAACAAACAAAGAGCACTGCTCTCACACACACTTAGCAAATCTGTAGAGACAGGACAATCAATATAAACTGGAGCCGGGTCTTTTTTAAAAGGAGACGAGCGGCAAATCCGGATTTCCTCATTTCCAGATGCGAAAAGCTCTCGGGTAAAAAAATGTTCCTTACAAACGCATTTTTGTCACGTGTCAAGTGCACTGTTGTCCACACGTGAGTCCAGCTGCGCTCTCATAGCAAGAAAATGAAAACAAAACCTTCGTTGCAGCACATTAATAAACGCAGCACAATATTACATGCAACACTGACGACCCATGTCTCCAAATTCATGTTCTTTGACTTGTTTTGGCAACACAACGTGGCATCTTCAAAGCTATCATGCAAATTAATAAAGTTGCACTGCATACACAATATAGCGCGCTGATTAGTTTGAACAAAGTCTCATGAATGCCGCACACTCAGAGACGTCACAATGCACTCGCAAGTACAGACATCCACTCTCCAAGCTGGATTACACGCAAGTATCTAATCGTCGTGAAGCAGCTTCAAACATTCGTTTCAAACTGGAAGAACAAATTTGCTCAAAATAACACAAAAACAACCAATTTTCACTTTTTAGTGAAATATAAGTGTCCTAATAGTGTTTATAGCAGCGCAGGACACATATATGACTGTCAACAGCTCAAAAAAATGTGTTTTGGTGTTTAGTGACCCTTTAAGGCAGTAGCACATGTTAACTGTGGCTCTCCAGAACCAAACTTACCCACCCCTTGCCCAGAGCATCAGATTCCCTCAACCAGAATGTTGTTGTCCCACACTGCATCCTAGGTCCTGTACAGTGAAGTAGGATTAGCTGGCTAGCCACTTAAATTTCAGTTCAGATTACACCAATCCTGAGTTTTAGGTACCATCAAGGCAGCTCAACTTAATCACTCTTTGTCACCATGGTATGAGATGTCCGATTTATACTTCTGCGTCAAATGTGCACAGCAGGTCCATGCAGCTTCACAGAGTTGCTTATGCTTTGCCATAGCCTGACGTGGAACCTGACACTCACTTCTCAAAAAATGTAACTATATGTCGAGGTGACACGTAGTGCAAGAGATGTGATTGGTCGGCTTAGTAGGGATGACGAGTGTAGGCAGGGCAAAGAGCCATGGGAGATGAACGAGCCTCCTGGTGTGAGTGTTAACAAATGTAGAGCTCCAGATGGATACTTTTGTTTTGTCTTTACTTATGAATAAAATTGTCACACATTGGCCAGTTCCCACCTCTTTCTTCCTTGAATGAGTGCGTTTGACCTACGTGTACAGTAAATTAGCATTGCACGAATGTCCAGTGTAAACAAAACACCTGCGAAAAAACTCAAGACAAAGGAACATTAAACCCCACTGCCAGCTAGCATTTTAGATTTTGTATTGCGATTTAGTATTATGTCAGAGCAACACAAACAGAATGCAGAAGAATTCTCTAGGGCAAGCTATATTTTGGTTTAGCAAACACCGTTCCACCAATTATTCATTGATTAATTTTCCTTCGGCTTAGTCCCTTATTTATCAGGGGTCGCCACAAGCAGAATGAACTGCCAACTATTCCAGCATATGTTTTACATAGCGTATTCCCTTCCAGCTGCAACCCAGTACTGGGAAACATCCATACACTCTCATTCACACTCATACACTATGGCCAATTTAGCTTACCCAATTCACCTATAGCGCATGTCTTTGGACTTGTGGGGGAAACCGGAGCACCTGGAGGAAACACATGCAAACTTCACACAGAAATGCCAACTGGCCCAGTCGGGACTCGAACCAGCAACCTTCTTGCTGTGAGGCAGCAGTGCTAACAACTGAGCCATCGTGCCACCCCGTTCCACCAATCAACTGTGAGTAAAGTGACACTATAAAGACCCTCCCCCAGCTTCTCTTGTACCAAATTAAATGGTACCTACAGATTCTAATTGCACTGGTTTGGTTTTGTCAATTCAAAACTAATCCTGTAGTCCAGAGTTTGTTTAGCCACCATCATACTATATGCCCTTGGTGCCATCACCTCCCCACCATTCACACGATGTAAAAGAAAATGAGACTGATTGGACCAGACAACCTGATTCTTCAAAGTCTATTTTCCATGCTCATATAATAGGTTATCTGATTGTTCTGCAGCTACTAAGCCCAGAGTGAAGCAGAGTGCAATGTACTGTGTTGTGACACATTCTTTCAACAGCCAACAGTAAATCCATTCTTTGATATCACTTTATTTTTGATTCTCATTGGAATATAGGTAGACTGTTAGGTTGGGAAAATTATATGGTTACTGTACATTGACATACACTTGCAAAGTATCTTAAAGTCAGTTAAATGTCTGTTGGTTAAGCAGTGTAGGCACCCAGCAAACAATTTTGTGTTTAATAGACATCTAATAGACATCTAAATGTAGAAAGCTTGGCTAAAGCAAGGCTAAGCTTGGGCTGTCAGAGAAAATCTAATATATAATCGATGTTGTCTAATAGACGTCTAAACAATTGTATTGCCTAAAACAAGGCTAAATTTGGGCTGTCAGGAAAAATCTAATAGACGTCACGTCTAAGAACAGCCCAAAACTAGACTAGTCGTCAAACAGACAGATTAGACAGACTTTATATGTGTAGTCATTCATTTCTGTTTATTTGATGACTAGTCTGGTTTTGGCCTATTCTTAGACGTCTATTAGATTTTCCCCGACAGCCCAAATTTAGACTTGTTTTAGCCAAGACGACTGTTTGGATGTCTATTAGACATCTTTTTAAAACAAAAAATGCGTGCTGGCCAGATATTGAGCAGACAGTCTACTGTTACTCTAATGAGAATTAGTTGGCATGTAGTTGCAATGTAACAGTCAACAAAATGTGCAATAGGGACGGACCATCAAAATAAAGTGATACCCACTGTTTTTACTGATTATTAAAAAAAAATCACCCAAAAGTCACTTAAACGCACACCATTTCATTTTTCTATGTGGAAGAAGTTCAGCAGAATGTTGATGCAGCTCTTTTATCATTAAAGTGGTGGATGGGAACCAGGGGCAGTCAAGCTCCAATAAAAATATTCTGTAATGTTTGGAAATTAGCACTGTAAGAGGAACAGGCTATAAACTACATCTTGGCTGATAGCTGCCATCACCATTCACTTTAATGTAAAAAAAGCTGCTTAGCTATTCAGCTTTAAATAATTTATGACATGAGAGTAAATAAATGATAACAGAACTTTCATTTTTTGGGGGTGAACTCTCAGCATACTGATAAATATTATTTAATGGAGGTAATGGACTTCTGCCAGACATCTGTTTGGAACCTTTCATTATATTTTGAAATGCAATTATCTTTGTAAAAATGAGACAATGATTCTCTTACTATGAAGGATTTTGGTCCAAAGAGTGGAATGTTACAATCAACAGATCTAGTGCTAATGCCAAAAAACTCATAATAAAAACCGTGGATGACTTCCAGCATAAGCAACATAAGAAACAAGTAGTTTCCACAGTATAAATATCCTTTCATGTGTACCATAATATGAGGATGAATGAACTGTTCATTATCTTCCCCCCGGGCTCTTTGTTACTGACAGTGGTTTAACTCTCTGCAGCTGTCAGTTGTTTTGGTTCTCGAAGTCTATTGCATGTGCTGCCCACACTATAACAGGCTGTGACCTCGCAGGGGTGACAGTCTGCCAGAACTGATTTCCGTTGACTCACTTTTGCTTTGACCACTGTAAGTCCTTCACAGAGCTGCACGCTTACATGGATTGTTGGCTTCATCCAGTTACTGGTGTGCAGAAGGGCAAAAGATTTAAATGCGTGTACCATGCAAGCTACAATATATAATACACTCACCTGACACTTTATAGGCTCACCATACGTTTCAGATGACTGTTCTATAGCCTACAGCTAATCAATCTGTCAGATTCTGGAGTGCATTACAGGTCTAAAGAAAATGATAAATTATCTTAAATAAAACAAATACATCTATGGAGATGGTATACACGTATATAATTTCACTCACCTGAGAAATGGAGGCCACGTGAATGGTTTGTGAGCACAATTAAGTGCACACAGCATGCCATATCATCTGAAAATTGTAAGAAATAATTCCAAAAAACATTTGACTGAGTAAAGGCACATAAAACAAAACAAAAATACTATGTATATGCCGAGTTCAGCGGCTAATCAGCCGGAATCAGCTGAGGTGACATGACGGCGACCAGCGAGACCTAGCTGTCACTCAAGTGGCCACGCCATTAATTATGCAGACTTAATATAACTAAATATAAATGAAATGGATGAGTTATAAAAAAATTCACCCCCTCATAGTTGTCATGAAGGGTAATATTAGCTATATACACCAAAATTATACGTAAACACATTTTCTTCTGCTATAAAGCTGGCCATTTTAACAGCGGGCTCAATAGAAATCTGCTCCATTATGGAGCCAGGACTAGTGGAATTTCGATGAATTAGTTTCAGTTACTTCTGTATTTGCTTTACAAGGCAGAGGTTGCCACTTGTGTACAATCAAAACAGAGCTGGTGAAAGCAAACTGACGCATGTGCGCAGAAAACCATTCCCGCGTGCCTCAAGCGCTGCTCTGCTCCCGGTTGTTCTTGCACGCCAATAAAATACGCACCGCTTATGCGCTGTAAAACCGAAGTAACCAGAGTAAATTTTATGCAGAGGTGTCAGCACACAGCGAGTTTTGACGACAAAACTAATGTTATAATATGATGATGGTCTTATTTTGGACTTTGGCTATGAAGCAGAAAGGAGGGATAAGGGAGGTACGATTTAATAACAGTAATTCTCGGCCATGAGTCGGGTCTAAGACAACAGATAATTACATAAAACATATGCTTTTTGTATTCTATAAAATTGTCATTGATATTCATGCAAAAAATTTAGCATATCACTCCAGTTGTGTCTTTACATCGTTTTCCAGCTACATTTAGGATTAGCATTTATGTTATTTATTTAGAATAATAAGTGTATAATAATAATAATTTTATTTTTTTGTAATATATATATATATATATATATATATATATATATATATATATATATATATATATATATATATATATATATATATATATATATATATATATATATATATATGGACATATTGGATAAGTGAAGGAAAGCCACAGCACACGCAACAACTGGATCTTCCGTAGGTAAATGAATTTGATAAAAGGTGTGCAACATTTTTACACTAGAAAGCACATTTTTATGTGGGAATGTAAATGATTTGCTGATATGCTGCAATGGTCCCTTTAAATACAACATTAATGTAGTGAATTTTAACGCTCTCGCCCGCTGAAGCTGTGAAAACAGACAGAGTTGTCGCCAGGGCGGGCAAAGCGAACTTGGACGCTCTCGCCGCCTTCGGGGTGTGAACGCACAGTATTGGTTGGGTTTAAGGAAGGGTTTAGTTCATTGACATGTATAAGACGAATGTGTATCTGAAACATTCAACAAAATGCATTCTAATGTATTTCAGTTTTACAATAAAATATAAACAGCACCCTCTAGTGGATTTGTCATCTGAAACGTGCATTGAAACCTACCTGAAGTGACGTATTTAATGTTTTGCAAAAATGTAAGCTGAGGCACATATTTCCAAAGAGCCTGGGCTGCAATTAGTTCTAAGTGTTCCAAAAATACCCCAACGAAATTAAACCAAATGGCTGGTGACTGTTTTTACAGGTTAAAATGGTTATTTATTTAGTAACAGTAATTATTAATAGTAATCTGGTACAAACACAGTTTCAAAGTCTTTCAAACACAAAACAAAAGATAGATCTTAAGTTCGTTCGAAGAGGAAATTTATCCTATTTTTTTGGAATGCTATTGATCTTGTTTTGAATAAGTAATCTATTTTTTTGTTTTTCATTCCATTTCCAATCGCTTAGTCTACTTAAAGTGAATGTTCCAAACATTTATAATTTTCTTTTTTCTGTTAAACACACAAAAAGGTATTTTGAAGAAAGCTGGAAACCTGTAACTATTGACTTTCATTAAGGACCGAGCACTAGTGGTGCGTAGGCTCTATTGGAATTGCTCTGTGTCTTCTTTTTCTTCTTCTCTAGAATGATTTACATTTTTGAGGGGCTAAACATGCCCGAAAACTCAAAAAACTTTGCACACACATCAAAAGGGTTGAAAATTTACATTTGTTCCATGTTTCAAACATTAAAACATGGAACAAATGGGTGTGTTAAAATGACTCGACAGTGCCACCTATGCACATTTAACGGAGTGGCCCACAAGATACATTTTGCGCACACATATGAAAATTGGCACACACATTAAACATGCCAATACCTACAAAAAAAGTCTATTGGAGTGAAATCTAAAACCCAACAGGAAGTCAATTATATTTTTAACTTCCTCTGCAAAAATGTGCAGTTTTTGTCAGTTCTAGGTGTTGTACTTCACCTAGTACTTCATCAACATCAAAATAGGGTATTGTCATCTAAGGCAGTAAGTTGTTATAACTCAGGCATGCATTGTCTGATCTGCTTCAAAATCCACACATTTGATGAGTCCTGACCTGAACACGTTTATATGCCAATATCCAGTTACAGTCATAGCGCCACCTGCTGGCAACAGAAAATGACATGTTTTACACCGTAACAACTCCTCCTAGAAATTTCATCAGATCAAATCCAAGTTTTGTCAGCCTAATCCAAAGACCTTTGCGATGTTAAATTGTCAAGATCTAGAGTTTTCATCGAAGGGCATGTCTGTGGCGGACTGACAAAGTTCAGTGTTTAGCAATGGGGGAGAAAGTACTTTTTATTCAGCCACACAATGTCTGATTTGCCTGAAAAATCACATGTTCGATGAGATTCCTCTCCTGAAGACATCCACATGTCAATATTGAGTCACAGTCATAGCGAAACCTGCTTACAGAAGGAAGTTTGGCATAAATCTGTGATTTTCTCAGGTTTATTTAATATATATCAGCTTAAATTAGTATTGTCCATTGTTCTCTGTCATCCTAAGGCCACCGGGCGGCGGTGAGCCCAGGTGAGAGGTCCCTTTTATTGCTGCTTGCAGCTTTAATAATATTGGTTTTTCCTTGTGGGGAAAACCAGAGCACCCCGAGAAAACCCACGCGAACACGGGGAGAACAGCGACCTTCTTCCTTTGAGGTGATTGTGCTACCCACTACGCCACCGCGTCGCCTTAGCTTTCTTTAACATATCGATTTTTGAATGAAACTCAATGAAAGGTTTGGAACCACTTGGGAGTAAATAGTGAGTAAACTTTCATTTTTGGGTGAACTTGTCCTTAAAAAGGGGACTCCCAACTAGACTCCAACTATAGTGTTTCCCAACCCTGCTCCTGAAGACACACTAACAGTACCCACACAGCAAAAATTCCAGTGTTAAATATACAGTGTGATTTTTTTGGTGTTGTTCAGTGGTAAAACCGGAGTACATTTTAATCCATGAGTATGAAAGAGTGTATATTTAAGAGTTTTGTTTTCAGTGTTAAACCTTTAACCCAATATGCAGTGTATTTCCCACTAGTGATGGAAAGTCCAGTTTCTTTCAGACAAACAGTGATCAAACCAGTTTGTACTTAAACTTGAAACATGTTGCATTTTAAAATACAAAGAATTGAATGTATTGAAATTATTTCTAAAAAGATTAATGAACATTTAATAAATTAAAACTATTTTCAACATATTTGATCACTGTTATCTGTCAGGAACACTGGTTGGAAAACACTGCTCTAGTGTACACAAAATAACATACATCCCTCTTTCAACCCAAACTTGGGTAAAATATAGACAAACAAAGACAAATATAAAAATATAGATCCTTAAAAATCTAATTGAAAAATGTAACCCAACAGTTGGGTTTGTCCATATTTTAACATTTAGCCTAAAACAACACAGCTTTTTTAGGTGTGTAATGCAATGAAATGCTTAATTATCCCATACCTTGCTTTTAACCTGTTGAAATCTGTTTGATTTCTTTACAATTAAATGACGAGCTCCAACAAGCACTGCCTTTACCCTAATACCATTTATCAATATAAATATTATTTTAATAAATAGTTGCTTTAAATACCCGACACTTGGCTTTCAAAGAGGATTTTTCAGGTCTTTTTATGTAGTTGTGAGAAGCCGTTCTGTAAACACAGTCTTTGAGGAGACCTGTCACACTGGCTGTCGGCTACAGGTGCAAGCACATCCTTCCAGGACAGGCCTTTCCCGTTGTCTGAAGCAGCAAAGAAGAAAAACATAATGTCATTCTAACTCAACTTAGCTGTCGAGAGACAGGAAACAAGGAATAAAGACATCTGTGGTGGGGAGATGAGAGCTGTGCTAGCCATGCATGACCACATGACATGCTTACATGACTGGGCCTTTACATTTCAAGAGCTCTATACTGAAAAATGGGGTGATACACTGCAAAGGCAACCAGTGAAATTAATGAGTTCACTTCACTCAAATGTTGATGAAAATACATTTAAGTATTAAACATCTCTAGCACAGTATCATACATCTGCTCTGCATATATGGGCTAGCTCTGAGTAATACAAATGTAAACAAATCCGTTACAGTCATTGAGTGTAACTGTCATCTTTGATTAAAAGTGCATTCATACAGATAAAATTGTTATTAATACTCTTTAACAACTTTAATACAAAAATATAACCTTTACATTGAATTTAAGCGAGGTGCAGCTCTTTTTATAAACTTTGCAGTTAATTAACACACCCGGCCGCTGGCGGCTGTTATGATACATTGTCAGAAAACAGATACAATCTTCGCTACAAAGTAACTATTTCACTGCGCGTTACCCTCAGTTACCTAAGAGACTTAAACAGAGATGGGAAGTAACGAAGTACAAATACTTCGTTACTGTTCTTAAGTAGATTTTTCTGGTATCAGTACTTTACTTCACTACTTATTTTTTTGACAACTTTTTACTTTCACTTCTTACATTTTTACACAAATATCTGTACTTTCTACTTCTTACATTTTTTTAAACCTCGGTCGTTACTTTCGTTTTTATTGGTTTGGTGGCGCGATCTACATTATTTTTTGTCATTGCGCAATAATATGAGCGCCTTTTTGATGCAGTCAGTCTATTTTTCCTCATTGCGCGCCTGCGTGCTGCAGCGCGTGGCTTTTTCAAGGCTATAGCGCACCATACTTGCTATGGATGGCTTCAGAGATAGCCTGACAGAGGGAGTCGGCGAATTTAACATGACTGATGCTGCCCTGTTTGCAGAGTAATAAGACGCCTTTTGCTCGATCGGATCACAGGTAAACAAGAAAGACACATTCCAGTTCAAAAACATGCCATTTAAATGCTTATAAGCCTTCTGTCCACTTCCGATCATACTGCACGGGTTTCTCTGGTCTTTCAATCTAATACCGCTCAAAATAGGGCTTTTTTTTGTAAGTTTAGTTGTACATATTTGTACATTTAGTACTAAAACAATCAAATTGTCAAATTGTCCAATTGTCAAATTCCTAAATTTCTGATAAGTTCATATTTCCTAATACAGAATTTATGCTGGTTTTCAGTTTTTATTGATTTTTTTTACTGACTATATTTTACATATTGGCCTATACTGTTGTCTTCAATTAATAATTTGGAAACACTTTATAATAACTACACACTATGAACCATTTATTAAGCACTAGCAAGTAGTGAATTAATTATCTGTTTAGCATGAACTCTACGTTAATTAACATTAGTAGGCAGTTTATAACTGCAGCTACAAATGCTGTATTCTTGACTTACAACCACATTTATAATGTGCTTAACAGCTGTACTTTCATACTTTGCTAATAATTAATTTTTTCATTACTAAATTAAGTATTGCATTATTTACAAACCATTTATTTAAGCATAGTTGGTGGTTTTTAAGGTAATTTGGAATGAGTTAGTACATGATTAACATTTATATCTCTTATTATTCAGGCATATAGTAATGGTTAATTTGTATGTTAATAAGTGCTTTATTAACTCAAATTAATCCAGTTTTGTGACCTAATCTAAAGTGAGGACTTTTTATGCTTTATAAATCCCTCATAAATGACAATTAAAGGCTCAGTTAAATTCTAAACAGGAAAAAAGAACATAAATGACATTATTCATTCCTTTTAGTTTGAAGATACACAAATGAAACTGTATCAAATAAAAAATAAATCTTTGTAACCTTATCTAAAATACAATTACTGTACAGTTTAAACATTGCATCTGATTATATTGTTAAATTATTATATTGTTGTTGTTTTATGCAATTTTATGTCGTATTTTGAGACTCCTGTTATCCAGCAATGTTTAAACTTTACAGTAATTTTATTTTTTAGAAAAGATTGCAAAAATTATTGTTAATTTGATACCAAGCCGTTAATTGTCATTTATAAGAGCTATATAAAGCATAAATAGTCCTCACTTTAGATTAGGTCACAAAACTGGATTAAGTTAAGTTAATAAAGCATTTATTAACATACATAGTAACCATTACTATATGCCTGAATATTAAGATATATAAATGTTAATTTCAATAGTTTATTAATCATTTACTAACTCATTCTGAATTATCTTAAAAACCACCAACTACTCTTAAATACAAATGGCTTGTAAATAATGCAATACTTAATTTAGTAATGAAAAAATTAATTATTAGCAGAGTATGAAAGTACAATTATTAAGCACATTATAAATGTGGTTGTAAGTCAAAAATAGAGCATTTGTAGCTGTAATAAACTGCTTACTAACGTCTGTTAATGTAAAATTAATACTTAACAAATAATGAATATATTAGATGCTAATGCCTAGTAAATGATTAATAGTGTGTAGTTTTTATAAAGTGTTACCATAATTTTTAACAAATATTTTACAACAGCAAAAGTAACTATACTGGGCAATTTATTAATAAAAATATAATGCAAAAGATCTTGAATTTATTACTTGTAAAAAGATCATGCACAAGCATGTTTTGTAGGTTGTAGTCACATCTGTGTATGTTGCTTTTCACATATAATAAATGCATTACAGTTTTTCTCAGTCACTTTAGCACATTTCTCAGATCAGAATTGAAATTTGCAAAGCAGTAGGCCTAAGTGCATTTCTCAAAACAACATGTATAAATAGCAAAACATCATGGATTACCTGCAAAAGCCAGTCTCCTGCTCAAAATCCTTCAGTTCATCTCTCAAAATGTAATTTCTGTGTCGATGAACATGTCAGTGGCGTCAGAATGACATGTCCTTGTGTCATTAATGAGTAGTCATGTTGTCCATAACAGTGTACTCTGGAGGGCTGTTCTGGTGTAAACTATGGCATTATTTTTGGCTGTTTGTATTGTAATTAGTTGGCGGATCATGTCATTGTGATATAGAAAGGAAAAGACAGCACCTCCTTTTACACCTTCATTAGAAAAAGTCAACATTCAGTTGGGAGAAATGTGCCAGTTGTAGTCAGATTGAGGAAAAAACTCTAATAGAAATGTATAGAAAAATGCATTATGACAAAATATGATGACAACTTGTTGACAACTTGCATGTAAATGCTATGAACAAATGATTAAATGTTGTAGGGGTGAGACTATTCAACAGAGACCAAAATAATATATTTTGATCAACATGACATCAGCAATTGATAATGTAGGAAACATCAGAGAACTGCACATAATCATTTGCATGGATGTACAAAAGCATTGAACTCGAGTATTGAAACTGCTTTTCTGATGTGCACAAGTGACACAATGATGATCTGAAGATTAAACAGTGAACAGGGAGTTTTGAGAATTTCAATTCTGATCTGAGAAATGGACCAAAGACTGAGAAAAACTGTAACAGAATTAGTGTTTATCTGTTAAATAAAATAACCACAATACCTGAAAAAAACACTGAAATAGCGGTTTATATATGAGAGCTACTCATGCAGAGCTTTAGCCTAATGCAAAAAAAAAATAGTTTGCAGTCAAATATGATCAGCTTTTTTTTAGCAAAAGAAAAAAATGCAATATATTTTGGACAGAATTCAGTGTAAACTGTAAGACATTATTTATAAAGATAGACAGGCCTACAGAATTATTATTAGAGTGTATGAACATGAATGGCAGCTGTTGTTTTTGATCTAACATCCGCAAAACTACATGATGAACGCTGTGAGTTTGCGTCAGGATGATGATACATGAGCCGCCTTTTTAAGCAGTATTGTTAAGCTATTGCAGGGTTTGATGCTGCTTGGCTACTTTCATAAAATTGGAAAGTAGTTTATATTAATGTATCAATAGGATATGAGGTCTAGTTACATAGTTCCCTATCTCACTCACTATCCTTTAGCTTCGTCCCTGATTTATCAGGGGTCGCCAAAGCAGAATAAACCGCCAATTATTCCATCATATGTTTTACACAGTGGATACCCTTCCAGCTGCAACCCAGCACTGGGAAACACCCATACACACTCATTCTCTCTCTCTCTTTCACACACACACACACACACACTCTTATACACTACTGCCAATTTAGTTACCTATTATTCATCTATACCGCTTGTTTTTGGACTGTGGTTGAAACGAGTACTTTTTACTTTTGTACATTTTTGAGGCAGTACTTCTTTACTTTTACTTAAGTACAAAAGTGTAGTCAGTACTTCTACTTTCACCAGAGTCATTTTAAACATGAGTATCTGTACTTCTACTTAAGTAAAGGATATGTGTACTTTTGCCATCCCTGCACTTAAATAACATGTTATCTTCACATTTCAATGACATTGTGACAGAATTTACCCACCTAAAAGAAATATGAGCGAGTCAAAGTTTCGTTGCTGTTCACAGTCGAGTCGCTCTCGTAATGACAGTCCAGCAGCTCATCGTTACCCTAGCAACCTCAGACAACAAACTGTCCCACTCATTTTCTCCACTCAAGGTAATTCAAATGAATACAACATTAGATGTAACAATATATACAATAATTATTATATTTAATTAAGGAATAAATATACATATGCATATATATACATGTGACTAATCATTCAGAGTGTCACATTTACTCAAACGCTTTGAGGTAATAAAGCACAAATGTATTGAGTAATCTGAATTTATCAGGTTTTACATAATGTGAAAAAATTGTGGGTGCCTTTTTGAAAGGATAGTTCACTTAAAACTGAAAATTCATTCACTAACCATTTACTTTATGTAACAAACCTGTTAAAATTTTGACACAAAAGAATACTGAATATTGGAAACCAGTAACCAATGATTACTGGTATTTGTTTTTCTTACAGTGGAAGTCAATGGACATCAGTCTCGAACATTCTTCAAAATATCTTCTTTTGTGTTCAATAGAAAAAAAAATTAGAACCACCTGAGAGTGAGTAAATAGTGAGTATTTTTTATTTTGGGGTGGACTATACCGTGCTAAATACGTCCCAGGAAGTATGTTTTTTTTTTGCAGTTTTTTTTTGCAAATTTACCAGGGGCTGCCGTGTACGATTTTTGAGATCTCAAATTTCTCTCGCAAGTGCCATTCGCGCCTGCTGTTCTTGCATAAATCTACCAGAGGCCTCTGACTGACTGTTTGACTGACTGACTGAGTAAATGACTGACTGACTGAGCGATCGACTGACCCACCCTACTCATTCCCTAAATCCAACCGATAGTGTTATCAAAAGCACCGATTGACTCGCGGACCCACTTCTCTAAACCCAACTGACAGTTTGAAAAATTCAATTCAATTCAATTCATCTTTATTTGTATAGCGCTTATACAATGTAGATTGTGTCAAAGCAGCTTCACATGGAAGGTTATAGTGAATTGAAACAGTGTCAGTTCAGTTTTCAGAGATTAAGTTCAGTTTAGCTCAGTTCAGTGTGGGTTAATAATCACTACAGAGAGTCCAAACACTGAATAGCAATCCATCGATGCGCAGCTCTAAAGATCCCGAACCATGCAAGCCAGTGGCGACAGCGGCGAGGAAAAAACTTCACTAATTGGCGAAAGCGAAGATTTAAAAAAAAAACCTCGAGAGAAACCTGGCTCAGTTGGGCACGACCATTTCTCCTATGGCCAAACGTCTTGTGCAGAGCTGCAGTCTAGCCGCAGGAAGCTGGACCTCAGCGAAGACTCGTCTGTCCTTGGAGCATCACAGGAGTCAGTCATGCTCTCACTCCATGAAGACCACCACAGCAGCTGCTCAGGATACAGCCTGGTCCAAAAAACCTTGGGATCATCTCGTCGCTGGTCTCGGATCGCGTCGGTGGCACTGCATAGTCTGAGGGCCTCGAGATGAAGACCCCCAGGTGGAAATACAGAATAAGGAGAATAATTAGCGTAGCTGCTGTTCATAGTGTATATAAACAAGAACCAAAATCATGTGTGGGGCACATCATGCAATGCAATCCAGAAAAAGAAAAGCCCTCGTCTGATTTTTACCACGTTTTCAGATTTTACCACATTCTCTCCCTGTTATTTACTTGTTTATTTTATTTTTTGGCTTCAGTTTTTGTCTTACCCGCTTTCTAGAACCGTTATTCACCGGACTCGAACCCCATCGTCGTGGTCAACTCCTCTCCGCCAACGTACATGGAGAGCTAACTGGACAAATTGGTAACAGTGGGAAAGCCATCCAAATGGAGGTGAGCGGTCAGCTGGTATAAGCGAGAAAAGGAATGGCGCCATACCGCCCCCTAGCGTTCATTTTAAAGATGAAATGCAGCCATATGTACTTCTGGCTACTTAATTCGTGATCTCCAGAAATGTATATAGGGCTACCTTTTCAGAATTTTACAAGTAATTTCATCCTATATTACATTAAACTTATTAGACTTAAAACAGCTTGTATGATTTTTTTTCAGTGCGGTGTAAGTAAATTTGTATTTTGAGTAATATTGAAGTTACTTAAGACTAAGAGCAAACAGGGAGTTCAAATGGTGATTAGTTCTTATCCACCAAAGCATGTCAGTTTTAATTAACAGCTATTTTCTTTAATCCAGCATCACCGGTAAAGGCTGGTCTGAGGATGGGGCGGCTGACCAAGCCCCAGAGACCAAGCCGCTCTTTAGGAACATTTGTATTTGAGCCTGACCGGGCCTCCACTAATCCCTCTTAGGGCATCCATCGCATCAGTCTCTCCCGGCTCTCCTCGTGATCAATACACAATACATCAAAGCTGAGGTGGAGATGGGCCATTCTTTGAAGCTGTGTGTGTAGAGCTGGATTTGCTGAGCTAACATCGGCCAGAGAAGCCACCTTTTGATTGAGCTTGTTTGGCCGGAGCTACTTGTGTTTGCTGAGGGGCAGAGGAGAATCTAATGAAGAACAGCCAATGTCTCTCTGTTATCTCTCGTCTCTGTCAAAGCCAATACAGCACCACTGCCAGACTTTTTTTTTTTGTTGACTGGACACATTCCAGATAGCTAGAACAAGCTATTATTAAGCTGTGTTACAAAATGTGCTGCAATATGTATTAAATACAAGGTCGGTGTAAGAATATAGCCTCGATGAAGACTGAGAAGTAATAGCAATATAATTTGGTTCATTTTTAACCTTTTATAAATTAATAGTTACATTATTTCAATTAGGCAGTTCGTTCCTCTGTGGCGACCCCTGAGTAATAAAGGGACTAAGCTGAAAAGAAAATGAATGAATGAATTATTTTAATTAAAGGTACACTATTTTTGTCTTTTGGGTTTCACAACTGTTTTCCTTTTATTTAAGGTTGTGAATTGCATTATGGGATGTTGAATTCTGTTCTGAAGATTTCTGGGGGGTATTCCACAAAGCAGGTTATGTGACATACCTGGGAAAGTTTAAGAGTAAGTGGATAACCTCAGCTTTTGGTTCCAAAAACAGAGGTAACTTTCGGGGTTTGTTAAGTAGCCATAGCAACTTACTCTCTGAAGATAACCTGCTCCGGAGCAGTTTTGACTGTGGCCAGAGTTCTTCTAGCTCCAGAAGGATTACAATTTCTAAAAGCCTTATCTACTAGTCAATACACATTATTATTGTGGCCTTAAAAAATTAATGGCAGGAAAATGAAATGCATAACTGGTTACACAACATACTCAAACAGGATGTTAAAGTTACATTTAATTTTTCATTACAATAAAAAGGAGTAATGTGTAATTTAATAAACTAACAAATTTTCTTGATTATTTATTTTTTCTTTTCTTATCTATTAATTATCTTATATTTCTTTCCTTCATTGATGCAGATGTGTATTGTTTTTTCTTTATTAAAACCTCCAACTCTGCCTCTGTAAAGTGCGTTGCACTTTTTTCTCATCGTGACTTTCTATGGTGACCAGTGGTGTAAAGTAACTAATTACAAATACTCAAATTACTGTAATTGAGTAGTTTTTCTCAGGAATTAAATAGTAATTTACTAATTAGTTTTAAAAATGTGTACTTTTACTTTCCCTTGAGTACATTTTTAGTGCTGTATCAGTACTTTTACTCCACTACTTCCCTTTAACCTGCAGTCACTACTTTATTTTTTCTTGTCTATGGGGATTAGAAAAATCAGTCCTGCGAGTCCAATCAAACCATACATAGAAGGTAAATTGCATTATAATGAACAACCTCAAGACATGGGTGAAATATAATTGCAGCAAAGCGTTTGGAAGTATTCAAAGTGTCCAAGAAGATATCCAAAATCTTTACATGCATTGACCCAGAGACTGTTTAGATGCATGTCACTGATGACAGGATGACGGATGTTTACTGTATGATGACCGAAAAATCATTAAACACCCAGCAGGCACAAGACGTCAACATGACGTCAGATTGGCGTTGTACCCCAACATCATGGGGACGTTGCATTTTGTTTGGAAATGAAAATTGGGTTGACGTCAGAACTCAACGTCAGGCCAACGTCAATGCCCAACAACCAACCTAAACACAAACCAAATATCAAGGTCTAACGATGTAACAGCTTGACGTTGTGTGGATGTTACCACTATTGACATTTATCAGACATTGGATTTTGGTTGCCATATCTGACGAATAAACGTCAGTATTTGACATCAATATGGAGTTGGTTTAAAATATTGGGTCGAAGTTGGATTTTAGTTACATTCTAACAACCAAAAATCAACCAAATATCAACATCATTTGATGTCATTATTGGACATCAAAATAATTTTGTGCTTAGACGCTGGCTAGATGTTGAATTTTGGTCACCTGACGTCACAACCTAAATCTAACCTAATATTAACGTCTTTTGCCAATGTGTGCCTTCTGGGCAATAACTAGATGCACTACAGAATGTTACGTTTACACACATCCACAAATTACATGTAAACGCATCAGTTTTTAACAGTGTAATACTCACTACTCTTGAGTACTTCTTAAAGGGCTACTTTTTACTCATACTTTGAGTAATATTTGCAACAGATACTTTTACTCTACTTGCACTACATTTTTAGGCAAGTAATGGTACTTTTACTTGAGTATGATTTTTCAGTACTCTTTCCACCACTGATGGTGACTCATGAATTCGGCGATCTACTGAAAATGGCTTCAATTATCCGTGCGCACGCATTAACCCGCGGTTAAATTCTGGAGGTTGATTTAACTAACTCCCATCAGCTGTTTTGGAACTGACATACTCACGGTAAGCAGGTTTTGGATTAATCAACTGAGAGTTCAGGGTTTAGCAGATGGTAAGTTAACCCAGCTTTCTGGAATACCCCCCTGATGTTAAAAAATTCAACTCTACAGTTTACCAAAGTGACTTTTATTGACATTTTAGTAGTTTAAAATAATATAATGTATAAGAAATAATATAGAGAGAACTAAGTCTGTAAAATAACAGAAAATGTAAGGCAGTTTAGCTTTATTCAAAGGTTTTTGTACTATAATATACAACACCAACCCAGAAAATATATCACCTTAAACTATTAAAAATGTTAATAAAACTAACTTTTTCAAACTTTTCAAGGTTAAAAGTTAAAAGATCAAGATCCTATAATGCAATTCAAAGCATAAAAAAAACAAAACAAAGAACACTGCTAATTTTTGGATTTTTTTTACAGTGTACATTAATTGTATATACTCATGCAAATATAAATGTATTTAAATGAATAATTATGTATGCATGTATACAAATAACTTAAAAATAGAACTCTCTCTCTCTATATAATTTATGTATAACTTTTTTGTGTGCTTTTATTTTGCTTTATAGATTAATGTGCATAGGTCTATGAGTCCCACACTGCAAAAAAATCCTGGTTGCCTTAAATTTTTAAGCTGATTCAAATTAATATTATGAGTCCATTAATTTATATTATGTTAAACTGACTTAAAACAGCTGTCACAGATGTTTATGTCATGTGACTTCCCCATGTGCTGTGCTCCATGTGCTTTATGTTTGTGTTATGTGATTCCTTTGTTCTGTTTTCCCACCGTCTGTTAGTGTTAAGCATTTCCACCTCTGTTTCACCCGTTTGTTTTCAGTTCATTATGTCTTGTGTATTTGTTCTGTCCTTCGTCCGGTATTGAATTGTCTACATATTCTTGTGATTCCTGCTTGTCGATGTGTGTTCACTTGATAATTCCTGAGTTTTGTGCATTTGTAGAGGGAGTGAACATGACAACAGCTTGCGTAACTAAACTTAAGTTAGAACATGATTAACTTAGTTTAATAGGTTACAGTGAACTAAAAACATACAGTTGAAATCAGAATTGTTAGCTGCCCCTTTGAATTTGTTTTTCTTATTTAAATATTTCCCAAATAATGTGTAACAGAGCAAGGACATTGTCACAATATGTCTGATAATTTTTCTCTTCTGGAGAAAGTCTTATTTGTTTTATTTCGGCTAGAATAAAAGCAGTTTTCAATTTTTTTAAAAATATTTTAAGTCAAAATTATTAGCCCTTTTAAGCTATATATTTTTTCGATAATCTACAGAACAAACGATCATTATACAATAACTTGCCTAATTACCCTAACCTGCCTAGTTAACCTAATTAACCTAGTTAAGCCTTTAAATGTCACTTTAAGCTGTATAGAAGTGTCTTGAAAAATATCTAGTCAAATATTATTTACTGTCATCATGGCAAAGATAAAATAAATCAGTTATTAGAAATGAATTATTAAAATTATTATGTTTAGAAATGTGTTGAAAAAATCTTCTCGCCGTTAAAAAAAATAAATGGGGGGGGGGGGGGGGGGGGGGGCTAATAATTCAGGGGGTCTTCAACTGTATGCTGTCAGGAATAATTGATCATATAATTTTTTTACAGTGTACATTCACTTCTTAAATCTTAAAAATGGATTCAATTTGTTTGAAAATCTGCATTATTATGCAAGACACCTGTCCAATGAATGCATATTGTCTGCCATTGTTCCTGACAGACATTCAGAATAATTAATTCTAAATATCACAGAGGCAGCATTGCCAAGTAAAATTAAATAAGAATCACCTGCACAAACACCAAGCCAAATCAGATTCCTACCATGTTTTTTTACATTGTCTGTCCAGACAGAAAACTCCAAGTGAGTCTTAAACAAGCCATCAATAAAACTTATCAATATGGCATATGAATATGATCTATTTTTAAATTAATGTTTTCTTCTCTTTTTATCTACCAAAATATGTTATGAAATCAAAAATACACCTGACATTTTTACCTTCATTTCATTTGCTTTTCGGCTAAGTTCCTCTATTAATCAGGGGTCGCCACAGCGGAATGAACCGCCAACTTATCCAGCATATGTTTTTATGCAGCGGATGCCCTTCCAGCTGCAACCCATCACTGGGAAACACCTACACACTCTTATATTCACACACATACACTACGGCCAATTTAGCTTACCCAATTCACCTACAGTATACTGCATATCTTTGGACTGTGGGGGAAACCGGACCACCTGGAGGAAACCCACACGAACACGGAGAAAACACGCAAACTCCACACAGAAATGCCAACCGACCCAGCCAGGGCTTGAACCAGCAACCTTCTTGCTGTGAGGCGATCGTGCTACTCACTGAGCCACCGTGACGCCACAACTTTCATATACCAAAATATTTTTTAAGGTAAAGAAACATTTACATCCTTACAATAGAAAGTAGAAATATATCTGAAGTATCCATTTATTTAAAATAATTTAGAAGAATAGTGTTTTAAAATAGTTTCAAGTAACACAAATGTTGGAATAGTTGACGGTTCATTCCGCTGTGGCAACCCCTGATAAATAAGGTACTAAGCCGAAGGAAAATGAATAAATGACATTAGATATCCAACAAAGATTTTCAATATATTGGAACCTATGGATCAAAACCTTTAATAAAAGTTGTCCTAAAAATATTCGGCAGCATCCTAAATATATATAAACATTATTTTTGTGTATAAAAAATATTTTTAAATATAATCAATTGTTATTATTTTTTTAAGTGACGTGGTGGCGCAGTGGGTAGCACTCTTGCCTTACAGCAAGAAAGGTCAGTGGTTCGAGCCTCAGCTGGCTCAGTTGGCATTTCTGTGTGGAGTTTGCATGTTTGTGTGGGTTTCCTCTGGGTGCTCCGATTTTCCCCACAAGTCCAAAGACTTGCGCTATAGGTAAATTGGGTAAGCTAAATTGCCTGTGGTGTATGTGTGTGAATGAGAATGTATGGGTGTTTCCCAGTGATGGGTTGCAGCTGGAAGGGCATCCGCTGCTAAAAACATATGCTGGATAAGTTGGCGGTTCATTCCGCTGTGGTGACCTCTGATTAATAAAGAGACTAAGCCGAAAAGAAAATGAATGAATGAATGAATTTTATTTACTGTATGTCAGATTTTCCCACCAAAAGTTTGTGAGGTCTTCCTCTGTTGCCTGATCCAGCAACACTACAGATGGCTGCTCTGCTGTTGCTCAGGCTCTCATTTGCATTATATATGCTTCATTTAGCGTACATGGCTGAGTGGAAATATAACCTGAAGCCATTCAAACAAGGCATGAAGTGGAGCGGGGCCCGTGTGTGTCCATGAGATGGCAGCACCGCGTCTCCTGCAGCTCATTTCAGCACTTTCAGGGGGAGGAGATGGACCACTTGTATAAAAATGAATGGGAGGCTGAATTCAGAACAGCATATTACCATATGGCAGAAATAGTAAGTGTAGTATGCTATTAGAGAGCTAGTATGCTATGCTGAATTCAGCAGGGAAAATTATAATGCTCGATGTGGCAACAGAAGTGAGAGACTTTATTTTAACATTACAACCTGAAATTATTGTAGTTAGCATGCTTAGGGCTTACAAAACAAAACAAATAAGAAAAAAAGAATACTGATAGAAAAATAGGATTTAAAATATGATTTTTGGGGATTTCTCTCTCTTTTTGTGTTTGGTTTTACATATAGAAAAAAAAGGAAAAGAGCTGTTAAATATTATATTAGGACAAGCAAAAATTGTGATATACATTAGTAGGAGGCACAAGATTTGTATGAGACCAATTATAAAGTTGAACTGATTTTTAAGAGCAAGAATAAGATTCTTAAATTATTTTATTTTTTTTTGTTAATGAAAGAGTTAAAGGCATGTGGAGTGTAAAAATACGTTGTCTTGGGTTGAAAATGACGTATTGTATTTTGATGAAAACATTGTGTGATTAGGAAATATGTTTTTGTTTAAATCAATGAAATGTAGTTTTAAATTTTGTATGAAATAAAGATGTATTAAATTTTAATTAAATTTCTCTCTATCTCTCTCTCTCTCTCTCTCTCTCTATCTATCTATCTATCTATCTATCTATCTATATATATATATATATATATATATATATATATATATATATATATATATATATACATATATATAAAGAGAGAGAGAGAGAGAGAGGAGAGAGAGAGGAGAGAGAGAGAGAGAGAGGGAGATTTTTTGTTTGATTTTTTAAAATTTATTTATTTCATACCATATTAAAAAAAAAATCAATATTACAAATGTACATTTTACTCCAGCCATTTTGTAAATATTAGTTCTCCATCTTTAACAGAGCACAGCCTATCTTTATAAATCCACACATTTTCAAACTCTTCAATATTCTTGACATTCTTATAAAAAACTAAATCAAACTTGATTCTCACTTTAATTAAAACTTGCACCAAATCTCTACAAACTTCACCCTCTATCCTTTCTTTTCTTGTTATGTAATGCTATGTATGTTTGGCTTTTCCTACAACAAAATTAATAATTCACTCTTTTTTTTTCTTTTTTGCAAATTTGAAACCAAAAATGAAACCAATCTTCGAAAAAAAAATAACCTTAAAATCCGCAAACATAAAACTAAACATCAGAAACAAATCTTTAAGCCTTTCACAATGTACAAAACAATGAAAAATGGTTTCCCTTTGATCACAAAAAGGGCAACTACTTTCTACTGATGAATTAATTTTGCTGACAAAAGCATTAACAAAAATGATGCCATGTAGTATCCTCCATTGTAAGTATCCATTTGTTTTGTTCAATAGTGGCTTGTACATGATTTCCCCACACGTTTACAATCATCTCCAACCTCAAAATGAGCAACCCCTGGCGTTTCAACTCTTACTTTCAAATTTTCCTTATTTAGCACTTTGACACATAATTCATACAATTGTTTCCTTTTAGAGAGAGTTAGTTAGTTAACTTTATTTGTCCCTGTAGGAAAATTTCATCTGCAGCATACACTCACAGAGACATCTGACATTTCACATTTGGCATAAATAAATCATTTAAAAACCTAAACTACCATGGAATCTCTACTCTAAATAAATATCCAGCCATCAACTAAGAGAGGAGGAATTTAAAAGCTTAATTGCTTGGGGTATAAATGATACATTTGTCCAATTTCTTACACATCTGGGAACACAATATCGACGACCTGATGATAATAATTTGAAGGTGTATGATTCAATTCAATTCATGTTTACTTATACAATGTAGATTGTGTTAAAGCAGCATAACATAGAAGTTCTAGTACATTGAAACTGTGTCAGTTCAGTTTTCAGAGTTGAAGTTCAGTTTAGTTCAGTTCAGTGTGGTTTAAATTTCACTGCTGAAAGTCCAAACACTGAAGAGCAAATCCATCGATGCACAGCTCCACAAGTCCCAAATTAAGCAAGCAAGTGGCGAGGAACAAATTTCACCAACTGACGAAAGTGAAGAAGAAAAAAACCTCGAGAGAAACCAGGCTCGACCATTTCTCCTCTGGCCAAAATTATAATACAGAATGCCTCTCTCATCATTGACAATCATGGTAGCCTTATTTAATATTCTTTCCTTGTATATACTATCAAGGCTCTTTAGTTTTATTCCCAACAACTTACTGGCTGTTGTTACCACCTTCCCCAGTGATCTCTTCAGGGCCTCAGAAGCATTTCCATACCAACAGGTTACACAAAATGTTGCAATACTTTCGATAAAATCACTATAAAAGTCAACAACGTGTTGTCAACATTAAAAGATAACAGTTTCTTTAAAAAGCACATTCTCTGTTGAAGTTCCTTATACAGTCAGTCCACATATCCAACTTAAGTGTATTCTCCAACATCACACCCAAATATGTATAATTTCTTACTAACTGAATTTGCTCACCATTAATTACACTCTCAGAAATAAAGGTATGTGAGCTGTCACTGGGGTGGTACCTTTTCAAAAGGTACACATTTGTACTTAAAGGGTCTATATTGGTACCTCAAAAGTATATATTAGCGCCTAAAAATTTTAAGAAGAACACTTTTGTACTTTTTAAGTACTAATAAGTACCCTTAAGGTATTAATATGGACCTTTTAGGTACAAAAATACTTTTTCTTCTGAGAGTGTAGGGATGATGTTGGCAACTAGCTTAAATTAATGTTAAAATGGCATTTTAATGGACAAAAAAGTATCATTAAATCACTAAAACTATTGCTAAAATAAAAAAAAAAGCCAATTCAATTGTGCAAACAAAGCACTCTCTTTAGCTTAATTCCCAGCTAAAATATGACATGATATTCCAAAATTACAGAGAAGCAACAGCTTACTAAGACATAAAATATACACAAAAAAGTACTACAAAGTACTTTGACTGATATTTGCTGTAAATCTGTTTGCTCTTCCTTATCATTGTTCACTAAAATGCCACAGTCCACGACACCACAAACTATGGTACGCTTTGAAAGTCACATTCATGTTTAGGTGTTTTTTTCCCCCCAGTTCCCCTGTCATTTACTCCCCTCCTGGCTTTCATTAGCCGTGTAACCTCAGCGAGGCCCGATCCTCGCCTGCCCTGTTATCTCAATGATGTTCTAATGCTGGTCAAACATTATTGTGAATGGCTGAGCTCAATAGAGGCAGTGTTAGCCAGGAGAGTCAATATTAGCTGAGCACACAGGCGGGAGGAAGGTGGGGGAAGGGAAAGCACCGTCTCTGACTGACTGACTGTGGGTGAGGGGCGCGATTCTGCGCTCCTGCTGAACCTTGACCATTCACAACAGAGCCAACAAAGCATGGGATAAAGAGATGACAGGAATTTGGTACAACATTCTTTTGCTCCCGGCTGTGGCTGAAGAAACTGCTGATCGGTCAAAGATGTTCCATCTACATCACACATATTTACAGTAAATTCACCTTTTCCAGTGCCCTGTGATGCTTTGCTTGAAGCATTTGAGTAACGTCCATGAACTGTAAACAATCAGTGAGCAGTTTTAAAAAACGGGGTTCAGTGAAGTGTCATCGCCGTTCATGAATATTACAATTAACAAATTACTTTCAGCAGAGCATGAATAACCACAAAAATTCAAAACAACCCGTATAGAAATCTAATACAAGGAAATATATGCAAATTAAATCACACTTTACTATAAGGTTTGGTGTTAGTTAGTGTATTTTCACTAACATGAACTAATTATGATGAACAATGCTTGTACAGCATTTATTAATAGTTCAACATTTACTAATGCATTATTCAAATCCAAACTCATGTTTGTTTACATTAGCTAATGCACTGTGAGTTAACATGAACTAACAATGAACGACTTTATTACCATAAACTAACGTTGACAAAGATAAATAAACCCTTTAACGAATGTATTGCTCATTGTTTGTTGATGTTAGTAAATATATGAACTAAAATTAACTTATACAACCTTATTGTAAAGTGTTATTAATATATGATATACAGGTTCATATTTGAATTTTACATTTATAAATGATGTCATATAAGCAACATATAGTTTGAAATACTGAAAAAAAGGCCACATGCATTTTTTTTTAATCATTGGGATTACAAATACATATATGTTCACACACACATATACACTCACTGGCCACTTTATTAGGTACACATTACTAGTACCGGGTTGAACTGTTAACACAAGGCAGGATGGATCCATGCTTTCATGTTGTTGACGCCAAATTCTGACCCTACCATCCGAATGTTGCAGCAGAAATCGAGACTCATCAGACCAGGCAACATTTTTCCAGTCTATTGTACAATTTTGGTGAGCCTGTGTGAATTGTAGCCTCCGTTTCCTTTTCTTAACTGACAGGAGTGGCATTTGGTGTCGTCTTCTGCTGCTGTAGCACATCTGCCTCAAGGTACTGTTGCCTTTCTATCAGATCAAACCAGTCTGGCCATTGTCCTCTGACCTCTGTCCTAAACAAAGCATTTGCGCCCAAAGAACTGCCGCTTGCTGTTTCAAGTTCAAAGTTACTTAAATCACCTTTCTTTCCCATTCTCATCCTCAGTTTGAACTGCAGCAGATCATCTTGACCATGTCTACATGCCTAAATGGGTTGAGTTGCTGCCATGTGATAAGAAATATGCATTAACGAGCAGTTAATTAACGAGCCGCTAATAACATAAATGTACGTATTTATAATTCAGTTGATCATTTTTGCAATATTTCAAAACAGATCTTGCATATATGACATATATTATACATCTGTGAAATCCAAATATGAACGTATATGTCATACGCTGTATGCAATTTGCATATATTGCAATATGTTTGTTTTGTATTTGTTTGTATTGTATTGTTTTGTATACAAAATATTTCTATGTGGGCAGTCTTTCTGCAGCAATATTACAGACGAATATTGAATACTGCTGTAGAGTAGAGAATATAAAGAGAAAATAATTTGAAGAAACAAAACACAGATAAGCTTGTCATACAAAGGTCAAATTACCAAGTGCAATGTTATTTCGAAAATAAAACACACAGAAAATTCCCATTCAAAATGCAAGTCACGTTACATGTGAAAAAGAAATATAATAATAATAATAAAATAAAGCACAAAGCCAAACATACCTCTCACTCAGTTTTTACTATATGGATTATTAGCACATTATTATTTGCAATAATTTGTTTCAGTTCCTCAGAATGGAAGTTCCCCAAACTGGAAGCGCAACCCATCACTTAAAACGCACATGCAAACAAAGGCAACTATAAACGCGCTGTGGGATTAATGAGGACTGTGTCTTCTCAGGGTTGCAGAGGAAGGTCAATTTGTCAAAGGACACACACAACAGGCCCAAGGTCAGCTCTTTGTCTGTCTTCACAAAGGTAACTGAATCACACCCGCCCCACCTACAGCCGTATCAACACGTCTGCTCGGTAATCACACACACTTTTATGCCCTGAGAGCTGTGCAAACACTTGCTTTGGTAGAATCAACAGTGGCTGTCATGTGACCCCAAATTCACCGAAAGCTTTCCGCATGAATCATAATCTAACATAGAAGTGATTGTGCAGGTGAACGCACTAACAACAACAAGCGGCTGACTAATGTTTGACTTGCGTCTCATTAGAGAATGCGAATAAGGGGAAAAGATTAACTTCTCAAATGACAGTGTCTCACTGTTTAGATGAGGCTTGCTAACCTGTCCTGTTTAATCTATGGGCCTCGCTGGCAAACAAACAGACAAATATTGACCGTCTGGGAATAGGGCCTCACTCAGCAATACATACACCCAGAGCAATTTCCTCAAGGCTCCGAGGAAACTGTCAACATGACGGAGAAAGAGAGAAAAAAATATTTTCTTGCCGTGGGGCAAACTGCGAACAATTTGTGCTGATATGCTTAAGTCAGACCAGGCTAATTTGAGCAAATAATTAGGCCGCATGTGTGACGTGTGGGATATTACACTCTCTTGCTTTCAGTTTTCCCTGCATGTGTTTTTGGTTTGGGTCAGTTTATATGGATAAGAAGGCGTAACGTTTCAGTTTGAGTTTTTAGACGAGCAAACAAATGAAGGCCGAGCATTGTTTGAGATAAACGCACCAGCCACACGTTTAAGCTATATTTAAGCACATTTTGCTTTGTGTATACTGAAAAACATTCTTTCATTCATTCATTTTCTTTTCGGCTTAGTCCCTTTATTAATCTGGGGTTGCCACAGTGGAATGAACCGCCAACTTATCCAGCATATGTTTTACACAGCGGATACCCTTCCAGCTGCAACCCATCACTGGGAAACACCTACACACTCTCATTCACACACATACACTACGGACAATTATGCTTACCTAATTCACCTATAGCACATTATTTTTTATAAATAAAAATTTATTATTTTGACCAACTGTCATTTTTATTTTTTATTTTGAAAAAAGTTTATTAGACATTAATAGAATTACTATATATTTACTCACCGGCCACTTTATTAGGTACACCTGTCCAAGTGCTCGTTAAAGCAAATTTTTAATCAGCCAATCACATGGCAGCAGCTCAATGCATTTAGGCATGTAGACATGGACAAGACGATCTGCTGCAGGTCAAACCGAGCATCAGAATGGGGAAGAAAGGTGATTTGCTGTGTGACGGTTGTTGGTGCCAGGTCTGAGTATTTTAGAAGCTGCTGATCTACAGGGATTTTCACACACAACCATCTCTAGGGTTTACAGAGAATGGTCCGAAAAAGAGATAATATCCAGAGAGTGGCAGTTCTATGGACGCAAATGCCTTGTTGATGCCAGAGGTCAGAGGAGAATGGCCAGACTGGTTCCAGCTGAAAGAAAGGCAATAGTGACTTAAAAAATCACTCGCTACAACAGAGGTATGCAGAAGAGCATCTCTGAACGTACAACATGTCCAACCTTGAGGTGGATGAACTACAGCAGCAGAAGACCACTCCCGGTGCCACTTCTGTCAGCTAAGATCAGCAAACTGAGACTACAATTCGCACAGGCTCACCAAAATTGGACAATAGAAGATTGAAAAAACGTTGCCTGGTCTGATGAGTCTCGATTTCTGCTGTGACATTTGGATGGTAGGGTCAGAATTTGGCATCAACAACATGAAAGCATGGATCCAACCTGTCTTGTATCAACGGTTCAGGCTGGTGGTGGTGGTGTAATGGTGTGGGGGATATTTTCTTGGCACACTTTGGGCCCATTAGTACCATTTGAGTATAATGCGCCATGTCATAAAGCATGAATCATCTCAGACTGGTTTCTTGAACATGACAATAAGTTCACTGTACTCAAATGGCCTCCACAATCACCAGATCTCAATCCAATAGGGCATCTGTGGGGTGTGATGGAACTTGAGATTCACATCATGGATGTGCCGCCGATAAATCTGCAGCAACTGCGTGATGCTATCATGTCAATATTGACCAAAATCTCTGAGGAACCTTGTTGAATCTATGCCACGAAGGATTAAGGCAGTTCTAAAGGCAAAATGGAGTCCAACCCGGTACTAGTAAGGTGTACCTAATAAAGTGGCTGGCGAGTGTATGTATTAGAGTATAAATAAAATATTATAAATAATACTATTACTTGCTTAAATAAATGTACTTAACTTTTCTACATTTGTTATAATATATAGAATTACATGTCAATAATAACTAACTACTTATTTAAATTGATCTGAAACAAAACAATTCTTGATAATGTTTTGGGGAAAAATTGCTTTATGTTTAATTTACGTAAATCAGTTACCTTAATGGATTTGTTCTGGAATGAATTGAACGAATTGTGTGCAACCCTGCATTTTTTACAGTGTAGATGTATGTCAATATAAAAATTATATGAAAATATAATTATATTAATGAAAAAGTGTAATCAGATTTTTTTAAAACCCAATGTTTATAATTATTCCAGTTTGCTGTATTTATTTAATATACACTAAATGGAGTTAATCTGAGTAAAAAATTAGGCTCTATGTGCAACGTTTTGCTTTCCCAGCCCGTGCGTTTGATTTGGGTCACTTGATAAGCCAAACAGGCGTAACGTTTAAGTCCAGGGTCGAGTTTCATATGAATCTTAAACACAAACAAACAAATTTGGTCGAGCATTGTTTGAGATAACCAAAGCAACCACCCCGCCCCTCACCCCTTGTGAGCGTAACGTAAACACACTTTGATGTAGCAACATGGTCCCAATTCAGTTCTGCTGACATGTGAAAAAACAACATTAGCTAATGCACTTCTTAAAGACCATAATCGCTCTTTCCCCTACAGTTAATGAATGCTAATTAGAAGTTGCTTGGTGTTTGCTGGCTGCCTCTCTAATGTGGCGTATTGTTCCTGTTCTCCTAATGCTGCTGTGCCAGCTATTAAAGTCAGCTAATCCATCTATCTCCACAACTGCCAGCTCCCAAAGCCACAAAACTGCGCATTTCCGAATTCATCTGATCCCGAGTCTTTGCGCTGGTGAAGCGAGTGGGTGGCATTGCGATTAAACTTGAATGCCGTGCCATACCTGAGATGCTTAAGGGCTTTTTTGTCTGAGTGTTTTGTTTTGATGGGACGGAGAGATCAGCTCCACTTCCTCAGACATACAGACTCATCTTAAAGCCAGATCCAGTGTTGGAGACTTTCAAGACTAGTACGGCAAGGAGGATTTTGGGTTCTGAGAAACTGTGGATGTTCATTTATTTACAGGTCAAAGATGAAAATGAGATTTAAGTATTAAATAAGACAACAAATGTGTAATAAAGCTTAGTTTAATTTAATTTCCCCATACTTTAGAATGTGTACCAACGTCATCTAATATTTTTTTTAAGATTTAAAAAGATCACTCAAAAATTTTAATTCTGTCATAGTTTACTTATCATCCCCTTGTTCCAAAACTGAGTTTCTTCCGAGTTTTTTCAGTTGAACACAAACGAGGGCAACACAGTGGCTCAGTGGTTAGCACTTTAGAGCAAAATGGTCAATGGTTTGAGTCCTGGCTGGGCCAGTTGACATTTATGTATGGAGTTTGCATGTTCACCCTGTGTTCGTGTGGGTTTCCTCCGGGTGCTCTGGTTTCCCCCACAGTCCAAAGACATGTGCTTTAGGTGAATTGGGTAAACTCAATTGGCTGTATATCAGTGTGAATGTGAGAGTGTATAGATGTTTCAGGTTGCGGTTGGAATGGCATCCACTGTGTAAAACATATGCCGGAGTAGTTGGTGGTTCATTCCGCTGTGGCGACCCCTAATAAATAAAGGACTATGCCGAAGGAAAATGAATGAATAAATGAACACAAAGGAAGATCTTTTGAAGAAAGCTGAAAACACCATTTGGTTTTTCCACTATGCGGTCATTGGTTACAGGCTTTCAACTGTATTCAAAATATCTTCTTTTGTGCTCATCAGAGGAAAGAAACTCCTGAAGGTTTGAGGATAAGTAAATAATGAGCAAATAACATTTTTTGGGTGAACTATCCCTTTAAGATTCACAGTGGAGACCCAGCAAACTAATTAATTGTAATTTATCAATAATTTTTTTAAATAATTTTTTTTAATTACAATTTTTCTAATTGTATTATTATTATTATTATTATTATTATTATTATTATTATTATTATTATTATTATTATTATTATTATTATTATCATTATTATTTTATATTAAATGTATTACTAGTTAAACATTACTTTTAATCTATAAATTAAACTTTAAATGAAACGATTTAATATAAATATTTAACTATTTTATTCACCATAAGTTGAATTAAAAAGTTTCAAAATGAAAACCTGTCAGCCGTTTTATCATGCTGCAAAGAGTGTTTTAACTAAGACTAAACAAACAACCATTATGTAGTCGGTGAGTTTTTAATTGCTATTATTTTTTTACTCACTCATCAATACCCAGCACTAGATAGATTATAGTAATAAAAAAAGCAATAACAATAAAATGTTTTGACTGTTTACACATTATTTTGAATTCTCAGGTATTGTCACATTTCAAATAAACATAGCTTTTATAATTGTTCATTCATTCATTTTCCTTCAGCTTAGTCCCTTTATTCATCAAGGGTCGACACAGCGAAATGAACCACCAACCTATCCAGCATATTTTTTACGCAGTAAATGCCCTTCCAGCTGCAACCCAATACTGGGAAACACTCATACACACTCATTTATACACATACACTATGGCCAATTTAGTTTATTCAATTCACCTGTACTGCATGTCTTTGGACTTCACACAGAAATGCCAACAGACCAAACCAGGACTCGAACCAGTGACCTTCTTGCTGTGAGGTGACAGGGCTAACCACTGAGCCACTTGTCGCTGCTTTTATAAATGTATTAAATAATGTAGAATAATATAATTTCTTATTTTGTGACAAGTAGGTGTAACACAGAAAATGGTTAAAAACACTGGACTCATGCTGATTCAGAAAGAAAAATACACAGTTTTTACTCATTAACTGTTGTTATTTGATACTGTGCAAATTTTAGGCATTTCAATTTCTTCTGTTAAGTGTTATTGTCAGTTTTTGTATGCATTGGTTAAAAAATACAGCAAATAATAATTTCATGGATCCATGGTGAATTCTTTCTAAAACAAAAACAATCCTTACTGACCACAAAATTTTGAATGGCAGTGTAAAAAACGTTCTCTTTTTATTCTTTAAATATCTCAAATTGTTTGATTTATACCATCCCTCTGCTTGTTTTGTCTGTGGACGGGTGTTATTTTGGATCAATTACTCGCCCACATAGAGTAATAGCCACCATGGTTTTTTGGCTGCGGGTGTCTGATGTTTACAGTATTTTCCAGCCTGGTAAACTGGTTAGTTTTGGCCTCGTCTCAGACCGTTCCCATCCTGAGACGCTAATAACTAGCTCTCTGTGACAGACGAAAGGTCCCTTTGTGTTCTCAAATGCCTTTCTTGCATGGCAGCGCACCAAGAATCACAGGCTCGCAAACAGGTGGTGAAGCATCTGAATAACAAATTAAGCCATGCTTTCGCACGAGCCAACTCGACAAATTATTACAATGAGTTATGACAGTACAATTACGTCCAAAGGACTAATTTAAGTGCGAGGAGACTGTAGTGGGGTAAGCAAACTGATTTGCTCCATTGAGAGGTATAATGTGCAGGATGTGGGCTGGCAGATGGTGTGGTTGGGCAAAACCTATGAATAATATGCTTCTCAAGCTCTTCAAAGCAATGGAACTTCACAAAGAAAGAAAACAGAGTTAGATTTGCACTGACCGTCAGCCAACATGACTCTCCAAAACTTATTGTTGAGTGTCAAACCAGATGACAAATGTTTTTTTTTTCTAATCTAATCTAATCTAATCTTCATGACATTCTTCAACGCCTACTGGTTTCAGAGTTTGATAGGATAAATCAGAAAAAAACTGTATCTCTCAATAATAAACAATTAGAATGCCATCTGATTCCTGAGAGAAGCATTTAAATCAGACAAGCTGTTGCTTATCAGAAACTTCTGGTTTCGGATTGAATGTTTTTGAAGATGTCAAGATCATATTTTTGGTCTTCTTCTTAGTCTACAGAGTGTTAAGAAATGGAATAAAAATACATGTCAAATAATAAATAGATAATGTAAATGTAAAAATAAAAACAAGAATAATCAAACAATTAATTTAGGTAAATAAACATGTGAGTATTAAAAAAACAAGCCAATATTGCATTAAAATAATATTAATTATATATATAAAAATATTAATAAGTAAGATTTTTTTTTGAGATATTTAACCATTTTAACCAAACTAGGCTCATTCTGAAAATGTACCTCTATATACATTTCTAGAGACACCAAATACGTCCCAGGAGCTTTTTTTTTTTTCACTAATTTACCAGTGGTCGCTGTGTACGCTTTTTGAGATGTCAAATTTCTCTCGTGAGTGCCATTCGCACCTGCTGTTCTCGTATAAATCCACCTGACTGAATGACTGACTGACCGATCAACTGACCCAGCCTCCTCCTTCCCTAAACCCAACAAATAGCATTTTCAAAAGCACAGCTTGACCACCCAACCCACTTCCTTAAACCCAACTGACAGTGTTTTAAAAAGCAATCCAGAAAAAGAAAAGCCCTCGCCTGATTTTTACCAAGATTTCAGATTTGACCACATTCTCACCCTGGTATTTACTCGTTTATTTTATTTTTTGGCTTTCTGGAACCATTCTCGAACCCCGTTGTCATGGTCAACTCTGCTCTGCGTCTCAAGTTCACTGACATACATGGCGAGCTAACTGGACAAACAGTGGGAAAGCCGTCCATACGGAGGTATGCGGTCAGCTGGTAAGCGTGAAAAGGAACGACATCATACCGCCCCGTATCGTTTGTTTTAAAGACGAAATGAGGCCACACGTACTTCTGGCTGCATAATTCGCGATCTCCAATAATGTATATAGGGCTACGTTTTCAGAATGAGCCTATGTTGATTTTAAATCACAATAGAAAAGTCCAAATAGATAAATAAATACAAAATTAAATATCACTTTAAAATGTCTCAAGTTATTATTATTATTTTTGGAATATTATACTTTTATTTTGACCTTAAAGCAACACAGAGCAATACAAAAAGGAACAGCAACTATAAAGACAGAAAAGAAAAGGCAAAAAAAAAAAGGAATTCAAAACCATTGTTACATCAGTTCCTCTAGTTTTATACATAGGTTAACAATGTTACACACATATTTCTAGGCCAGTGGGCAGAGGCAATATGGTGATCTTGAAAACAATGACAGGGTCATACCTTTAAACTGTTATCCTTGACATTTGACAGATAATTAAAAAAGGGTTTCCAGGTGGCTTCGAAGCCAGAAATGCTATTAGAAAGATTGTGCCTAAGTCTCTTTAAATGTAAAGTCCTAAAGAATTCAAAAAGCCAGGGTTTAAAAAGTGGTTTTGATGCCTTTTTTTCCATAGACAAAGAATAATTATTTAGCCACCACCATTCTATATTGGGCAGCTTTTTTCAATTTGATGACTGTAACCCAAGAAGTAGGTCAGACAAACCAAAAACTACAATAGCTGGATCAGGGGTGAGGTCACAAGAATAAGCCTTAGAGTAGAATCTGAAAAGTTCACTCCAAAACTGGTCAAAAAAGATGTCCCAAGGAGCCTTCTACAGATTCACATTTGTTATAGTTAGAGGAGATGGAGGGGTAGAATTGGTTAAGCTAAACCCTAGAATAACGAAGCCGATGTACTACTTTATATTGGATTAGTTGGTGTCTTGAGATAATACATGTATTCATGACTTTAATAAACTTTTTTTCAGTCCTCATTGGTGATTTGATTAAATAAGATTTCAACAAATAAACCAAAACATTTACTTGATGAACATAATAAATTTTTATTAAAATAAACAATTAAAAAAAAAAAAATTAATCTGTAAATAAATGAATGCCTGGTAACAGTTTATTTTAGCTATCATTAACTAGTTAATGAACTACTAATTATCTGTTTATAAATAGTTAGTAAAGTAGACGTAGGGTTAAGGTACAGGGTAGAATTAGGGATGCAGAATAAGATCAAACTACTAATGAACAACTAATAATATAATAATAGGCTGATAATAAGCCGGTAGGTAATAGCATGAATTGTGACCAAAATTAAAGTGTTACAGAATTCTGCACTAATAGAAACATAATTGATACAATATGTGTAATAGAAACATTTTCTAATATTTTAGATAATTTTAGATTTGATTTATTGTTTTCCACAGTATAAATATGGATGCCTTTTTAATGATTCATACTTTTTTATTTTCTAACAGTACTGTCAGTTTACAAATCTTTTAAGTAGGGGTTTTCGGTACTTGGTTATTTTGCAGTCGAATCCGATTCTCAACTAATTTTGGAGTCGGTGGAATTGACTCCAGAATCGACTCCATTTACATTCACTTAAAACAGCGAAAGGATTAAACAAGCTGTATCATATCGCGCATTATACAATGTTACTGCGTCAATTGCAGCTTTACATTGAGCAGTTCTCCACTGGTCAGACAAAACCAGCAGTTTAAATCATCTGCAGTCAAAATACAAGTTATCATCCTACATTTTTACAGCATATTTTAATTGTCTAGTTTAGATCATTTAGAAAATTACATTGCAATCTTGGAGACAGAAAGTTGAAACATCAATTTATTATTGAAATGTTTAATTGAAAGACGTGTAGCAGTTTATTAACAAATAAAAAAAACACCCCGATTGAGCCCAAAAAACTTTTTTTTTTTTTTTTTAATCATGAAATAGTCTAAATATCTTAATATAAATTCATACATTAACAAACCTAAATTAAAATGATAAAAGCAGCGTCTCGTAAATGTGATTTTTTAAAAGCGTACTTTTAAAAAGCCTATTACTTTACTTTTAAATATCACTGTTTGTTTTGGGCAATTTGTTCATTGTAATTAACTAAGGGTGTGTTAATGGGATGCCATACACCAAAAGAAAAGGAGTGAGTAAGAACTTTGAACACTTAGCCTTGGCTATATTTATATTTAAAAATCCTTTTCTTAAAACGAATTTTGTTTGGTTTAATTTGTATCCTAATTTTAATGTATTTTTTTGTTTTGTAGTACAAAATAAACAATAAGAATGAATATTAGAGGTGAAATTAAGTCATACCTGCCAACATTCCCGTTTTTCCCGGGAGTCTCCCGTATTTTAGACCCATCTCCCGTATTGTTGTGTCTCCCAGAAAACTCCCGGAATTCAATCCCCCTCCCCCCGGTCCTCAGCATTTTGGTACAGACCGGCGTGAAACCAGGTGCATGTGCGTGCGCAACCTCCCCGCTCTACAGTTCGCGCGCCCGGTATGCCAGGTTGCCAGGTATGAATTAAGTGCGTTCAGGGCCAAAACAAAACCACGACCACACGTATTGTCAGATTTTGTGTCAATGAATAAATCTTGGCTACTTTTGTCTTCATGTTTAGTGTTTAATGAATTAATAATTTTTTAATTATTCATGAAAAAGGCATAGGTTAAATAAATTTACTCGAGCATATAGCAGCAGCCAATAACATAACATCATTATTTTACCTGCAGTGCTAATGTAAGACATCGATCCTCTACAAATTCACACACATATACCATATTTCATTTATAACACAGCAATCTTGACATCACAGGCAGATCATCTTTAAAACCAAATTGCAAAAAGGTGTGTTTTATAGGAATTTGAAAGTGAAAGCAAAGTTCATCCCGCAGCACTATTTATAATAGCCTACAGGGAAATTCAAAAGCAAAAGCGTAAAACGTGTGAGCATGCATTCAAAGCAGGAACCTTCGGTGCTCATCATGCTCCAGAAATGATCATTAACTGTAGCATGTAACTGCTTCATTCAGGAGGGTTTAGGGAGTTGATTCCTGTCCTGTAGTTGATTTGGGTACTACGTCCATTGAGAGTCAAGGAATCGACTCTTTTGGAGTCGACTCCCCATGCCTACTTTTAAGTCATTTTTGAACATGGATGCCTTTTATATTTTAGAGTCTCTTGCATGTACATTTTTATTGTATTATATTTATTTGAGTCAAAAGAGTTTTCTGTGGTATATCAACAATATGCTGTATGCCACGGTGCATCCCCCTTCATGTCATCTACCATGAATAACCCGAGCAGCACAGTCACTGTGCAAAGTGGTTTTATTAAAAAAAAAAATCACTTTGAAATAGAGAGACACTAAATAACTTTTTTTTTGCACAATACCTGTGCAAAGTGGTATAGGACTTGGCAAAACGATTTATGAAATAAAATCTGTTGGCTAAATATACATGTGAAAAATGTCTCCTCTGATAAACATGATTCCTGTGAAAAGCGTGTGTGAAATAACAGCACGCTCGAGGTATTTGTGCATCATCGTCCACACCACAGATGGAAGATAAATGCCTATTTTAAAAAAAAGGAACTGACACATTTATTTCTTCCAAATAAGAATTAGCACTTGTGGCCTAGAATAAACCAAAGCACTTCGCAAACTGGAAAGCAGGATGACACAGAGCATTAATTTCACTGAACTAACAGGAACTCAGGATGGTTCTGCATAGTTTCCACACAATAAAACGCCTGCGCTGTGGAATGAGGATTAGATTAAATCACTGCTTCTTCACTCAGGCATGAAAAATCCCACAGCATTGTGAAAACATGTCTGGTGGAGGAACGGCCTTCTCACCTGACAATTACGGACACACTTCCACAACTAAAATTGCCATATATCTCTTCCATGCAGCCGAAGGACAACATAACCATCAAGCCGAGCAAAAGGGTCTGTGTGTGTAGTAACTTCATTATGACAGTCATCGGCTTTGCCAGGAGCAACCAGCAACACTTAAACCCCTGAACAAATGAGAGCCTTTGGGAAGTGATTTACAGGCCTGTTCGCTCAATGTGAACTGAGAAAACAGGTGTGAGAGGCCTGTGGTTTTGGAGAGATAGACGATGCGATCTGATGAAATCTAAGATTACATAGTTGACTAATGCGCTGGTACAGCTGGGTCTCTGTGTTCTGTTCAGTCACGTAACCCACACGTCACTAAATGCAGGTTTCTTGGGGCCAGCAGATCAACGCCCGCCTATTAGCTCTGTTTCTGTCCCTCGGGCCCTGTTATTGCTCTTTATTACAGGATGGTTATTCCCCCAAATGCCTCTGTCCTAATTGGCCTACTTTTTGATTTTTTTTTTCAATTTTTGTAATAGAATCTTTTTGATACAAATATGTTTGTTTGTGTGTACTATACTTGGTAAGTGCTGAATATTGGGCTATTCATGAAAAGGAAATGTATTTTAACAAGGAAATAAAATCTAAAAAAAAAAAAAAAAGTGGGGATAAAAAGTGCTTTGTGTGCTTTGGACATCCCCATGTAGATTTCTGAAAAAAAATGCTAATTACATATATTTGAAATTAACTTATACAAAATTATACTGTATGTCTTATATGCATCACATATTTCGAAATATCGCAAAAAATACTTTTTTAAATACCAAACCATTGTATATTCCAAACCATTGTATATACATTTGAAGTCAGAATTATTAGCCCCCCTTTGATTTTTTTTCTCTTTTTTTATATTTCCCAAATGATGTTTAACAGAGCAAGGAAATTTTCACAGTATATCTGATAATATTTTTTGGAGAAACTTTTATTTGTGTTATTTCAGCTAGAATAAACGCAGTTTAAAAAAAAAAAAAAACATTTTAAGGTCAAAAATATTAGCTCCTTTAAGCTAATTTCCCCCCCGATAATTACACTAACCTGCCTAGTTAACCTTAAGCCTTAAAATGTCTGTATAGAAGTGTCTTGAAAAATATCTAGTAAAATATTATTTACTGTCATTATGGCAAAAATAAAATAAATCATTTATTAGAGATGAGTTATTAAAACTATTATGTTTAGAAATGTGTTGAAAAAATCTGCTCTCCATTAAACAGAAATTAGGGAAAAAAATAAACAGGGGGGCTAATAATTCAGGGGGGCTAATAATTCTGACTTCAACTGTATATGTACACTACCGGTCAGTTTTTTTTAAGAAAATTATTCTTTTCTTCAAGGTGGAATTTATTAAATGTAAAAAAAAAAAGAAAGTTAAATCATTAAATATTTATTGAAATCAAAAAAAAAATGCTTTCTTATTGTATTTAGTTTCAAATAAAATTATTACTCCAGTCATTATTGCTTTTATTACTATTACATTTATAATAATAATAATAATAATAATAATATTAATAAAAAAAATAAATAAAATAATAATAATAATAATAATAATAATAATAATAATAATAATAATAATAATAATAATAATAATAATAACAATAATAATAATATTAGAGTGATCTTGAAGCTGAAAATTCATCATTAAAATCACAGGAATAAATTATTAAATTAAATGATAAACTACTTTTGAACAGTTATTTTATAGTGCAATAACATTTCACAATTTCACAATTTGTACTGTATTTTTGATTAAATAAATGCAGCCTTGGTGAGCAGGAGAACGGTAGTGTATATGTGAAATCCAAAAATGAACTTGTTTGTCAATATTATCATATATCAGATTTATATGTTCATAACATTGAAAACAGCTTTAAATAATTACTAAGAAATGCTGTAATGTTATTTCACTTATATTTGGCTATTTTATTTTCTCAAAAGTTATTGACACTATTACTATATTACTTATTACTACTTAATACTACTTTTCTGCGTTTAATATGTTTTTAATGTATATTAGTTAACTTGTGTCAATTTGACGTAGAGACCAAAAGTGGACACCTCATCTTTGATTTAAATAGATGTATATGATAATATGAAATATGCCAAATTTACTAAATAAGCATGTTCATTTGATTCAAATATTACTTAAAATCACTAAATAGAAATAACGTTAAGTAAATTCAATAACTCATAATAAGAAGGTTTTAAGATTTAGATTGTATATAATGCAAATTAGGTTTCAGCTATACAAATTATTCAAGTGAACTGAATAAAATAGTTTAACTGAATAAAATGTGTACTCAAATGGAATAAGTACACAGAGTTATCTTAACTCTACAGGTTTACGATACAGTAAAAAAGTCTAGCTGCCTTTTTTTATAGTTCAATCAAATAAACTTTTCCTTTTTTTTTTTTAGTGAAACAAAATGCTGCGTTTAATGATTACAATCAAAAAAGTGCAACAACATTCACCACGCACTGAATGAATGAACGCTGACCACTTCATTGGCCATCAATATGGTTTAAGAAACACACATTTCAGAGAGCTGGAGAGGAGAAGAAGAAGAAGAGAAAAAGACCCAGGATAAATAAACTTTTCTAGTCATCTTAACTTACATCTATCAGTTGAAAAATATCAAGTTAATCTTTATAGAACTTTAAAAATGTAGTTAAAACATGATTAACTTATTAAAATATGTAACAAGAGTGGCACAATCTTATTTTATATGAAGCTATTATAAGATCATGCCAAACAACTTACTAAAATAGAATATTAATAAGTGATTAAATTTGTTTAGAAAAATAAAACTGCTAGTTGACGTTGGCTCAGGTCCATACAAATACAAACAGACAGAAATTTAGATTTGAATAATGTCTTAGTTAATGTTTCAATGGAAAAGTATTTATAGTCCATGTAAAATAAGGGAGTTTACTAATGTTACCAATAAAAAACAAAATAATTTGACACAAAAATGACTTCTTTTTTTTATATTTTATTGATCCCCCTCAAAAAAAATGTATTACAAAAATGTAATTTTACACAGATGTGTATTAGAGTTATGGTATGTGTCAATTTTTTTAAAAAAAAGTCATTGACCTATGCACATCATTGTGACAGAGCCAAATTCCTCATATAACAAAGCAATCCAATATTCAACAAGCATTTCCTCCTCATCAGACCTTTGGCTCAACCTCATACCGAAGCTTCAAGCTCTTTCACACACCTGATGCCTCGGGTGAGCAATAAATACCTTCATAACCACCTCATAACCTTCCTTTCACAATCAATGCTCCACACACAGATCCTTTATAAACCAATGCCTGCTTCACAATAAGTAGTCAACGTTTGCTAAATATAGTGCCAGGGACAGGTTTGGACACGCTCTAGTGCGCTCTTGAAAGAAACCAACCTGAGGCAAGGGCAGTGGCATGTATGATTGTAATTCAGTGCTGCCCATCTCCAGGTGTGATGGGACGCGTCTCGTATGTGGGCAAGCTCTTAATGAGCCGTTTCAGACAGACAGACAGATACACACACACAGTCGGAAGCAGAGGCCAAATCACTATGCTTAGATTTCGCATTATGACAAGCCTCTTTGTGAGCTGTTGTCTGTTATCAAGTGTGTTGTCTTTGAGTTTCTTATCTGGCTGTTGCCAAAACAACCAACAAGACTATGATGAGAGATCCATCCTGGCCCACATTCTGCGTGTGTGTGTTTGTGTGTGTGCGTGCGAATGTGCAGTTACATGAAGTGCTTGTCAGACAGGCTTGGGTGTGTGTTTTGTAGAGCTGAACCGAGAGGGCGTATAGGAAGCCTCCAGGCTGACTGGCTTCACCTCTCTACCCTTCATTAAAAACTGGTGTAAAAACACAGGTAACTCTGCTCACCTGCTTTACCGCATTTCAGGAGCTCTCGTAAACACCTGTTTATATCTGCCTCTCCATCTAGACCTACGCAAGGAAAAAGTTTCTTCTATATATCCTATTACTGGAATGCAAATAGTGGGATGCGTCATGCTTGTTTATCTGTGGTTTAGACGTACTGGGAAGCTGATCTGCAGATATGTACTGATTCATTTGCTTGGGGCTCTTTTGTATATCCTATTACAAGACTTAATAACGTATTGTTTTTCTTGTTTAAAGTTTAACGTGATTTAATTCGCACTGATGTTAGAATAAGTATGGAGCCACATCAGTCTCAAAAATAATATATTTACAAACTATAATTTATACATCCACAACACAATTCACATTTACAAAACCAATTTGGAAGTTCAAAACACAATTCATAAATACACAAATCCAAATCGTAAGTTCAAAACACGATTCGTAAATACACAAATCCAATTCGCTAATTCAAAACACAATTCATAAATGCACAAATCCAATTTGGAAGTTCAAACTGTGATTCATAAATACACAAATCCAATTCGTAAGTTCAAAACATGATTCATAAATACACAAATCCAATTCTTAAGTTCAAAACACGATTCATACAGTAAATACACAAATCCAATTCATAAGTTCAAAACATGATTCATAAATACACAAATCCAATTCGTAATTCAAAACACAATTCATAAATACACAAATCAATTTCGTAAGTTCAAAACACGATTCATAAAGACACAAATCCAATTCGTAATTTCAAAACACGATTCGTAAATACACAAATCCAATTCGCTAATTCAAAACACAATTCATAAATACACAAATCCATTTCGTAAGTTAAAACACGATTCATAAAGACACAAATCCAATTCGTAAGTTCAAAACACGATTCATAAATGCACAAATCCAATTCGTAAGTTCAAAACACGATTCGTAAATACACAAATCCAATTCGCTAATTCAAAACACAATTCATAAATACACAAATCCATTTCGTAAGTTCAAAACACGATTCATAAATACACAAATCCAATTTGTAAGTTCAAAACACGATTCATAAATAAACAAATCCAATTCGTAAGTTCAAAACACGATTCGTAAATACACAAATCCAATTCGCTAATTCAAAACACAATTCATAAATGCACAAATCCAAATTGGAAGTTCAAAACATGATTCATAAATACACAAATCCAATTCGTAAGTTCAAAACATGATTCATAAATACACAAATCCAATTCTTAAGTTCAAAACACGATTCGTAAATACACAAATCCAATTCGCTAATTCAAAACACAATTCATAAATGCACAAATCCAATTTGGAAGTTCAAACTGTGATTCATAAATACACAAATCCAATTCGTAAGTTCAAAACATGATTCATAAATACACAAATCCAATTCTTAAGTTCAAAACACGATTCATACAGTAAATACACAAATCCAATTCATAAGTTCAAAACATGATTCATAAATACACAAATCTAATTCGTAATTCAAAACACAATTCATAAATACACAAATCAATTTCGTAAGTTCAAAACACGATTCATAAAGACACAAATCCAATTCGTAATTTCAAAACACGATTCGTAAATACACAAATCCAATTCGCTAATTCAAAACACAATTCATAAATACACAAATCCATTTCGTAAGTTAAAACACGATTCATAAAGACACAAATCCAATTCGTAAGTTCAAAACACGATTCATAAATGCACAAATCCAATTCGTAAGTTCAAAACACGATTCGTAAATACACAAATCCAATTCGCTAATTCAAAACACAATTCATAAATACACAAATCCATTTCGTAAGTTCAAAACACGATTCATTAATACACAAATCCAATTTGTAAGTTCAAAACACGATTCATAAATAAACAAATCCAATTCGTAAGTTCAAAACACGATTCGTAAATACACAAATCCAATTCGCTAATTCAAAACACAATTCATAAATGCACAAATCCAAATTGGAAGTTCAAAACATGATTCAAAATACACAAATCCAATTCGTAAGTTCAAAACATGATTCATAAATACACAAATCCAATTCTTAAGTTCAAAACACGATTCATAAATACACAAATCCAATTCGTAATTTAAAACACGATTCATACAGTAAATACACAAATCCAATTCGTAAGTTCAAAACCCGATTCATAAATACACAAATCCAATTCGTAATTCAAAACACGATTCATAAATACACAAATCCAATTCGTAAGTTCAAAACACGATTCATAAATGCACAAATCCATTTCGTAAGTTCAAAACACGATTCATAAATACACAAATCCAATTCGTAAGTTCAAAACACGATTCATAAATACACAAATCCAATTCGTAAGTTCAAAACACGATTCTTTATTACACAAATACAATTCATTTGGCAAAAATGTTTGATTTTTACTTGTGAATTTAAAAACTGTGTGTTGTATTTATGAATTGTGTTTTGAATTTACAAATTAATTTTGTAAATGTGAATTGTGATGTGCATGTATGAATTTTATTTTGTAAATGTGCTATTTTTGAGACTGATCTGGCTCCATAATAAGTCACCTGCCTACTATCACATTAATAACAGCAATTATCAATATTTGTTTTAATATAATATACTCTAATACAAAGTAATGCATTTCATATATTCGTAGTTACTTCACCTCCTTTTTTTTGCTCTACCAACAAAACACAGCTAATACAGTGTTACTGAATGAAAAACCTTAACGGAACATTTTTATTACACAAAAAGGTTCTTTAGTTTATGAAAACGTTCTTTAAATTATGAATAAATGATTCTTAAAAAGGTGTGGCATGGAGGCTCAGTGGTTAGCCCTGTTGTCTCACAGCAAGAAGGTCGCTGGTTCAAGTCCCGGCTGGGTCAGTTGGCATTTCTGTAATCCACGTAAAACATCGACATTTGGCAGCGCAGTGTGTCAGAGCAACCAGCACAAACTGTACACCTGACCAAACTTTGCATGTTTGTTTGACTACAGACTGTGTGGTTAAGTTAGCAAAGCATCAATTGGAAAAATGCTCTGGTATCATCACAGGTTTTTTCATTGACATGAAAGCAACTTAAATATCTTGTATTTTTTGGTCATCAGATAAGAGTAAGACATCACTTGAAAGGGTTTACTCACAATAAAACTAAGCATTGATGACATTTCAAAACAAAAAAAAACCCATACAGTACAGGATGCACTTTCTGTTGTTTCTCTGAACTTCAGCTTATTGGAATAAACATCAGAGTAAAGGCGCTTATCGTTATTATTTTTGAGATATTTTTCAGCATTCATTCCCAATTAATTTTCGCTGGCGGTGAGCAGTGTAAAAATCACTCGATAATGTTATAGATGGTTATTTATTTATTTATTTATTTATTTTTAAAAATATTAGATTTAAACTTTTTTCTTTTTTAGATACAAAAACAATACAAAGGAAATCTACTGGTATAAACAGCAATCTCAGCAATACATCAGAAAATAAAAATAAATTAATTCAATAAATTAAAGTGAATAAATAACAAACAAATGGGGCTATTTACCAATCAAAGCAATCATAATGTTCAAATGTAATTATCAGAGTATATCAATTGTTCCAATAAATCGTTGGCATACACTAATCAGTTTTGAGAAAATCCAGAAAAGTTTGCCATACAGTTTGAAATTGGTGTTGAGATTTTGGTTCCAAGGAGCGTATTCTCTCGAGCTGAATGATACAATTCACCCGTCCACTCTTTGAAACATGGTGGGTCGAATGTTTTCAAGTTTAAAAATATCCTTTTTTTTTGCAAGAGTTAGGCCCATCAAAAGTGGACATTGCTGGGACTTTGGAAAAGTGTCCAATGTCTCAGAATATCCAATAATTGAAAGACAATGGTCCGGCTTAACCTCCTTTTAAAAAACCTTTAAAAAAAATCAAAAATATATTTCCAGAAATTAAAGAGTTTAGGGCAAAACCAAAACTTGTGGGATAAAGAACCCTCTGCTATTTTACATCTGTCATAGATAGGAGAAAATAGATTGTTATTTGAAAAACAGAAGTACACAAGGTGACGCTGCACAACTTTATGTTTCTGACACTGGCTTGATGCACAGTAGAAGTAGTCAGTAGTGACCCTCATGCTTTGTCCTTGTGTATTCATCACGTAAGCTTTTCTACTTCTGTTTCACCACCTCTACTATAGAACACAGACACCTGGTCAAACAATTGCAGGAAAACATTTGAAGCCATGAAAGAAAATTTACTGAAATTAAACTCTCCACTGAATCCTATTTGATTTGCAGTTCATGAGTGCTTGGCTAGACCATTTTGTGTCTCAGTAAAGGCAGGTGAACAAAAGTGGCAATCTCATTGGTTGACCAGTTTTAAATGTGTTTTTTAAAAAGAAGTGATGTTTTTATGTCTGCAGTTTTGCACATTGGTGTGCACTCTTATATTAGCGCCTTTTGTTTAGTCACGAGATGTTAAACCTCAGCAAAAATCGTCCAAGTGTGCACAGGCCTTTAATGGTCATAAGATCAGAGTTTGAAGAATCAGGGAAGAAAATGTAACCATCCACAAGACCAATCAGCAAGTGAATGTCCACTGCAGCCATGCTTACATTCTCAAATATCTCAAAGGGCACATGTGATAAAAATCATCTTTTGTAAGCTGTTTGGACAAGACTGTGTGTAGGTATAGAGTGTCCACAGTGTGGTGATAGAAACACAATAAGTCTCTTTTTTAAATTTTCTGATGTTAAAATAGGATCCAAATCCCAGTGATTGAGAGGCCCATTGCAACATGACGTAGGAGTGTGGTTTTCCACACCAAATTGATTGACAGCTGCGTATTAACATGTCTCTGTAGTAACGCTTATAATTATATCAACAAGACAGGACGTGCGTAAAGTAACTGGGATTAAAAGATCTGTTCAGCTCTCTGTGAAGTTTAAAATGTTTTTAAAACAGAGCATGTTTGTAATGAAGAAAAGTCAGTAAAATCGCTGTAATTCGTCACCATAGTGTCAGTACAATTATAAAACAACATGCTTAAATCCCAATTTGTGGACTTAAATCAGGTTTATTTTGTACATTAACATAAAGGCTGTCTATACAGCAGTGTATATTAACGTGTATCCTGTCACATTTGCCGTGCAAAACAGTGCAAATTTAAACATATGTATGCGTGTGTGTGTGTGTGTGTGTGCGTGCAAACTTTGTAACAACATTGTGTGTGACTCATCATTGCAGAAAGGCTTGAATGAACTCCACAACAAATACATCAAATAACCGTTGGGAAAGTTCTTACTGTACTAAGGGAGATTTGCTTCATTCCTGTCTGTCACTGTGCTGTTCATCTACTTGAAGATTACACACATTAGAGCAATTCAGATAGATCTCTATGGCTCTGAGACGCATGTGGGAACAGTGAGCGAGGAGAACCAGCTCATTTGCATTAAAGGCACAGGCAATAAAACAGCTACACTGTCCTAATAGAAGATCAAATTTCCCATATTCAGAAAGATATAATAAATAATCTGATGAGTATTTTGAGCTGAAACTTTTCAGACAGATTCTGGAGACACTTGAAAAGGGGGGGGGGGGGGTAAACTAGTTGCCCTTTAATTTCTGAAATGCAGCTCTGGTGTTTTCAAAGGTCAAAGACACCGGTACTGGTGTAGTGTGTACCGCAGGTGTAATCATAACAGAACTTATGCGTAAATCAAAATGAAAATGCACTAGTGTAAACCCAGCCTCATTCACACAGTCACAGCCACTCCATACAACAAAACTCTTGTTTGTGTGATAACACATAAAACACTAATAGCCACGTTTACTTACAAGGAAAGCTTGCATTTTACACGTTTGGCTTGCTTTCAGTCAAAGGAAAGTAAAAGACAGTCTTCTGGCATTTCGCCCAGGATAAGACTAGAAAATAAATCTTAAGACAACGGTTTGTTACACCTCATAAGTGTATAATAAGTGGCTGTCACAGGTCAGGAATGCATAATGGCCGCTGGCATTAGTCTTAATTGCACTGCAAGGCATCAGATGAGTGACGACTGACAGACTAGAGATGAAAGATAAAGCAGTACAAAGCTGAACAACAAACACAGCAGATCAGTCAATTAAAAAAAACTGAAATCTGAAGAAAACACAGGTTGGATGAAATCAAAACTGAGATGCGTGATAAAACAGGTTTGCATTTTCGACACGACCCACAATTTTACCTTTGTGGTACCATGAGATAATGTAGGGTTTCACCTTGATGACTGAAATGACATGGCTTAATGCAGTGGTTCCTTGTAATTGTGACAAGCCAGTTGAGGTGAAATAGGAAGTGGCTGTGACAGATCATGGATATCTGGTCGTCATCAGGAGATTCTCAGGTGTCGTATCACATGGTTTCTCCATTTCCCAGACGCAGTTTTTTTCGTTCCCATATGCTGGGGTGGACCACGTGATCTGTGGCCTTTGCGCACCCTTGCCCTTCTGGCCTGAAGGATTTATAGGTCAGCTGCTCCCAGAAGCCCCTTTAAAAGCAAATGCGCGCCATGTTCTCCAGTCAGCCCACACATGCTCTCTTCCTCATTTATTGCCTCGCCTGAACATTTCTATTAGTTCAGCCTCCTACGTCCCAGTCAGCCGAGCTTTATTTATGATCATTACCCAATTATAGCTATTACATACTGTGTCGTACATGACAATTAATGAGGGCAGAATTATGGGGGCAACAGGACTCACCTGTAAATACCCGCTAAAGAGGCACCTTAGCCTTCAGCGGCGGTGCTAATCCTTCAGAAAAGAGCCAGGCTGTGGCTGGCTGGAGTTTTTAGAGCTTGTGTCTCTGGTGCAGTGAGATATCTGAGCCCTCTCCATTAGTCTACCGCAGCGCACTGAGAAAGCACAACCCTATTTCATGCCAGCTCCCAAATAGTGTGGAGAATTTGCGAGGCAGTTAGTGGCCGTCATTAATATCCACCCGGGCCCAGGCTGACAGCTGCTGATTGGAATGGAGAGCCCCTGTAAAGCAGACAGCTACAAATTTCCCTGACAGCTCGGCGTCCATTACCCACAGTCAGCTGCCAAAACAGCAGTAATAAGAGACGCAGGGAGAGAGAGAAAGAGAGAGAGAGAGAGGGAGAGAGAGAAAAGCAGCAAACATGCCCTCTCTCACAAACTCTCTATGATACACTATGCCACACACACAGGCGGATTCACAACCATGATCAACCTTTTCATTTCTGTGCCCTCATGACTGGTGCACTCACACTATACTATCCTAACCGTGCCCAGGCACGTTTCTCGGTTCGTTTGACAAGTGTGAGTGCTCTGAATCGGGCCAAGGCAGGGTTCAGTTGGCCAGCCCTGGCTTGGTTGGAGGAGGTGGGCCAGATTGTGGTTTGGTTAGGCTTTGAAAAAGGTGTGAGTGTAAAGTGCGACACAACGTCACTTTTAAGGGACTGTTTCATATGGATTTATTAATCATTCTTACTGTTCAATGAATGCGAACTGTCATAGTTTATTAAAGACGCAAACACCTTACTGCACGTCAGCTACACCTTCAGAAAACCTCCTTATACATGCAGCATGAGGACTTTTATGATAATCTATGAGCGTCAAAAGTTGTTTGGCAACATAATTGACTGTGTGTCACTGCATCCCAAACGACTAAAAATAATACAAAAATGACATAAGTAAAGCAATCTCCACTGTGCTGAGCGAAAGCGATTCTCTTCCTGTTAAACTGAACAGTCGGGTAATCAATGACGTAAGCGTGCTCCAGTTTGGAAGGGAAATGCAGTGTGAGTGCAGGCAGAGGGGGAGAGGGGAGGGGGCACAATCCCGCTTGAGCACAGTTCAAGGTAACTGTACCTAGTGTGAGTACACCCTTAAGGAATAATGCAATATACATCAATATACATGTGTCAGTTAGTGTAAGGTGAGAAGAAAATGTGTTTGTGGGAGACCAAGCAAAAAAGAACGATATTTATGTCCCTACAGAGAATTATTATTTCATTAATATTTAATATTAACTACCCACAGTGCTTGCTAACGTTTTCAGCAGGCTGTAGTTCTTGAAGTATTTTTTCTTATTATTTCTCTGTAAAGTTTAGTTTAACCATTAAATGAATTTATATTTCGTCAACTGTATGGGGAGACTCAACAAATGGTAATAATAAACGTTTACAAAGTGATGTAATACTTTCAAAAATCATGAGCGCAATATATACATCCCTGCCCAATGTCAGATGGCCAGAAAGTGATTAATTTTTCATAAATTGTTAAAATATTGGTGTTTGTGATGCAGCAAGTCCAGAGACTGTTGTGTATGTAACCCACCGGTCCTACTTGTGCTGAGCTGGGATTGAACCAGCGATTCTTTGTATGGGAGTTGGTTGCTCTAACAAGGACGCTAAAGACCATAGCCTCTAGCATCTGTCGCTAAAGCACCGTTAGAGGTCAGACGAGTGAGGTTACCTGCATAGCACTTCGCTAGCTGGCCTCCGCTACACTCACCCCCCTAAATCTCACTCCCATCCCGGACGAGCCCCCACGTGTAACCCACCGTTCCAACTGCATCCAACCCGAGCTGAGCTGGAATTGAACTGACAATTTTTTGTATGGGAGTCGGATGCTCTAACAAGAAGGCTAAAGACCATGGCCTCTAGCGACTACAGTAAGTGCACAGAGGAGTGAGGAGTGAGGTTTACCTGCATAGCACTTTGCTAGCTGGCCTCTGTTACATGTACACCATGAATTTATATAAAATTCACTTTAATTTGTGATATGACTAAAAAAGTGGTCATAAATACTTTCTTAATTCAAATGAGTAGCAGCTTGGACCCGGAAACTTCATATTTCATATGTCACAACTTTCATAAGATTCACATCAAGTGACACAATATACATCTATTCATTTAGTTACTAAAGCGACTTGCAATTGAGCATAATAGAAGCACTTGAAATCACCAACGCAATTAACAATATGCATATGCATTGACAAGTCTTAGTTAGTTTAGGACTGTGCACTTTTTTTACACTTATATTGAATTAATTTACTAGAGTAATTACTCTGCACTAAGAGCTATTTCAAGTTTTGCTGACCATTTTATTTTGTATTATGCCTGTTCATGGTAAATATGAGTAAAACATCATCATTGTGTATCAGATATTTGCACCTTGTAGTGAATTGCACTTAAGCCATGATATATTTCAATATTGTTGCAAAGGAAAATATACAAATACTATTACTTTGGGTCACTGTTGACCCTATACACTTTTTTTTTTAACAAAAAAATGTATTAGAAAACAGAGATTTTTCGTAATTATTTTAAAAAACTTGTTATATGGTTTACAGTGAATAAATTAAGGTTGCTAAAAACTAAAGGCATATATTTAAGGTTTAACAGTTGTAAGCCAGTAGAAATGATAAGGTGAATACCAAAATTACAAACGGTTGTGATTTACATATGATTTGAAGAAAAAAGAAAACCTGGAATAAGATAAAAGAAGCCTCATGGTTAACGCGGCAACATACAGTACAGCTCTACATTGCTCCCAGTGACCTGAGTTTGATTCCAGGCCTTAGCTGATCCTGTTTGGGGGTCTCAAACAACAGGCTGATAGACATGCAAAGCAAAAAAAAAAAACACTTTTGTCTTATTATATGCATTTATTTTTACCTAATTATCCCAACAACTCCCATATGATTTGTTCAGTGATTCATTTTCCAAACCCCTCCTTTGCATGATGCTAATCTGCGGTGATTGGTCCAATGACCCAGTCTGTTTTGATTGGTTAACTGCATACAGCACATGTTGCAAATGAAACGCCATTACTTGATTATGGCTCAAGTGTTTAAACAAGGGTTCATGGTATACTGTATGTATAAGCCCAGTGCAGAAACGCATTGATAAACCCTGTAGTTTGTTCACCAGCATATTTCTGTAGGTGCAACAAGAGTGCAAACAATGTTTTGTTCAAATGAAATGTCTAAAGATCCATTTCAAAAGCAACTTGTTGAAACTATTTTGAGTCGACTCTTTCTTTTTAAGAGCAAAAAACCTTATACATCGAGCACTTTCACATTTAAAACTAAGCTGGATATATTCATTCAACTATTATAATTAGGATTATAATAAAAACAAAATCCATTATAGGGGCACTTAAAAACTGAAACTGAATCAGAATACTGATTATGCCTGAGATGTCGACTGAAAAACTGAAGCTAGTTTGTAGCACAGCAAGAATATTAACTGCTTTGCTGTTAATATACTGTTACTTACGGCTGCACAATATATCGTTTCAGCATCGATATCATTCACAATAGTCACACTGCAGGATATGCAATGTTGAGTTTGTATTATAATTTATCATTTGCATGTGTTTTTGAGGCCTGTGATTGTATAATGATTTTAAAAGCACTCAGGCATAAGAAATTGTACCATTTGTAACTTTAAGAACGACTAATCTTAGGCCCCGTTTACACTAATGCGTTTTAGTTTTAAAATGCATAAGTTTTGCTATGGTTACGCCATCCATCCACACTACCCCAGAGTTTTTGAGCCCCAAAAACGGAGCGTTTTGAAAACGCTGGAGAAGTCGTTTTCATTCTAAAACGCTGCTGCTCCGTCTCAGTGTGGATGGGGGAAAACGGAGACATCTGAAAACGGAGTCGTGCCTGCTGAGATTCGCTACCTAATTGGGGTTTTTGTGTCATTGCGTATCCTTCCCTTATTTGTCAAGCCCCTATCACATGACTATAATGCTACCGGAAGACGGCAGACCAGCCTTCACTGTAAACAACAACATGGACACAGAAATGGGAGCGTTGTTTGCACTATTGTCCGTTTTAGGCGCCATTGTGCAGTTAAACTCTGCCTTTTTTACTACAGCAGCTCCATATATTTGCAAGAGGCAAGCTATTGTTCGAGCCCTCACTAATTGCTTGCGTTCATCGTTCAACCAGCGTTTGTTGACTAACAATAACCAAATGCTGAGAGAGACACATGCTTCCTGTTTATACTTGAACGCGCATGCCCAGAGTGCGCGAATGGTCACGTGATATACGTTTTTGGTGGAGTAGTGTGGACGGAGATATGTTTAGAAATGCTAGATGAAACGCTAGTATGGACGCAGATCGTTTTTGATCTAAAACGCCGTTTCAAAACGAAAACGCATTAGTGTAAACGGGGCCTTATACTCTACTTTCCTGTCAAAAGTTCAATGTAAAAAACCTGATAAAAATATATATTTTAAAATAAAAGCTAAGCAACAATGTGTGCTTAGCAGCTTTAATGAGGGAAAAAAACTACAGCAAACAGTGAGATACTCACACCAGTTTTCCAGATGCACCTAGTCATCTCAACTTCAGAATGTCGTGAGCACACCACGAGTCATGTGACTTGAACTTACCAATCAGCTTTATAATTTGTATGGAATACACGTTTCAGGAATAACGGTAATAATAACGGTACTAATTACCTCAGACAAACACAGAGCACCCAAACACTGCAGTGGTTTTTAATTTTCGCCATAAATAAAACTTATATCACAGCTGCAGCAATGGTTTGTCAGCTTGTCATCCTCTGAGAAAACAGCTGAAGGTCGCTTAGCAACAACAAACGCAAAAGCACAAAATATTACTAATAATAATACTATTGAAAATAGTGAAGGACGTGATGAGCCTCACACTTTCCACATCTCTTCAGACATGATATGTGAATGGCCCCTTATGAAGCATTGCACATTTTGATAGAAATTTATATTTTACTTTTATACCAATATGTATATGAATTTAGGAATACATATACGCACACATATTTAAGTAGCTTGAAAATGTAAACACTAACTCTATTATTTATGACATTTGCAAGGTATGGGACGATAACCATTTTCAAGTTATACTGCAGTTTGGAAAATTCAAGGTTTTAAAACTAAGGTTTAAAATCTAAGATATGTGAAAAAAAAAAAAAATAGAATTTTGCTTTTTTAGTTTTTTAGGACAACAGCACCTCAGCAGAAAAGATATCTGAACATGCCGTTTTAAATTGTAAATAAATCTGTGTTTTTGAAACTAATAAAGACAGAAGTCAATGATTAATTTTCATTATTAAGCCTCACATGTTTACTGTTCCAAAGAAATTAAATGTTTCTCAAAATAAAATATATTGGCTGCGTCCAACATCACCTACAGTACTACTCAGTAGATATTTCATTTGAATTTAAATTTACTACTCAACCGATAGAAAAGTTCATTCTACACAGTATGAATGTGAATAGTATGAATGGAGCTTGGACGTACTACGGATGCCATTTTGTCATCATCACATGACATACCCGCTTCACTCCCATTCATGAATTCTCTTGTGGTGCATCATGAGATAGGGTAGCGTCCATCGGATGCGCACTTCAGAATCTCGCCGGAAGTATTAGGTCATACACGTACTTCTCACATACTGTTTTTCGAATTTTATAAATTGGGACTAGTTACTCAGCTTGCATACTGTTTTTAGCGTACTATATAGTATAGACGTATGCAATTTTAAACGAAGCAATTGTGTTCAAAGTGGAAAAAAGTTTTTTTATGGGTAAAAAGTTTTACCCAGACATTTAAGAAGAATATATTTTAGAGCAGTAATCACAATACCGTGAAACCGTGATATTTTTATCCAAGGTTATCATACAGTGAGAAACTTATACCGGCCCATGCCTATTTGCAATGCTTCATAGGAGTTGGTGGTATTTGGCACAACTTAATTTTTCTCTGGCGGGTGGAAATTTCTTTAAAGAATCACTAGTAATGTAGTGTAAATAATGCAGGCTGATAAAACACACACACAAACACACGCACACACAGCATTGTGACTGGCTGTGATGAGCCTAAACTAACCAGCAAGCAAATGTGTCACTATTATTTTGATTTACTCAGTCACAGCGCTTCGGTATAAACTCAATGTAACAAGCATAAGACTGATTTATTGCTCTCTTACATTTCACGCATGGGTCCACTAACACCCCTGCACTGCAGATTGATGCGAGATATTTGGGTCACTTAATTATAGCCAGACCTTTTTTAAGTCCTAAAACAGAGGCGACAGCGTGTTAAAATGCCAAGCAGCCAGCCCTGCTGGAAAAGCCAGCTTAGGATGGTGTTTTGGAACATGGCAGCTGGTTTCTAGGTGGTCTAAGCAGGTCTTTAGTTAGTCCAAGCCTGTCAACCAATAAATCGCTAAAGCTACTGCAGATATTTTTCATCCATGCTAATGCTAAGGCTACGCAGTACTGTGTCTTCCACACAAACAGTGAGGAATATTGTGTGTGTCTAAGGTGAAAGTGAAATTGGGTTTGGGTCATTGCAACATATCTCGCAACGCCACAGGTAAAGATATTTCAGGATTGTTATTATATTCCAGAGGCCTAACTCCAATATTAACACCTACTCCAGCTCACTGCCTGGCTCTCAGCCCTCATGCACACACACATATATAGCCCCACTTGTTTGTATATGCACATTAAACTCATAGACAAGATACACACAGCCTCCTTCAATCCCCACACAACTGCACTGTAATTCTTTCGGCAAGCGACAGGACAACTGGAAGCTCAGGGCGCAATATTTTACAGCTCCCTTTTATTGCATCTCCTCCCCTGCCAGTCTTACCCCCGTCAGCAATAAAACACTCCATAATAAAAGCCCCTCTCCCTTAGCGCCTGCCACATCACCGCCGCAGATAATCCTGCCGGATCACGGCACTCTGCCCGCGCATAGCTGCCAGTGCTGTCGCATGGCTAACCCGACGTCTCTTTCCGCTGGGTTATTATAATGTTCCTTCTTTTATTGCAGCGAGCGTCAATTGAAAAGAGCAGCGCCGCCCTGGAAATCTAGCCGTACAAGCCGTTAACACGAGCCAGGCCCCAAATGGGCCCTGGGAGTTATTCATCATCGGCTCTCTCAGACAAAGGCACGATTTACCTTCATATTTCTGAACAAAGGCGATATGCACTCAATAAAGGGAATATTACAGCGTTGCAGTGAAGGAGATAAAATTATGCCCATACAAAGACAAGCAGGGATGTGAATAGACAGCGAAACCAGGCCAAAAAACCTACTTAATTAACCATGCTTAACCAAGACATTGTGCATACTGGACACAAACTTAAATCCACATAAGCAGCACAGCTTAATATATTTCGTATGTGCTATATTGTAAAAATAAAAGTACATCAATTAAATCAAATAAAAGTTGATTGTAGTTTGTCATTTATAAGTATTTTCACTTTTGTACAGTAATGTTGCTTCAATAATTAGGCGCACATTATTGTTATCATCTTAAGAAGTTTGTTATTTCAAATATAGATGAGCACACAAGCTATCTTGAGTGAAACTGCTCGCGCTTTAGACGGCCTTGTAAGCAACAACAGGGCACGGGGTAAATTCTGCTCTTCTTCTTGGCTTTGTGGCTGTTCATCAAGACGACGACAAGGTTTGTTTGAGCTCTGGGTCGTTTTTATATGTATATATTATTAGGGTGTAATGTCTCGGATTTAAAAATGATGCTTCCTTTGTTTTCATTCTGGCTTGTGCACGAGCGAGTGACACATCTCTGTAAACCAACAGTGTTCAGCTGCGCATCTCGCTCCGCCTTTTTGTACCCTTTTGTTATGCTAAGTACACTTTCGAAAGGGTACCCAAAAAGTAGTACGGTACGGTTCGCTTTTAGGTCCCTTTTGAAAGTGGAAACGCCCATAAAAGCATACCAAACTGTACCCTACCGTACCACTTAGTGGAAACGGGCCATTAATGACCAACCCAGACAATATAATTATTGGTGCGTTTAGTAATTTAAAACAGGATTACAAGAAGAGGGCTTTTTCAACATCGAAAATAATTCAAGGAGAAATCAAGGTCCTATAAAGCAACTCAAACATATTCTCAAAACTATAATCTCCAACATTTACAAAATCTATTTTCAACTGCTGGCAGTTCATTCAGATCTACCTTTATATTTGATAAATGGGACATTCTATCGGAAGTGTACATTTTCACTTAGAAAAAACGTGACGGGGTCTGACCTTTAAGCTTGTCTCAAAAAATCATACAAAAACAAGCATACCATTCAATGATTGACCGCATTCTTGATCACTGTCAGCTTCTCCTCCATCATTTGATGTCACATCCGAGTCAAACCCTTAAAGGTGTATTGTACGCATTTTATGTTAAATTTAATGCAAATGTGACAGGACTGACAAACATGGGGACAGTTGTACATTTATTTGTATTATATATTTGTAGTATTTGTTTGTAGAATTTATTTATAATTTCATGTTTTTAATTAAATGGTGTTAATGATAACAACTTAAACTTGTTATTTCTGAAGTTTTTTCTTCTTCTAAATAACAGTTTTTAGCATAACAAAACTATTAAAGCTGTAGGTTCAATTGGGCTGAGGTCAAGGACAATTACAGGGTTTGTACATTTGTAGTGTTTATAAAAAAGAAAAAAGTGTGAGAACCAAATGAATGACATATTCCTTTACAGAACAACTCATAGAAATCAACCATCAGTCTGTTTTAGAAATTTTTGGGATGAAATATGTTTTATTCACTGTATTTATGTTGTTATTTCAGGGACAGATAATGTACGTTTCTGGTGGAATGCCCCAAATAATCTGGATGATACTTACATTTTGCTCTACAACATAAACAACACAATCTCACCTCAAATGTTCTTGTAAATCTTGTAATTAATATAAAGATATGCTTTGTAAAAAAAATACAATAATTTTGACAAAGGTGTTTGAAATTTACATTGTAGAGCAAATAATACAATTATAATTATGTTTAGCACAGGCCTTACTTTACTCATAAATAAAAACACAGAGACATAAAAAAACTTTGAGTTAACCACTAGTGAATTAGTCTTCCATCTTGTGACCACATTGTAAAATTAGGTGGATACTACACATCTGTATCAGGAAATTCAATGCATAGCATATACCTTGTAATAAAAAAGTGAAGCCTGCCTTTCCTTTAATGCATTTTGAATGCTATCCAGACTGTGCAGCAGTTAAAAAGACCTTCACAACCATTCCTGTTTTAGCTAAGCACATGCTTGTATCAGAGCACTGCAGGCACCTTGCTCTTGTTAGAAGTGAAGCACTGCTGGCTGTGAAGCCTGCCTGCACTAAATTAGTTCTCCTTTGGAAAAGAGGCCAATGTCTGAACCAACCACTGAGCACACCACAGCCATGCCAAACTCCACTGCTGAAGCCGCACCAAATGCTCTCTGTAAGCAATTAAACACAGGTTTAGATATGCAGGCACAAAACTAAATCACAATAAAGTTGGATGCCAGCTTTTTCATATTCACAATTATGGCATCAAACTACTGTTTCTTACCACTTAAAATGAACCCAGGAGCCACAGTGTACACTTACACTAACAAAACAAAATAAAACAAAACAAGAAACAAACAAAGCAAAACAAAACTCTTTCGACTATGCATAATTAAATGTCTAATTAACTGAAAAAATTATATTAATTGAAAATAATATTTGATAATGTAAGAATAAAAATGTAATCCAAATTATGGGAAAAGAATAGGGTTGGGTATCGTTTAGGGTTATTTCCATACCGGTGCTAAATTGATACTTTTAAAACAGTACGGGAGCCAAAACGGTACCTGAACCGATAATTTTGTCACAAAATTATTGTGGATGAATCAAGAAAAACGTTTTATTGGACAAAAATTGTTATTTTAATAATTTTAATTCAACAAAATATTTAAAGTTTAAAGTATACATCAATTTATATGTCACAAATTTGAATTGCATTAATATATTTCTTTTCATCATTTGTTTGTTGGCATGAATGGAAAATTTGCATTATGCAATTAACATGACATTAGCTTACTACAAACCTGTGGTAAGGCTGTCATGAAATCAGTGAACTCCTTTTTTCTAGGGTTGGGGCTTGAGTCGTCACTGAAAGTGCCAGATGATATCAAACGCAAGCTGTCAAAGACGGTGCATTCCTCTGCCTTTAAGTTGATTCCATGTGCCCTCAAATGTTTCATTAAGTTTGACGTGTTTCCCCCCTTGATGTACCCCTTGATGCTTCTTACGTCCTTATTACAGCACTGAAATTAGTCCCCGAAATTCATATGCTGATTTGCTCCAGTGCATACCTATTACATAGGTACATATTGGCACCGGGTTTCAATACCCAACCCTAGAACGACTTCTATTTTTTTTTTTTTTTTGTAAATTTGGCCAGAGCAGAATTAAGGGCACTAGATATGCACTAGTTATCTGTAGGTGAGTTCATTTCTAATATTTTAGGACATATTTTATCAAAGTGATTATACCATTGGAAAGATGAGAAATTCTATAGTGAGTGGACTATGGTGAAATTTGGTGAATCTAAAGTAAATAAATGTACAATATATAAAAATGGGATTAAAATTTCCACAGCTAAAACTTTTGACTGAACACAAAAAATATGAGCTAAAAAAATGTGAATGCCTAAATTTGACAAATATTTGTAAAAATGCTCTTTTAAAGATGTGTTCTGTTAAGCATCATCCTTAACAGTCTTGTTTCAGATCTAAAAACAAAAAACTAAAACATACCAATTGCATGTAAAGATTATTATATGCCTGTGGTTTGTAGCTTCACTAAACATCTGCAAACCATAGTAGAACACATGCAATACATTCATTAAAAGCAGGTGTTCTCAATTAAAACAAGCCCAAATACAACATAAAACAACACATTGCTATAACCATCACAGAGTGGTCATACATGCGACTTTGCTATGTAGAACACTGCAGTAATGATAATGAATTTTTTTCCTCAACATAATTTGAAAACATTAAGACATTTAATAGAAACTGGGTCTCAGAAATGGTGAGAGGGGTTTAGTAGGTAGAGATGATAAATAAAGACCAATCAGGGACTGTTTTACAATGAGAGCATGCTTGGATTGAATTGATTACTCTGATATTTTGAGAGCAGAGCATCGCATGATAGAACTTCAAAAATTAGGAAAAACATAGTGTGAGACTGATAATGGCTGCTAGAAGAGATAACAATGTAATGTGCTATTAGAAACACCTCATATACTGTAAGTATACTGTAAGACAATGATGTTTGTCAAGGTCAAATAGCATTTTAGGGGATCCGATCCACCCTGGCCATAGTCTGCTCACGCTCATGTCATCAGGCAGGCGGTACTGAAGCTTGAGGAGCAAATCAGTGTGATTTCGTGATAGTTTTATCCGACTTTTAAATGAGACCATATTTTATTGATAGGTAGTATGTATTGATAAATCTATAAATAGTTAAACTACACAAAATGTTAATATTATAACTATCATAACAAACTGTGCAATAGTTATTTAAGTATTAATTTATTCCCTTCTGTGCTTTTTAAAAATTGGGTAATATTTTATATATAACTATATTTTCATATATTTATAAAATTATAAAAGCTTATTTATTATGTTAGGTTTTTATAGTGTTTGATGTTTTTTATATTCTTGTATGGGTCCGTTCTGCATTACAATTTATTGTGATGTTTTGAATGACAAAAATAAAGGAAACTGAACTGAAACTGAAGTATTAATTTTTTTGTAATTTGATGCACAGTCTATTACAAAGCTTTAACAATGTACATGTTTGTTAAAATCTAAATATTACAAACTGTAGAGTATTTAAAGTGCTGATGACTAATGAAATCCACAAAAAACACTGTAAAAATTCAGGGTTGCTTAATGGGCCCTATCATACATGCAGCGCAATAAGACGCAAGACTTGTTTGGCACGATGTGCTGCTATTTTCAGACTAACGCAACCCTAATTTTCCCACTTTGTGCCACGTTGTTTAAATAGCAAATCCATTTGCGCGACTTTGTGGACTCGTGGGTGTTCCGGTCTAGAAAGGAGATGTGTTAAGGCGCATTGTTAGCGCTTACAGTAGCTATTTTGAGGAACTAAAATAGACCGCGCAATGACCAGCTGAATGCAGGTATAAGTTAAACGCGTACACATTGTTTCATACACACAGGCAATATGCAAATATCTTTACAAATGAAAAATAATTAAAGGATTAAAATATTACACAAATTATTATTTTATACATAAATATAAAAACCACTACCTGCACTCTTTTGTTCATGACAATTTGCTTAATGTTGTTATTATTATTATTATTAGTATTATTTATTAAATGCATATTTATATTTGTTTTAATAAAAACAAGTTTAGATTTGTCCACCTGTCGGGTTTCAGAGACGTATGTGTCACCATATGGGACATAAGAATAGGTTGTGTGTCTGGATATAGCTCAGTTTTTTCATAACCACACTTTGTTATTATTGCTCATATATAAGTTGGCTGGAAATTAGATCTAAATTTAAAAATAGTTTTGAAACAAATCTTTTATCGTTTCTTTTACAAAAGTAAAGAAGTAAAGAGAAAGTAAAGAGGCCGACTGGAGGAAGCTCATTCTTTATTCCCGCTGCAGATGGTCTGTTAAACTGTTTCCTCGCTAGTGAATTGTTCAGTTTTTCCATTCAGTTTTTCCACTTGCAGTACAAAGTCCGCCATGTAAACAGCAAATGCGCCACGGAGCGACAAACCTGACTCTTAAAGGGAATGGGAGATGAAAGTCTGATTGTTTAATGCATATTATGCTTAAAACACACCCATAACTCATTAAGAGAATAAGCACAACCCTGTTAGACCATGTGCCGCCGCGCAAACCATATTTTTCCATCCTTAAAATAACAAAAGTGGATTTGGACACGCCCTTAATGCTATTGCCCCATGCGCTTTAGACTTTAGGCCTAGATTGTTAAAATAAAGCCCAATACCTTCATGTTGTCCCAGCACAAATCGATTAAGTTAACTTTGTTGTTTTTACAAATTTACGTGGATTAAACATAAAACAATTATGTTCTCCTCAAACAAACAAAACAAGAATTGTGTTGATTCAGCTCATCTTAAGTGTACTTTAAGTACTTGGAACAAGACGCAAACTAATTAAAGAAACAATTTTTTTTGAGTAAAGGGCTCACATCCAACCAACCAATCAGTTCTCTGAGTATACTCTATTTGCATATATGCCCCCTTATTTCTAGCCTTCAGTAATTGACATGTTCAGTAATAATTATTCCTTTGGTGTTTCACAGGAAGGCATTTTAATCTACACAAATCATCTCCAAAATAAAAATAAAAATAAACAAAAACCATCACGAGCAGGATGTTGCTATTTTCACAGTCCACACCCTGATCATTGTTGTCATGAATCCAAAAAAGCTCCAGCTTGTTTGTAAGTCATGATGACGTGGTGTTTGAGGAGCTTTATCGTGCTCTCTGTTGTTCACTCAGTGTTTCTGACACCGGATGCTCCATCTGGCTGTGTTTCCTGTCTGAGCGCTCTTTCAGGATGTGCTCCCTGGATCTGCTTACACTTCTCTGGGATGTCTGTAAGGCACTTCTGGGTGTAATGCAGAGCTCAAAGGGGCTTCTGCTTTTCCCATTATATGTTTGCTGGAGAGTCTGTTGACAGTCATTATCCACACACCCCTTTGCAGCGCGAGAGCTTTCCAGAACACGCTAATTGTCTGTTTAGGTTAACATTTGGCTCTCACAGTTGTTTTCATCTTAGCGAGGTGTGTAATAAAAGACTCCAACAATGTAAGTGGAGTACACTAGACAAAAATGCCATTTCGGTTAATCTTCTTCAAACTTGAATGTTTGAATGGAATATTTCAATCCAAGCTCATTCTGATTACGTACCTCTATATACATTTCTGGAGAGAGCAAAATACGTCCCAGGAGCTACGTTTCTTTGCAGTTTACGTTTTCACGAATCCACCAGGGGCCGCTGTGTACTATTTTTCAGATCTCAAATTTGGAGGGCTGTCGCGGACGAAAGACGAAAGTTAAGAGAGGGGGGTTGCCGCGGACGACGGTGAAAAGGGTTGGGGAGTCGCGGAAGAAAGTGAAAGTGAACAGCGGACGGGGGAGGAGGTCGGTTGAGGAGGGGGATCGGTAAAATGAGGTGCCAGATCAGATTTCAGAGGTGCTGGATCTGGATCCGGCATGTTCCGGCACAAATTAAGCCCTGGTCATACCGCCCCGTAGCGTTCATTTTAAAGATGAAATGCAGCCATACGTAGCTCTGGCTACATAATTCACGATCTCCAGAATGTATATATTTTCAGAATGAGCCTGTGTTGGAATATTTGGAGGTTTATTTTTTGCAATTATTTGTGAAATTTACTAGAAACATTTTTTGTACATCATTTCTTTTAAGTAGGGATGCTCATTTCAGTTAATTTTGCCAACCGACACTCGTGAACCGAATATTAACAGTTAACTGGTCAAATTAGTATTAAATTATTATTTAATAATAAAAAAAATTGAAGTGTCTATTTTGTGTCTGACGTAATAAATATTGCATTTTAAAATATTGATTTATTTTAACATGTGAACAACAGCATAGAGAACATCAGAACAACAGAACATCTTCACGCACCTGCAGCGTTTCCAACAGCATAGAAAAACAGAATAGACTAAATAAAAAAATTTAATAAATAGTCCTGCCCTAGATATTTTTCACTTAAATGACAAGTTTAGATTACAAAATGAAAACACTGACTGAATCCTTTTTACGAACCGGCATATGCTGTTTGTCCAATCATTTGTTTTCTTTCTTCCATCAAATAAAAATAGCAGGCTACTTCAAATCGATCGCTCCACAGAAAATATGCATTTAATCAACAGAACCTCTGCTTTCATTTGATTGAAGAATGAAAAAGACGCGACTGACATAAAGTGCGTTCGCTGTGATCGGCCCCTTATGCAGCCAAACTTTAAAAATATTAATTTCAATTCATTTTCTTTTCGGCTAAGTCTGTTTATTCATCAGGGGTCGCCACAGCGGAATTCTTTAAAAATAAATAAATATTAAATTAATTAATAATAAATAAAATTATTCTCCTGACTCCATCAGCAGGGACAAAAGTAACGCACGAGAAGGTCAAAAGTAGCACAACAATATTTGCTAGATTTACTGGCTTAATCTTGTTTATTTGAAATATATCTGACGACGATCTTGTGAACGTTAACTGCAAATATATTTTGTCCTTTATGTTAGCAAAAAATAAGAAACTGCATTTTCATTTTAAACTTCAGCTGCATCAAATGTTTCAAAAGTAATCCAACAATGTAATATGTTAAAATTTTCTAACATTTTTGAATATTTTTTATTATTATTATCTGCAATATGCATTCATTTTATAAAACGTAGGAACCAAAACAATGAAAACTCTAATGTGGAAGTGAAAAATAAAGTTTGTCTATTATCAGTGGGACATACAGTTGAAGTCAGAATTATTAGCCCCCTTTTGAATTTTTTTTTTCTTTTTTAAATATTTCCCAAATTATGTTTAACAGAGCAAGGAAATGTTCACAGCATGTCTGATGATATTTTTTTCTTCTATAGGAAGTCTTATTTTTTTAAACCATTTTAAGGTCAAAATTATTAGCCCCTTTAAGCTATATTTTTTTCGATACAAAAACAGAACAAACCATTGTTATACAATAACTTGCCTAATTACCCTAACCTGCCTAGTAAACTTAATTAACCTAGTTAAGCCTTTAAATGTCACTTTAAGCTGTATAAAAGTGTCTTGAAAAATATCCAGTAAAATATTATTTACTGTCATCATGGCAAAGATAAAATAAATCAGTAATTAGAAATGAGTTATTAAAACTATTATGTTTAGAAATGTGTTGAAAAAAAATCTTCTCTCCGTTAAACAGAAATTGGGGAAAAAAATAAACAGGAGGGCTAATAATTTTGACTTTAACTGTAAATAACATTGTTACTTTCATCCCACAGGAACTCTTGCTATTTAATCCTGATTTACTTTTAAAGAGAAATTGCAAACTTAAGGATGCGTTATTGCACTAAATAACCTGTACATTGCTCATTACTGTGATGCATGAACACAACTTGTAATAAGGAAAAATGAATCGCTACACAATAAGTGGTAACACTTTATTTTGATGGTCCATTTGAGTATTAGTAGACTGTCTGCTTAATATCTGTTGATAGCGCTCCTTCAACAGACTTAACTTTAACTTAGATTTAACTGACTATAAGAAACTTTGAAAGTACATGTCAACTTACACTAACCCTAACCCCAACCTAACAGTCTACTTATAATCTAATCAGAGAATTAGTTGACATGTAGATGCAATGTAACAAAAGGACCATCAAAATAAAGTGTAAAGCTCCATCAAAATAAAGCTCCATCAAGGGTTGCATGCTGAATCTGCTGTTATAGCTTGGAAAGCAAATGCTGTCTGGCCTTCGAGAAAATCGCTTTGTTACTTTCATCTCTGCTCTCCCCTACTTTACAATGTAAAATCATAATGTAAACTAGATTCCAAAACAACCCAGACAGCATGTCCTAATAAACAGCCCCATCACTAGACACAATTCATTGGACAGACCTGACAAAAGTCTGGATCACAAGGTTTCCTTCTCTTAATGAATGCGCAGGAGGGCTGAGGGCTGACATTTGTCAATTACAGGCCAGGAGTTGTTTTTTCCTGCGCTGCCTCTCAGATTAGTCCCACATGCCTGCGCTCCGGGTCTCTATTGAATCAGTTGTCTTTAATGGCAACGGGGGGAAATTGAAGGGCTCTGTGTGTGATTTGTCCCGTCGTCGGGGAGCAGATGGTGGATATCAGTGTCAGGCTTTGAGTGGCGAGTGGCTCAGGAAACGGGAAATGGCACGACCGAGGGCCAGATCTAAGGCAGCGTGAAAGTGGCATTCGTCACACATTTCCATGGCAGCGTCGCTCATTAGCATTACCTGGATATGCATAATAGGGGTTGATGGGTGGACAGGGAACGGGGGACATTTAAGCGTCATCGGGACAAACCAAGTGATAGGATGGGAGGATGTTGTGACAATGTAGACAAAAATAGCATTCGTTTTTTTATTTAAAAATCTGTCTAAAGTAGAGAACTTACACAATAGTTTGTACACAATAGTGAGTAATGTGTCACACAAGTGTTTATTTTGTTATAATTTTATCATTTGTGTCTGTAGATTTCAACTACAGTAAAGAACGTTTTCTCAAATTGAGTTTTTTCCTGTGCCTTAAAGCTAGGGCTGGGCGAATAATCGAAAAGTAATCGAAATCGACATTCAGAACCTACAGTATAATCGATCAAATTTTTCCAGGACAATTTTTCAAAAACTTCCTTTACCACATGAGACGTCACGTGACCCCAATCTGTTAAAGTTGATTTATACTTCTGGGTCGAACGCAAGAATATGGTCCAGTGCAGCCTTCGCACGGTCACATACCCGCGCATCTCTCAAAAAAATGTAACTACACGTCGCACGTTTGCACTACATCAACAATGATTGGAAGCTGCGCCAGAGATGCCTTGAGTCGACATATTTTCCATTACATTAAAATTATTATTTACATTAAAATATTTGTTTACAGAAGAGGTAAGAAATGCACTGTTTAAAATATTATTTACAAGATATACAAGAGTAATTTTTTTTAGAAGAGATGCTGCTTATTTTCCACTTTTAATATTAAAAACATTGAAAATCATTTATTTTGTTGCAAGTTATTTATTTTCACTTTTTTACAACAAAAAAAAAAAATTAACTGTTCGTTTTAGGTAATCTGGATTTTAATTTCAGTTGTTCAACGTTGATGTTCAATAACTAATCCTAGATAATAGATAGCAGTGTGTGTTTCCTTCAATTATTTTTAAATCAAGTAATGCACCCTTTATTATTAAATCTCTGACTTCTAATATGGGAGCATATTTACTGTACAAAACTTATCAGTGAACTACGAGGACAAAAAATCGTTCATTAATCGTAATCAAATTAAAATGTTTAATTAATTGAGTTTTTGATTTTAGGCCAAATCGCCCAGCCCTACTTAAAGCTGTACTTCATCAGAATCAGCATACAATAAACTGTTTTATTCTTATATGCGTTTTATTTGTTCATACTTGTACTTTATGTTTGTTGGTTTATTCGTAGTGTACTTTGACGGTTTATTCATAAGGATATTTTCCTACATAATTTGTGTGATTATATCTAACATTTTATTCTCTTAGCTGTTTTCAGTATTTTCTGAATTGATGATCAATGAACACACTTAATTTTGATGGTCCGTTTGTTGAATTTAAACTATATTGCATCTACATGCCAACTAATTCTCATTAGATTACAAGTAGACTGTTAGGTTGGGGTTAGGGTTGGGATTAGGGTTAGTGTAAGTTCACATGTACTTGCAAAGTTTCTTATAGTCAGTTAAATGTTGTTTAGCAGCAGATATTAGGCAGACAGTCAACTAATACTCAAATGGACCATCAAAATAAAGTGTTAGCAAAAGAGATTATATTGTCTTTTCATGTAACACAATAATTTAGACTTGTATGTGTTTTTATTTACTTATTTTATTTATTTAGCTACAAATTATTTAGTATTTTTGTTTATTTTAGCCACTGTATATGTTCTGGTCTTACATGCAATAGGCCTATTAATATAAACCTGTAATATGTGTTAATATTAATTCATCATGAACCAGATGACAATAACACAACTGGGGGGGTTAAATCCGATTGTGAAAACATTTGTCTATAATGAGAGTTTGTTCAGATTTGTGTGATAGGAATGTTTGCAAATTGGTGCATAATTAATGAAAAATGCATTTTAAATAAAACATTTTATATTATAGGCCATTGTTATACATTATAGGACAATATTATTGGTTGTTACACTTTGTTTTGTCCGCATTACACTTTGATGTTAATATTTGTACTTGTGCACTGAGTTAGTCTGACCATGACAAAAATCATCCATCTAAAGGCAGTAAAAATGACGTTTTGTGAAAGCAGGATACACACACACACACACACACACACACACACACGCACACACGCACGCACGCACGCACGCACACACACACACACACACACACACACACACACACAGCAAGAAGTGGTAAGATAAGCTGGACAAAGAAGTGAAAGGTAAACATCCTGTCTACGTGCTTTGGGTTTGAATGTGTTTACTTCTCACACTGATCACAGACCACAATATCCCACCACAGCGTTACTGTCTCCAACACCATGCCATTTCATCTATCAGCTCTCGGAAGGGATGGTTTACTTAAAGATCTTCGTTTGAATCATTAATTATTGAATGTTATTATTTACTTTCATTATGGTTATCAAAATGTTTGTTTGGATATCACCAGAGCATGGGGTTAAGGAAATGACTCTGCAACAACATAGTAAACTGACTAAAGAGACAGTGAAGACATTTATCTTGTTCAAATAACTTCTATTCTTTTTCTTTTCTATTCATCAAACAAAATCCATACTTTCACCTCATGTTTACTATGTGCTCTTTTTAAAGCATCACAGTAGCTATGTTTCCATCCACCAATTTTTATGCGCATTTTGGGTATGCGCATAAAAAACCGGTTGATGGAAACACTGTGATGCGCATAAAAAACATATGCGCATAACAGAGTAGGATAAACTTTTTATTCGATAAAAAAAAAAGCGCATAAACTACGATGGAAACACTTTTACCGCACAAATTCCAGTGTGCGCATGAAAAAAAGGTCATGTGATTTTGTTATGAGACAAATGTTATGATAGACAAATTTTGTTATGATAAAAATGTGTGTAAACGGACAAACCAGCAAGCTGAGCACATTATAAACCATTTGAAATGTTGTTTTTGTCATTCTAAAACACCTTACCATTTCAGTATTGGTGTTATTATATTATTAATGACATCCAGAATCAAGAGTGTCTGTGCTCCACATCTGACACCTCCAAACGCCACCACACGTTCACTGCGAGTCAGGATTGCCTTCTGAGGCGCAAGTCATTTATTAGATGAAGAAAAGATTGACACAGCTTCTCCAACTGCAGCAAATTCAGTTTTTACTGTTAATATTTGGCGCCAGTTAATCAGGAAGTGACGATTTTGTTCGCTTTGACTCGTTGGATGGAAACGCAACTTTATTAGCACGTCTTTTATGTGATAATCCAGTTTTGCGCATAAAGTTCATTCGCATTTTTGGATGGAAACATAGCTAGTGACTGCATCCAAAATCTCATACTACCCTAGAATATAGTAGTTTAAAAACAGCATGCGAGCTAAGTAGTATGTACAAACTCATATAATATTCAAAAAAACAGCAGGCGAGAAGTGTCCGGGTGACCTACTACTTCCTGCAAGAATCTGTAGTGTGCAATATTTAGCTTGACGTTAACTGTATTATCTTCATAATTTCTAAATATGTTTGGTGACTGAAATATTATTTTAATAAATATATCTGTTTAATAAATCTGTTTTGTTTAAATGCACCAAAATACATTGCCTATATTCACTGAGAAATGGATAAAAATATTCATTTTCAAAATGGGGTGTACTCAATTATGCTGAGCACTGTATATTAGTTACTTATATAATATACTTGCCTTAAATACAGTAAAGAAATTCAACAGTTCTATATACATTCATAGAAGCGTAATATATTTAGCAGAATAATTATATTTTTCAACTAAAGAATTTTTATTTATTAATTGAGAAATTAATTCATGAGAAAATGAGGTATACGTTAAATTATGTTTATATTTATAATTATGTTATATTCAGATATTTTGCATATTAATTTAATTTAATTATAATAATGTTTGCAAATTAAATACATTTTTCAACTAAATGTTTTATTGTTTTTTATTATTATTTTAATTTATGCCAATATATAGGTATCAAATATGGTGTCATTACTTTGAAATGTTTTATGTTTTGATGTATTATTTCAATTTAAGTTTTTTAAACAAAACTAACAGCTCCTGTTTGACCTCAGAATTTAGTTTCTATTCTCTTTGCATTCAGATTTTGTGGATTAGTATTTAGTTAAATAATTAACCTACTTATTGAGAAAATAGGTTACTTTTCAGTAATTTAAATACAGTTGTAAGGATGTAGTTAGTAATTAATTACTGCTTTGAAGTAACTTACCCAACACTGAGTACGTTTACATGGACACCGACAATACAATTTTAATACGATTAAGACAATGCTCTGATTAAAAGTCTACCATGTAAACAGCCATTTTTGATTAATTTAATCTGATTAAAGTCATAATCGAATTAAACAGAAATCAAATTAAGACACGTGGAGTATGCAGATTATAGTCACATTATTGAAGAGCAGTACAGACATGTAAACACTTTAATCAAACTATTACCGTCATGTAAGACTTATATTACACACATGGCAGTTTGACACTATTCTCTGCACCTACAGAATCAGTGAAGGACCACAGACACCCGCATCACAAAATGCAGAGTTTTTTTTTCCTTTCCATTGGGTGTGCGGTATCAAATTCCATTAAAACAACACTCTTCCAGCAGTCCTTATTTCATACGCGCATGCAATACCTCAGTTTGTCATGCGGGGGCATTAATGAAGTGTTCCTGAATGAAAGTGAAACTGCCGGACTGCATTGGGGATTAACGAAGTGTTCCTGAATGAAAGTGAAACTGCCGGAATGCATGGAACACCCAAAATTACATGAAACGCCGGAGGAAACTTGGATGGCGTGGTGACACAAAGACGTTAATCGAACTATGTGTTATAACATGTATTACGGGATCATGAAAGGAACATTCAAAAAGCAACTCGTGTAAACACCTTAATCATATTAGGTATATATAAGGCAAATCATTCGATTACTGATGTCCATGTAAACGTAGTCACTGTGTACATGCACAAAAATGTTAAATAACATCATAAAGCAGCTCATCTTTGGTTTTCGGATCACAGATTCTGTACTCATTTAGAAGATTCTAAATAACTCTAAAAAACAACAACAACTTGTTAAGCGTTGTATCATAAATAATGGAAAATCTCATCAACGAAGGGGAAAAAGTAAAGGTGTTGTTGCGATGCTAGATTAGCATAAAACAGCAACACCCAGCAGCTCGCAGGAGTTCACACGTAGGGGCATCAGCTCAACAGTCCGTGTTGGACAAATACTAGCGGGAAGGCGCTGCTTCTCGCCAGCGCACCTTCTGCTAGTGTCACGCTAGTGTCAGTCAGCTTTAATTAGTCTGAGTTCATGTTAGCCCACCGGTGAATGTACTCCCAGCGGGTGCCTTTGGCAGCAAGGCAGAGCAGCACAACGACCTTGTGAGAATTTAAAGGCTTTTGTCTCCCCTTCCACCGTAAAAAAATCATTAGTCTCAAATTAGCATGTAGCCATTATGTGCTGTCCGCTGCCATTTTGAGAACTCCATTGTTGTTGTTTTGATGAGGTAGGAAATTATAGCCCTCAGCTGATCTTGGATCTGTTTCAGTGACAGCTCACCTGTTATTTACTGCCATCACCTCAGAGGTCAGACGGCGTGGGCATGTGGCCAGCCGGGTACATCATGCTTCACTCTTTCCCTTAAGCTCATTAAAACACTCATCTGTTACCCTCTTTCTCCACACCTCTAAAAACCAGCGTTCTCTCTTCCAAATACCTGCGCTTAGTTGGGCTCGATGACAGCAGAGAATAGTGAAGCGCAGCTAAAATGGCCCTAAGCCCCTGCAGCCTTAACCGCAGTCCCTCAACATCAAATAGACATCCAAAGCACACTTGAAGCCCTGCTAATGCGAGCCAATTGAAGTCTCCAGACCTGCGCCAGGCCGCGCAGTATCGCTTCCCCTTGGCAGTCATCTCTGTGGTTAATCTGATCACAGTGCAGTGTTAACAACACATGGCCTGGCCCTGGAGCCCGCTCTAAATGAGGTTACATCCCAAGCAATACCTTGATGAATAATTAAAAGGCCAGACGCAGAACTTCAAGTGACTTAGCCAGCGACCCTGGGGTCTAATCACATGGTCAAGCCATATACGGTCATATCTCCAATGCCATCGTTCTGTCACTCACTCTATTTTTCATGTGCCCTCGTTCTTGCTCCCATGTGCGCACACACACATGCACAGAGCCATTACTATGGTTTGTTGGGCATCTGCCAGAGCTGACAGTGAGCATGATGGTCATGTTATTCTCCTTTGGGCTCACAGTCAGACAACTGCTGGCAACTGTTAGTTAAAACAATCTGCCCTTATAAACAGTGAAAGTCTTTGATGTTGATCATCATGCATAATCTCATCGCAATATTTGATACAGAATTTTTGACACATTTTTTTTCAATGCAATAATCATGCAACGGCATTGTTGAATTTTAAAATCTAAGAGTGTAATCTGGAATCAGCATAACACTAATGGATAATATTGCACATACTTTTTATAGAAGGAATTATTGGCTTCTGTAAATACTTTTTAAGACCTTTATGAGTGAAATTTCAGATTTACACAAGGCTAAGCGCTAAGGATTTTTTCTAATGACCCAGTTAAAACATTAAAAACAAATGTTATAGTAAGGAAGATAATTAAGCTATATGTTTATAAATAAAACTATAAATAGAGTTGGTAAATAGAGTTAATAGATAAGAGTTAATGAATAAACTTTTATTGAGATGGAATCATAGTGATAGGATGGATGTTGGTTTGACTGGGTAGCTTTACATGGACATAGGAAAATTAAGACCTGTTTAAAATAATTTAAGACCTACAACACAATATTTCAGTCAATTTAAGACTTTTTAAGGCCTTTTTAAAGACTTTTTAATTTAGTTTTTTAAATGTAAGATATTTTAAGACTTTAAGACCACGCGAATACCCTGTTTTTGTGCAAATTCATTTGATTCCATAAACTTTAGTCAAATACCATAACCTTCCCTTCCCCCTCAAAACACCTTTGCTTCACTTCTGGTCACATGGAATGCCTTTAAGGTGGGGCTATCAGTGTCTCACTTTTTTTTGTCCATTTGTCAGTCTTCCTCCATTTTGGCAGCAAGGCCCATCTTCCAACAATCCAATCTGTTCCCAAAAGACTAAATCATGCATTGCCTTACATCTTGATTTTCTTCAAATTTCAGGACTGGTTCAATCGTATAAATGTCACAATATGGGGAAAAAGGACAAACTTAACCTCTGTTTCATGCCAGCTTATCCAGCATATGTTTTATGCAGCGGATGCCCTTCCAACCACAACCAAACACTGGGAAACACCCATACACTCTTGCACTCACACACATACACTACGGCCAATTCAGCTTATTCAATTCACTGATAGCATATGTCTTTGGACTGTGGGGGAAACCCCCAGAGGAAACCCACGCCAACACGGGAAGAACATGCAACCCCACACAGAAATGTCAACTGACCCAGTTGGGACTCGAACCAGCGACCTTCTTGCTGTGAGGTGATTGTGCTACCCACTGCGCTACCGTGACTCCCAATTTAATTTAAGCATAATAAACCTTTAATCAAAACTCACAATCTACATTTACAATTATATAACATCCAATTCTACCATTATACAACACAATTATAATATTAGACACTGATTTGAAGCAATGAAGTGCATTAAAAACTGGACAGACAAACGTACAAATCACAATCTCATGAAGCAAATTTAAAAAAATCAATTTAAAAAATAATGGAGAAATATAAAACTAATAAATATATTGATTGCATACATAAAAACAACACATTTCAAGGTTCCTGCGGTTAAACTGCTATATTAAATCATGTAAAATGCTACTTTGAGGTTTTAAATAACTTGAAAAACAAAATGTCAATATAGGAATGAAAAAATGTTGCATTATCATTCAGCATAACAGATGCATTTCAGCAAAAATTAAACAACAGGCTTATTCTGACCTGTACTTTTGAATCTTTTAAAAAGAGCCTTTATTAGCTCATCAAATGACATTTGCTGTAAATATGCCTGATAATATTTTCTTTATATATTAAAGTGCACCTATGATGAAAATCATCTTTTGTAAGTTGTTTGGACAGAACAGTTTGTAGGTATACTGTAGTGTGTCCACAGTCTTATTGGGGTGGTCAAAAGACAATAAGTGTCTTGTGTTTTATATTTCCTGACATTAAAATAGGATCCAAATTCCTCCCATTATGAGGCTCACGGCAACATGACGTAGGAGTGCGGTCCCCCCGCCCACCGAATTGATTGACAGATGTGTATTAACAAGTCTCCGTAGTAACTCATATAATCATATCAACGAGACAGGACGTGCACAAAGTAACTGGGATTAAAAGATCTGTTCAGTTTTTTCTGATCATCAATCATTATCAAATGTGATCAAGAATGAGTTTTACAAGTTTAAAATGTTTTTAAATTGGTGCATGCTTGTAATAAAGACGGTAAAATTGCTGTAATTCATCACCACAGCCGCATGTCGATACAATTCTAAAAGAATTCAATCCTGGTTTGTGGACGCTAAATCAGGTTTATTTTGTACATTAACATAACAGATATCCAAAAAGCACTGGATATTAACGTTTATCCTGTCACATTTACCGTGTAAATCAGTGCAAAGCTAAATGTGTGTGTGCGAGTGTGCACTTTATAACAACATTGTGTGTGACTCATCATTGCAGAAAGGCTTGAATTAACTCCACAACAAATACAGTTGAAGTCAGAATTATTAGCCCCCCTGAATTATTAGCCCCCGTGTTTATTTTTGTCCTCAATTTCTGTTTAACGGAGAGAAGATTTTTTCAACACATTTCTAAACATAATAGTTTTAATAACTCATCTCTAACAACTGATTTATTTTATCTTTGCCATGATGACAGTAAATAATATTTTACTAGATATTTTTCAAGACACTTCTATACAGCTTAAAGTGACATTTAAAGACCTAACTAGGTTAATTAGGTTAACTAGGCAGGTTAGGGTAATTAGGCAAGTTATTGTATAATGATGGTTTGTTCTGTAGACTATCGAAAAATATATAGCTTAAAGGGGCTAATAATATTGACCTTAATATGGTTTAAAAAAATAATAAAAACCATTAAAAATTCAATTAAATTAAAACCGTGGGTCTGTGTTGTGGTTTCCATGTGCTCCGATGCGTGTTTTGTTTACATCACGTGATCAGCGGGACTATCAGCAGTTTCACCTGATGGCACTTTGCTCACCTATATTAGAGCGGAAAGTCAGGACATCATTGTCAGTTCGTTACACTGTGTTCATGATCTCTCTGTGTTTTGTCAGGATCGGCTTGGGCTGGCATTCTAGATGTTCTTCCTGTGATTCCAGTGATTCTTTTACCTGCGCTGCTATCGCACTCTGTTTACTCTTGTTGCACTTTCATTATATTAATAAACTCTCACTTGCATTTGGATCCTTTTGACTTGATTATTACTTCTCGTGACAATTGCCTTGCTCTGTTAAAAATAATTTGAGAAATATTTAAAAAAAAAAAAAAATTCAAAGGGGGTTTATTAATTCTGACTTCAACAGTTTTAGATTAGATTAGATTAAATTAGATTAGATTAAGGTTTATTGTCATCACACATGTACAAGTACAAGGCAACGAAATGCAGTTTAGGTCTAACCAGGAGAGCAATAGCAGCAAGTGCAGGATACAGGTATAAGTTATAAAGTGCAGTTATAGAAAAACCATGGTGATGTTTACAAATGGATGTACTATGAACATTATATACAGGTTGGATAGATAGATATATGGTTGCTATTAATAATCAGAAGTGTGCAGATAGATAAAAATAATTACAAATGTACATGTGCAGTGGGTATGTACAGTTCAAATAAATGAATCAGTGCAATTTTTAAATTTATATCAATAAACATTGGGAAAGTTCTTAGTGTAGTAAGAGAGATCTGCTTCATTCTTGTCTGTCACTGTGCTGCTTGTCTAAGTGAAGGCTACGACTCTTAACACCAGTGGTGTAGTCCTTGCTATACGCACGTATACTCAGTATGCTTACTTTTTTCCATGAGCTGTTTGGGTATTACCACTTCTGAGGATCAATAATTGCGTATACCCTTGGTATACTCACTTGTTTTTCTGATTAAAGTTCCCTAATTTATGTGTATTTGCGTCCCCTTTAACTGTATACCAAAGGTGTTTTTAACTTGCATCTTAAGTTGTTGCAACTGGTGCATTTTTGTTTAACTTGCGCTATTCCCCGCCCCTGACGAGCGCAGCAGCTGTGAGAAAATTTTGTGAGATTTTTTCGAAGACCACGACAAGTCAACTAAATGATGTCTCGCTGAAACGTTCAGGTAAATTGATGAAACAGCATGGGTGTCGCTTTAGCCCTCCTGTATTTCTATTCAGCACCCTTAAAGGTTTTGCGATTAGCTCATGAACTGTACTAAATGATCGCCTCAGTCCCCTTTAATTTTGATATGAAAACAGTGGCAGACTTCCGCCGCTCCGTTTTCAGCTCGTTTTTCATTTAATCAGCAAACCACATCTGTTCAGTGCGAGAGCAATCCTAAAATCGCCCCTGTAAAACAGTATTTCACATGTCTTAATCGTGTGTACTGCTACAGGGAATGACACTATATAAAACACACTAAAAACCATGAGGCAAAGACGACTCATTAATCGCGTAACAATATGCGATTTAAAAGGTTAACCACTAGTATATAATGGCGACAACAGAAGACAGACTCCTAATAGTTTGGTTTAAAACAAGCATGCATGAATGTGACAGTCAAAAATAATGGCTGATTGATGTTTAAAGGAGCCTGTTAAATGTAAAGTAATGAGCCAGTAAAGAAAGTACAGTAAGTTAAAAAGCTGTCTTTCCATGTCCACTACATTGTTGTAACTATCTTGATTGACTCTTTTTATATATATTAAAATGATTAAATAAGCTACATACTGTATAAATACAGCCAATCTCTGAGCCTGCTGGGGAGGGGCACTATTAGCTAAACATAAATCATTAAATAGGATTAGACTATTAGCATCTCCCTTTAAAACGAACACATTTGTTTACATTTTTTTTCTTTTTAAATGGATAGTTTACTCAAAAAATGAAAATTGTCATCATTTACTCAACCTTTACTTGTCCCAAACCGGTTTTTTTTTTCTTCTATTGAACACAAAAGAAGATATTTTGAAGAAAGCTGGAAACCTGTAACCATTGACTTACATTGACGTAGTATTTGCTTTTCCTTTAGTGTAAGTTAATGGTTACAGGTAACTGATAGAAAAAAAATATATAAATATATATATATATATAGTGCTAATGAATCAAATAATTATTGACTTTCGTCGTTTCTTTGCCTACTTTCATTTAAAATTTGGGTCGGGTGTAATAGTACACTACCTTTTATTTTAGGACTACACCACTGCTTAACACGCATGTGGGAATGGTGGGTGGGGAGAACCAGCTCATTCGCATAAAAGGCACAGGCAACAAAAACAGCTCCAAGGTTATAACAGCTCATACGTCCCAGATATATATATAAAAAAGTATAATAAATCATCTGACGGGTGTTTTGAGCTGAAACTTTACAGACACATTCTGGAGACACAAATGATTTATATTAAATTTTGAAAAAAGGTTAAAATAGGTGGACTTTAACTACTGATAACATTTTAATAAGTGTCACAGTGGGTGTAAATCATAGTACAAATGTTTGATGAGTCTATTTTTACTCAGAAAATAAATAATTAAATAAAATTTATAAAGTTGATTATCTGCATGACCTAAAATGCAAACCACACAAAACAGAAAAGCTATTTCTCAGACGCATATTTACTGCTATAAGAAAACAAAAACAAAGCCTTGCAAATAAATCCAACGTGACAGCTATTTTCTTTCAGCGTGGAGTGAGAGCCATTAGAGACATCTATGTATATGCCAAAGTGCCAAAGGCCTTCATCCATATCTAAGCATCATTTTAGAGAAGCCAACATATGACATAAAATGACTCCAGATAAAAGAGATTAAAGAAAGGTTTGCCGTTTTCCACGCAGTCTCACTGACAGAGACATGAGGCATGGTGACCTTCTGAATCTAATTTACAAACATAAAAGATATTGCACTGCCACACAAGTATCAAAGGACTCTGAGAGAGCAGGAAAAAAAAATAAAGAGTCGAATGCAGGAAAAGCGTTTGACTGCTCAATGGTTCTCTGTGAGCATGATGTGTCAAGGTTGAGAATGATGAAGAATATGAAGACAGGGATTAGATGGGAAATTGTTCCTCTACTTTACTGACTGGTATTCAGCTACTCCGCTTTGATGCCGGTGATAAATGTCATGCCCATTTCCATGTAGGCAGCTGGGGAACCGGGACAGAAGAAGGGCCTTTGATGGGCCGCACAATTTCACATTTTTATTTGACTAAGAGTGCAGAATGCAGCGCCTGCCCTCAAATTACTTCAGGCTCTCCTTTCAATGACTAAGAGAATCAAAAATATCTGGACAAGGGCATTTATTATATTTAGAAAATGCATCAAAAATGTTAAAAAAAAAGGATTGTTTTCATTTGCTTCAACCCATCGTGCCCCCCTGAGGAAAAAAGTGTGCATCTTTACCAGTTTTGTTTTTTTGTTAAATAAATAAATATCTGATGAAAGGAAGATCAAGGATTGTGTTACTCCATTACATCATACTATGCTTTTTTCCTCTATTTGTGTGTGTGTGTGTGTGTGTGTGTGTGTGTGTGTGTGTGTGTGTGTGTGTGTGTGTGTGTGTGTGTTGTGTGTGTGTTGTGTGTGTGTGTGTGTGTGTGTTGTCATTATGTCAAGGTGAGCCAAGTGATACTCCTGAAAAAAGGAGCAGTTTATTATTACCTTGTGGAAAATGATAACCGAGAAACTGATATGGTCATTGCCAAGTTTGTTTGTTACTGTATTTCTTATTGTCTTGATGTAATTATTTTACAATTGGTGTGTTTCAGTCCACTCATTACAGTTTTCATTAGACATTTCTCCAGCCTCCAGTGCCTAGACTGCAGCTCTGACTGACTGAGCCAGGTTTCTCTCGAGGGTTTTGTTTTTCTTCACTTTCGTCAATTGGTGAAGTTTGTTCCCTGCCACTGTCGCCACTGGCTTGCTTGGTTTTGGGCCTTTTAGGACTTGTGGAGCTGCGCATTTATGGATTTGCTCTTCAGTGTTTGGACTTTCAGCAGTGAAAATAAATACACTGAACTGAAGTAAACTGAAATTCAACTCTGAAAACTGAACTGACACAGTTTCAGTTTACTAGAACGTCTATGTTAAGCTGCTTTGACACAATCTACATCGTAAAAGTGCTATAGAAATAAAGATGAATTGAATTGAACAGATATATTTAAATGTCAGTATTTTTTGCTCTGTGTCAGAGATTATTACTTATATTATTATATATTATTATTATTACTTATATTATTATTATTATTATTTACCACGTCAATGGCTACTGTTTTACAAGATTTTTCTAAATGTATTATTTGTGAAGTTTATTTATAAACTAATTTCGAGAGGATCACATGCTTATGATTGACTACGGCTGGTCCCGCATTAGCTAACACATGGTTCACCAATTCTGATTCTTACCATGATTCTTAACTCAGTTATCTTTCTCTTGAAGAATCCCTCCTTTTACCCTTACGCCTCCTCCCTTTTTCTAGATAGGGCGGCACGGCAGCCCAGTGGTTAGCACTGTTGCCTTACAACAAGAATGTCACTGGTTCAAGTCTTTACCAGGCTAGTCAACGCTTTTGTGCGGAGTTTACATGTTCTCCCCGTGCTCATGGGTTTCCCCAGGTTTCCTCCCACCGTACAAAGTGGACATGCAACATAGGTGAATTGACTATACCAAATTGGCACCATAGATGAGCTCTTAGTCAGCAGTATATCTCTCTATAGCAATCACTAATTTGTCATTAGCCATAAATTAACAGGGGAGTTCTCAAGATCTACCTGAGCTCAAACTCCTCTCCCACCCTGCAAATGGGAGGAAGCCCTAGGCTTGAAGATCTTATGAGCTCAGGGCTCTCTCCTGGGACAGCATGCCAAACATGCTTTTTAATCAATCGTCAGTTAAGTGTGAACTCTTAATGTGTAAATTAAAGAAAGAAACTCAAACAGTCGTTAATTTGTGTTTAACGAGTGCACCAAAGTAGTCTCGTACCTTCATATTATTTAAATTGAACCACTGAAAACACATGAACTGTTATGATGATTTTTTTGGTACCTTGTCTATGGAGGATGAGGTAGCTCTTGGGGGTTTGGAATGACATAAGCACTTCAATGACAATTTTCATTTTTCAACTATCTCTGCTTTTTTTTCTCCCAATATTGAGCCAGGCCTGCTTTCATTTATGTTTGATGATCAATGTTCATATGTGAATAAAACCCTAAATGAAATCTGTTCATCTTGTAAAAAATGCATGTCTCTTCAGAAGACTCTAATTCAACTGCTTGACCCATATTAGGGCTATACGAACCTGAAAAAACTAACATTGCAATATTTTCATTCAATGCGATATATATTGCGATATAAATGCACCAGATGAATTGAAGATGAACTTGTAAAGAATTCTTCATTTAGATTGATTTGGAAGATTCTGCATAAAATATATTTAAAAATGACAAACATAGTTAAATACAACAGACAAAACAATAATTTATTATTTTTCTGGGAAGTCAAACAGTACTCAGAATCAGAAAAATAAATAATCACTGTATAATAATAATAATAACGCTGTCTTAATGAGTAAATAATTATATAATGTTCAATAATCTTTAAGCTACTAACATTTAATTTATTGTGCCCAAATGGCTCAAGTTTGCTTCAAATTCTTACAGTCAGGCCTTAAAAAACACACACAAATAAAAACTTTCACTCGAAGGTTAAAATTTGAAATGACTCCACTTTGTTGTTAACTGTAATGTCTGGTCACCTATAATCCCAACATCCCTGCGATGTGACTATAGCAGACTCGCACATTGCGATATCGATGCTGAAACGATATATTGCACAGTCCTAATCCATATGTACAAAAATCTCAGATAAAAATATGAAAAATAAAAATATCTTCATCTTTCATAAATCAACAATTTGAGTACATGAACAGAATCTTCAGTTTGAGTTAAACTAACCCTTTAACACTATGCAATGTTTTCATGCGCAATATTTTTACAGGCAATATTTTCATAAGGCCGACCAAGAGGTAAGTAGACTATAAACAGTTATTCATAAGCGAACTGCAACACTTTAAACGGTTTCCACACAGTTCCTCCGAATTACAGCTATTACGTGTTAAAAAAGCCACCATAAACATGACATAAAAATCAGCTGAAGTGTAAATAAAAAAAAAAAAGAAACGTGTATGGAAATTGCACGCTGCTGGTTTAATAGCCCTGCCCATCAAACAGATTGAGGCCTGCTGTGATCTCGCTGAGTGCTTGACACCTGTGACGCATGTGCCTCTTTTGTTTATGCAGAGATGGCAGTATAAACATGTGTCCTCCCTGGAGACACATGGTAAATTTACCTTTTCCCCCTCGATGCTGGGCCGAAACATCAACATTAATCTTTCTCTCAATGAGACAGAGAGAACATTTGTAGACATAAGGCCAGCGGAGTTAGCCAAGACAAACCTCTCATATCCTAAAAATGCCAAGAGCCCAACTCTTATGCCAAAAACCACAGCAGGCCTTAGGTGGTTGGAGAAGTCTTTCCAATGAAAATGTTTACATGAAGAAAGCCTCTTTTTTCATCCGAATAAAGTCGAGCGAGGGCAAAAGCCACACTGACACACATTGTGAGGGTTATAAGCATGGAGACCTGCTGACAAACACGCTGTAGACTGAAAACTTTTTGATGCGCTTTTTTTTTTTCTTCATTTAATGGAAACATGCAATTTGTCTTTTTACTCCGCCACACACACACGCACGTACAAATACATATGCTCAGCATACGGAAACAGCCTCATTTCAGATAATACAAACATTACCCAGTCAACAAGACCTAACAGACCACATCTTAACCCCAAACAGAGCTTTCTGACAGACAAAACAGCCTTTGTGGTTGAATTCACGTTCCTCGCAGAGACGGTAAAGACGTCTGGGATGAAGGCCTTGACAGAAAAGCCAAACGGCGTAGTGTGTGGAATCTATTTATGATGATACGTCTATTGTGATGGGAAATTCATAATACACACTGAACAGGGAACAATGTTGATGTGTGACATTCGCAAAAAAATCGAATGACGTCATAAAAGTGTGCTTTTTGTGATTTGTAACATTAATATATTTTAAAATGCTATTTTCAGGGCGGCACGGTGGATTAGTGGTTAGCACCGTCACCTCACAGAAAGAAGGTCGCTGGGTCCAGTTCCAGCTAGGCCAGTTGCCATTTCTGTGTGGAGTTTGTATGTTCTCCCTGTGTCCTCCGGGTGCTCCGGTTTCCTGCAGAGTCCAAAGGCATGCGCTATATGTGAATTGGGTAAGCTAAATTGTTCGTAGTGTACGAGTGTGTGTGTGAATCAGTGTGTATGGGTGTTTCCCAATACTGTGTTGTAGCTGAAAGGATATCCGCTGCGTAAAACATATGCTGGAATAGTTGGTGGTTTATTCCGCTGTGGCGACCCCTGAAATAGAGACTAAGCCAAAGGAAAATGAATGAATGAATGCTGCATATTTTAAGCTATTACCCCATTCTTGGGTGTCACATGATCCTTCTGAAATAATTTTAAGAAATATTTCTTAAATATTTCTTGTCTTTTTTTTAAATTGTCCTAGAAATTATGAAATCTGAATTCTTAAAAAAGCAGAATGTTAAAAAGAACAGCATTCCTACAATGCGACTTACAAATAAAGGAAAATGAATATGGAGTTAAACTTTTTAAACACAGTCTATGTTAAACTTGACTTTTTATTGTAAGCACCCTTATTACATTTGAATCAATAATAACATATAATCATCTCAGAAATGAATTCAAAACATTAGACCCAAGTGATTTGGGCTGACACATATTGAAGTGCTCTATTAAAGCTCTGACTAAATATATTTTTATTTAAAATATGGACAAAATGTTATCAGGATTAAAATATATATATATATACTCAAACCAGAAAACCAGACAAACTGAGAATTTCCATTTTCCCCCATAGCTCTATAGGAGCAATTCCAGCATTATGGATATGACATTGCAAAACTCAAAACATAAATTCACAGAGTAAGTTTATATTAACATTATATTGAAACATCTGTTCATATTTTCCAAAACAACTAACCACAGAGTTATAGGATCAGAAAAATATCAATCTGTAAACATTTTTTATACTTTAAATGAGGAAAATAAACAAGCGTTATGGATATGACCAAAAAAGTCTGCAAGTTTACAGTATACAAATTACTTTGTAGAAATTCTGTGAATAAAACTGCACAACCCGCCCAAAAATAATGCTCATCAAAAGGAGAAGAGCTGGCTCACTATAGAACACAAATTATTGATTTTATTTTATTTTACATTTTTGTATTTATAAGAAAAAAGCTTTGTTATGGATGTGACATCTCTCCGTTATGGATGTGACAGATGTGAAATTGCCACTTGTGTGAATTTGGTAATTCAAATATAAATGTTTGAGAAAATTCACAGAAACATTTGTACAGTCCTGTAAAATACAAGCATACACAAAAAACTTAGAAAGGGTTGCCATATTTTAATAAACAATTTTTTTTTCATGGCAAGGTTGACATTTGCATGGAATTGCTCATATAAAAGTAAAAAGATAATTTGTTAGAAGGCCAGTATACGTGTTTTATATATTACATTGACGTTCCTATTAATTAATTATTTGTTTTTTTGTTTGTTTAGACTTTATAATTAATCCCAAAGGGAAATTCACATGTCACAGCAGAGCTCTCTATACTATTAAATAAATAAAATTAATGACATATATAAAAAGGTGGGAAACATCCATACACACTCATTCACACACATACACTACGGTCAATTTAATTTAATCAATTCACCAATAGCACATGTGTTTGGCTGTGGGGGAAACCGGAGCACCTGGAGGAAATCCATGCGAACACTGGGAAGAACATGCAAACTCCACACAGAAATGCCAACTGACCCAGCCGGGACTCGAACCAGCAACCTTCTTGGTGTGAGGCGACAGTGCTAACCATTGAGCCACCATGTCACCCTTTGTATTATTAATATGTGGAAACAAATCAAAAAATTTGGAGAAAAACAAAACAAAACAAAAAGATGTAAACTTTAAATAAAATAAATGACATTTATAAAAAGGCAACAATATTAATAAAATTACATCCATAATGCACATCTTAGTTTCAAACGAGTAGACACCAGTCTATATCTACAGTCTCAATGTTATTACAATTTTGCATAATTCATTTAATATGACATTGATTATACAATCTGATGGCAACGCAGTGGCGCAGTAGGTAGTGCTGTTGCCTCACAGCAAGAACGTCGCTGGGTCGCAGGTTTGAACCTCGGCTGGGCTGGGTCAGTTGGCGTTTCTGTGTGGAGTTTGCATGTTCTCCCTGGGTTCGCGTGGGTTTCCTCCGGGTGCTCCGGTTTCCCCCACAGTCCAAAGACATGCAGTACAGGTGAATTGGGTAAGCTAAATTGTCCATAGTGTATGAGTGTGAATGTGTGTGTGGAAGTTCCCAGAGATGGGTTGCGGCTGGAAGGGCATCCGCTGTGTAAAATCGTGCTGGATAAGTTGGCGGTTCATTCCGCTGTGGCGACCCCGCAAGGGACAAAGCCGACAAGAAAATGAATGAATGAATATACAATCTGATCACTGTTGGTAAAAATGATCTCCTCTATCATTCCCTATAAAATTGGGGCTGAATTAATCTTGAGCTAAAAGAGCTTGGACACTTGGACTAATTAGGAATAATAACAGTTATTACTTATTATAGGGCATCCGCTGCGTAAAACATATGCTGGATAAGTTGGCGGATAAGTTGGCGGTGGCGACCCAAGATTGATAAAGAGACTAAGCCGAAAAGAAAATAAATGAATGAATGAATTACTTATTATAAATAAAACAACTGGAGGAAAAGATGCATCATAATGCATTGGGAAGCGTATAACTGAATGGCTACCCACTGAATTGTAATAAAGAGCCAACTGAAGATCACACCTTTAATAGCCATCAGCATTGTGTTTATTTATTTATTTCAATAGTCAAACATTGTAACCCCATAACTGTTGCCCCAATTTTTGGATTCACACTTGAAAATGTGATGTATGAATATGATATATAATTAATCAAGATAAGATAAAAACAGTATTACCCCTTTTAACCTGCACCCTATTTTTTTACCAATGTCTTTTAGTACATTTGGAGTTTTTTGTCTTAACTGTATAAACAAAAGATCAATTACACAATTATCAATCTTGTTAAAGGGTTGAAATTGTACTGAAAAATATCCCACCTGTGGAATAGAGACAGTTAAAATCTAACATGCATACTGAGCAGATAAGAAAACAAATGCAAAAGATTTTGCACTTCAAAATTCTCCTGCCAGATAGTACATGATTTTCACTGAAGCTGAAGTGTGCCATGTTTTCCACACCCAGCCTACCAAACACACACTTTATTTGCTTACACGGGCCAAAGTTTGTTTCTTCCCCTGTGTGCACCTGTGTGTTTATGTGTAGATTGTGTTTTGCCTGGGGCTCAGCCATGTCTGGACCTGCATACAGGAGGCAGGCCAATAATGAAGAGCTCCACGGAGGTGACAGAACGGCTAGCAGGTATGCAGTTGAACTCAGCCCAAACCATCTGATCAACTGTGCTTTCTGTCACACACACATACACAAACCTACCGCACCGGCATATTTATAGTGCAGTGACAGAGCCGCAGACAGATGTCACCTTCAAGCAAGACTCTCCAGGGAGAAAAAAAACAACGCACACATATACAGCTCGGGAGAGAACTGCAGATCCAGCAGACACCAAACACAGCAGAATGTGAGAAGTAAATCAAGCCACGTATAATTCAGCTTGATTGTGCCCTTAAGGCTCCGATAAGCACGCATGCATGCTTTAAGGCTAGCGGTGCTCTTTCTCCGGTGAGGGATTTCTCTGTTTATAATGTATTAGTGACCGGGGACATTGGTAGTGCTGTCAGATACAATAAGATGAAGCTCCACTTTATGTTTCCACACAGGATAAATAGGATGGAGGCGTTGGAAGAGATTTTTATTAACTCTCATTGTGTTGCTTCTTAGTGAAGCTTATTTCTAAAAAAAAAAAAAAAAAATTATGATGGTAAATGTGACTTATTTTTAATAGCAATTACAAAACAGAAAAGTCACCATTACACGTTTTTTTGTATTATTTTTATTCATTCTTTTTCCTTCGGCTTAGTCCCTATATTCATCAGGGGTCGCCACAGTGGAATGAACCGCCAACTTATCCAGCATATGTTTTACATAGCAGATGCCCTTCCAGCTGCAACCCAGTACTGGGAAACACCCATACACTCTCCCATTCACTCACATATACTACAGCCATTTTAGTTTATTCAATTCACCTATAGTGCATGTCTTTAGACCAGGGGTGCTCAACCCTGTTCCTGGCGATCGACCTTCCAGCTGATTTCAGCTCCAACCCTGATTAAACACACCTGAACCAATTATTTAGAACGTGAGGAGCACTTGATAATTACAGGCAGGTGTGTTTGATAAGGGCTGCTACTGAAAACTGCAGGAAGGTCGATCGCCAGGAATAGGGTTGAGCACCCCTGCTTTAGACTGTGAGGGAATGCGTAGCACCCGGAGGAAACTGACGCAAACACAGGGAGAACATGCAAACTCCTCACAGAAATGCCAGCTGACCCAGCCGGGACTTGAACCAGCAATCTTCTTGCTGTGAGGTGACAGTGCTAACCACTGAACCCCCGTGTCGCACTTTGTATTATTTTGTGAAAACAAATTAAACAATTTTTCAAAAAAAAAAAAAAAAAAAAAAAAAATTGTAAACTCAGAATCCTCATACAATAAGTGAGAATATCTAATTATTTGCAATTGTAAGTTTATAAAAAAATTATTATAATTTTTTTTTTTTTTTGCACCAATAACCTAGTGGTTAGTGCGTCGACATATAGCACCCAGGTGCTTGCGGCGACCGGAGTTTGATTCCCGGCTCGAGGTCCTATGCTGATCCTTCCCGTATCTCTGCTCCCCACAGTTTCCTGTCTGTAAATCTCCACTGTCCTATCAATAAAGGTGAAAACCCCTAAAAAAATGTTACAAAAAAAAAAAAAAATGTTTTTTCCAAACAAAAAAAAAAGAGTTGCACGATGTAAATTACTTATTTCTACAAAGTAATTAAACCAAAAATTACAAGTTTAAAAAAATGTATGAAACCATATAAAATTTCAAGATAAAACAAAAAATAAAAAGGGTAAAATTTCCAATATGGTAATTTCCCATGATAGAGTCCTGGAAAAAAGTAAAACAACTGACGTTAAATTACAGAAATTTCCTGTAATTTTTTGAATTATGGTCATTTAAGTCTGTTATTTTACAGTAAATTTACATAATTTTGTGAAGTTTATTTCTAAACTAATTTCGAGAGGAGCACGTGATTATGATTGATCACGGCTGGTCCTGCATTAGCTAAAACAGGATTCACCAATCAGCCGATTTCTAACTCACTATAAATTACCAGAGTTTCTTACTTCAGTTATCATCACCTTGAAGAATCCCCTCTTCCACCTCTACTCCTTCACCTTTCCCTCTATAGGGCGGCACAGTGGCCCAGTGGTTAGCACTGTAGCCTCACAGCAAGAACCTCACTGGTTCAAATCATTAACAGGCCAGTTGTCATTTCTGTGCAGAGTTTACATGTTCTCCCCATGCTCACCTGGGATTTCCTCGGGTTCTCAGGTTTCCTCCCACAGTCCAAAAACATGTGTCATATGTGAATTGATCAATCTAAATTAGCACTATAGCCAGCAGTATGGGAGGGAGCCCTGGGCTCGAGGATCTTATGAGCTCAGGGCTCTCTGCCAGGACAGCATGCCAAACTCGCTTTATAATCAATCATCAGCTAAGTGTGAACTCTTGAAACGGCCGTTATTTTACGTTTGTTTTACAGCAACCAAGCCGCCTGAAAAAAAGTAAAATAACAGAATTTTTTACAGTGTAAACTTGCAATTGTGAGAAAAAATTCTAATTGTGACAAATACTAATAAGTGCAAGGAAAAAGCAACAATTGTGAGATAAAAATTCTGAATTTAGTTAAACAAAATAGCTTTTTAAAAAACTGCAATTACTAATTCATTTATTAAATCATCAAGGGAATTGCAAGAAACAATATTTGCAAAATATAATCATATTTTAAAAATGAGAAGAAAATAAGTGCAACTTATTAACTCACAATTATGACTTCTTACAACGGAGTTAAATGGTTGCAATCCGTTTCTAGTTTTCATTTTTTCCCCATGGCATATACAAAAAAGATCAGAACTGTCTGATATAAAACTCACATCAAAAGTTCTGGCAAGGAAAAAATACAGAGCTGGGGGTGTAAAAATAAAGAAACTTGTAATTCAGTAAACTTGCCTTTGTGAGTTTAGCAGTTTATATAAACTCACAATTTTGCAATTGAGAAAAAAAAAGACTGAATTATGAGATAAAAAAAATCACTATTCTCTTTTATATGTTTTTAAATTCCACAGCAGAGTTGCTTCTCTCAGCACAGCCCTGCAGTACAGTGATAAAGAGGAGGAGAGACAGATTGGTACACGCAGTGGTGAAGCAAGATACAGAAACAGAGAGAGAGAGAGAGAAAGAGGAGGGCTGCACTTCTCACCCTCCAAGCAGAAACACCCCTTTATAGACATGACATGGTGTCGTACTACATCAATACTAAAGTGAAGCACTGCAGAGCAACAGCCGCCAACCAGCCCTCCAGATCCTTAATAATTCATCCTGACGCTAATGCAGCGGGACAAAAGATGTCATCCTTTCTCATTTGATGTCATCAATAAGAAATGCCATTCAAGCTCACTTTACAGGACAATATTCAGCAAACAAAGCGTGACAGTTGATGACAAGGGGGATTTGGATCGAATATCATCATTGGTCGTCGTGTATTGAACCAAACTGTACAAAAGCAAACGACAAGCACCCCCAAATAAAACCAAACGGTGCAATCCCAGTGCTGTAATTGTGTGTGTCTAATGTGCAGTAGTGCACTATGTTCATCTGCCCACAGAACTGCAGGCTGGGAGCGAGACGAAATGTGACCCTGCCATTCTCAATGTGTTGACAGTGCTTTAATTCAACATGATACCAGACACCCGCAGTCTGCCCCGGCCTGCTAGTTTTATACTCTCAGAGGCACTTAAAATACACAAACACTGCTCCGGACCACGAGGGAGGGGCGGGCGAAAAAACGTTTAGCTCTGAAGCTACTTACATATTCACGTGTTGGCTTTTCCAAGAAGCCTGTGATATCGAGAGCTGCCTTTTCAAATACCGTTGCATTTCAACGTCAAACGAAATCACTGTGAAGCTGAAATTTGCTGGAAAGTTAATGGCTAGAAGGACGTGTAAGAAATGGTGTTGACATGTCCAGTGTGACCTGCAGTACTCCATCTAAGAAGTCTGTAATTTCAAGCGTTGCCTTTTCAAATCATTTGAAAGTGTGTCTGAAATAGCATGCTGTCTGAATGGTACTACGTTTTTATTTGAACTTGCATATTTATAAAAATATATATGTTTTATGTAGAACGCATGCACATAGTAGGAACGCAAATTGGATGTATAACATCTGCCATGTTGTCATTATCATGTCACCTATGGTGACAGTTGTGTCATGTCACTTCCATTCATAAATCCTCTCCTGCGGCCTTATGACACAGTAAAGTGTCCATTCAGTGCAAGCTTCCAAATCTGATGTAAGTAGTAGACTGACATATACTTTTTGGACACACTACATAACTTACATATAGCAAAGCTGAAATTAAAGGGTCACGAAACACCAAAACACATTTTTTGAGATGTTGACAGTCATATATGTGTCCCACACTGCTAAAAAACCTATTATGACACATATATTTCACAAAAAAAGTGCAAATTGGTAGTTTTTTGCATTATTTCAAGCAAATTCGTTCTTCCGGTTTGACAGGAAAATTGTAGGCAACGTCACGGCGATGAGATCATTGTGTAAATTCCAGCGTGGAGACTGGATGCCTGTACAGGCCGGTACAAAGTGACGTCTTTGAGTTTTCACCATTAATTTATGAGAAAGATTTGATTCGAACCAATCAGCACGCTCTATTGTGAATGAGGTGCAACTTCATTAATATGCATGATATAGCTTTGAAGATTGTTTTTACTTGTTACATTGTTCAGATGGCAGAGAGGTGCCACATTGTGTTGCCAACCGTAATTAAAACAAGTGGAAGAAGAAGAAATGTTCGGAGACATGGGTCATCAGTGTTTATAAATGTCCCGCAACGAAGGTTTTGTTTCCATTTTCCTGCAAAGAGAGCACCGCTGCATGTGGGCCCACATTTTACTGTGGATTACAGTGGTCTGCTAACATGCGACAAAAATATATTTGTAAAGAACCCTTTTCGCATCTAGAAATGGTGAAATCTGGATTTGCTGATTGTCTCCTTTTAAAAAAAGGATGTGGTTCCAGTTCATGTTGATTGTCCTGTCTACGGATTTGGTAAGTGTGTGATCAATGTCTTTTTTTAATGTTTATTCAGATGCCAAAGTTAGTTAGTATCGTCAGCATTTTTCTTTCAGTTCTTAAAGACATACCTTAGTGAAAATAATTTAGTTACTAGGTTTACAGTAATATCACTACAATATTATGGACTGAAAGATCCGCTGTAAATGCTGCTCTTAGAATGTAAACATGTAAACTAATTATCAAACTATTACCGTCATGTCGGATTTTCGCCGCAAATTTTCACCACATTTTGTGACAGGATAGTTTATACACACACAGTTGTTTGCCACATTTCTCTGCACCTACCGAGTCTCTGCATCTACGGAGAAATGCGGAGGTTTTTTTCTCCCATATGGCGTGCGGTATCAATTTCCATTAAAACTTCACTCTTCCAGCAGTTCCTCGCACCCAATATCTAGTTTGTCATGTGGGGCATGCATGGAATGTTCCTGAATAAAAGTGAAAGTGCCAAACTGCAGTTAAAGTTGGCAAATTAAGAATGAAACACCCGAAATTACATGAGGATAGCGCTGCAATGATACAATGATGTTAATTGTATTATGTGCTATAACATGTAAAAGGGGATCATGAAAGGAACATTCAAAAAGCAACTCACGTAAACACCTTAATCATATTATTGTCTCATTCAAATTAAGGCAAATAATAAGATTACTGATGTCCATGTAAATGTAGTCAGGAAATGTAAATGTAATCTGCCCTGCGTCTGTGTTGTGTTGCCGTTGTGAAAATCAGCACGTGCATTTAATGAAACTCCCCTTTTCATGCAAACCCTTCCCTCTTTCGTTGCTCAACACTCCCTCCTAAACAAAGCTGAACTCACCCACTTTCCTGACTTTTTTCAAACTTAAGAGGTGAAAACACAAGGGGGGGAGGGGGGGGGGGGGTTCACAGCCCTTTAAAGGTAGCGTGTATTTAAAATCAAAGTTTTTTTTAGATGTTAGTAAGTTTTTTAAGGATATCTATAATCTAGTGTGCTCCAAACAGTGACAAAATGCATTTACATTACATAAAACCGACAAACATTTAAAGCTTTTGCCTAAATGGATCAACAATTTTTTTCACGTCACGTCTTATTTCAGTTTCTCATCAAATCTTCATTGTAATGTTTGAGATTACGTCAAACATTGAATAAAAAAGGCTCGTTTCAAAGCACTTTACGGGACCTTTAAGTTTAAATCATTTTCACCGGTCATTACATCAGTTTTTGGAATCAGTCATTCTAATACACCAATTCTGAATTTTATTCAATTAATATGAAAAAAAGCTCCTTAATATTTTTGTGGTAACCCTGAGAGTTTATTTATATATAAGTATTTATTCGAATTTGAGATCTTATGTCAAAATAAATGCCTTGTCACGGTGGCGCAGTGGGTAGCACGATCGCCTCACAGCAAAAAGGTCGCTGGTTCGAGCCTCGGCTGGGTCAGTTGGCATTTCTGTGTGGAGCTTGCATGTTCTTCCCCTGTTCAGGTGCGCGTTTCCTCCGGGTGCTCCGGTTTCCCCCACCAGACATGTGGTACAGGTGAATTAGGTAAGCTAAATTGTCCGTAGACTATGTGTGTGAATGAGTGTGTATGGATGTTTCCCAGTGATGGGTTGCAGCTGGAGGGGCATCCGCTGCGTAAAACATATGCTGGATAAGTTGGCGGTTCATTCCGCTGTGGCGACCCCAGATAATTAAAGAGACTAAGCTGAAAAGAAAATGAATGAATGAATGAATAAAAATTAACATTCAACATCAAACCAGTTGATATGCAAAAGAGGTGTATGGGCTTGTTATGTGTCATCTACCCATATAAAGAGTGAAGGCTGTTCCTGCCAGAGAAGCTTCTTTTACAGCAGAGCAGACACACAATCCCCACGCTGACCTCAGCTGCTCAGAGCTCTCTGCTATCTCACACACACACACACACACACACACACACACACACACACACACACACACACACACACACACACACACACACACACACACACACACACACACACACACACACACACTAGAGGTGACAACAGGGCCCTGCTGTGAAAGACAAGGATCCCCCCCTTGTACCCTGAGAGCTTGGTTTTCAGCACTCTCCAGCCCTGCCCCTCGTCCTCATGCCACCTTCTGCAGCTCAGCAAGAGTCCATTACTCACACCAGGACAGACAGGAGATGAGCACACACAACTTACCCTGCATTCAGACGGGCCAACAAAATGCAGTTTACTGAAGTGAAGTAAGCATACATGGTCAATCATGACACTGATTATGTAAAAAACATGAACTTAATCAGAATAAGAATCAGGACATTTTTGTAGTTTACAGGAGCTCAGAGTACAATAAATACATACAGCTGGACACTAGAGTACAGAAAGGAAATTGATATAATTTAGAAATATTTCATAATGTCTATATGTAAATGAAAAATAAATTCTTTTATCATAAGTGAACATTTTGCTATGATTTACACAGCACCGTGTCACTATATTTATTTGTTTATAGAGTGTAATAGTTGTGTTCATTGATAAAAACGGCCCTCGTTTTCTCCATAGGGGAATACAATCTGTTACATAATGTGTCCAAATTTATAGGGGTGGTCAATCAGCTATTTACAATTCAAAGATTTGATTCTGTTTATGGGGTGCATTCATTGTAATGTGTTTATGGTTCATTTTAAAAATAATACATGATTTTTAATGTCGGCGACACTGAGGCTGAGGTAAGAAGGTCGCTGGTTTGAGTCCTAGCTTGAATAAGCTAAATTGGCCGTAATGTATGTGTGTAAATGAGAGTGTATGGGTGTTTCTCAGTGATGGGTTGCAGCTGGAAGGGCATCCGCTGTGTAAAACATATGCTGGATAAGTTGGCGGTTCATTCCGCTGTGGCGACCTCTGATAAATAAAGGGACTAACCCGAAGTAAAATAAATGAGTGAATGATTTTTAATGTCTACCTTTTAGGGCTGAATAATATATCGTTTTGTCATCGATATTGCAATATGCACATCCGCAATGGTCACATCTCAGGATCTGCAATGTCAAATCAGAATTATAGTTGAGTAGGAGTTAAAACACACATGACTGTGGAGTAATTGCAAAGTTTAACCATAAAGTTACCACAAAATGGTATCATTTGCATGTGTTTTAGGGACTGTGTATGCATTTGACGCCAGCTTAAAGCATTCAAGAACAGGAAATTCAAATTTTTGTATGTTCGAGAGAGATTAATTGTATTTATGTGCAGTATGAAGACCATACAGTGTTATATATTTAACATTTAATCATCATCATTTAATCACTGGTGAAGTTTTTTCCTCGCCGCTGTCACCACTGGCTTGCATGGTTCGGGACTTGTAGAACTGCGCATCGATGGATTTGCTCTTCAGTGTTTGGACTCTCAGCAGTGAATATTAAACCACACTGAACTGACCTAAACTGAACGTAATCTCTGAAAACTGAACTGACACAGTTTCAATTCACTATAATCTTCTATGTGAAGCTGCTTTGACACAATCTACATTGTAAAAGCGCTATAGAAATAAAGATGAATTGAATTGAATTCAATTTGTGTACCTGAACACTGTTAGACTCCCTGAAAAACCATAAAGCATTCATTTCATGTGTAACTTTGCTTTACTGTATTTATTCTTCCTTGTTATTTGGTTTATTAGATTTTATGCAGATGCACTCTACAACAAAATCATCCCATTATCATCCAACATAGTTCTTAAGTTATTAAATATTTCCAAATAGAGCTATCAATTTCATGAGTTAAAATTATACCCAGTATCGTAATATATAAATAGCAGAAGAAAAAAAAACATTGCAATGTCAGTTTAATCCAATATCGTGCAGCCCTACTACCATTTTCGTTGACCAACAAATGGTGTGGTGGCTTGTTCCTTGAAGCTCCTTCCTCAGAAATATGCAATTGCCTCTGATTGGTCAGCTGGCCTAGTTTGTTCTGATTGGCTAAACATCTAGTGCACATTGCTCCAAAACGCCACAAATGGGGGTGGGGTATATGTCAGTTTTTGGGTTTGTGATGTCATCAACACAGGAAGAAGCTAGTCCCTAAAATGTAAGATTCTGTAGGAGAAAATAACTCCCTTTGCAATGGATTTTTAGCATTGTAATTTTGCAGACATTTGTTTATGCTCAAACAACAACATTAAACATTAAATAAAAATTAAATCATAATAATGAACCCCTTTAAAGACAGATATGTTGTGAGGTTGCTAATCAAATGTTTTTACTTATGTAACAGTTTTCACATTTTTTCAACTAATAATGAAAATAAAAATGTTTAATTACTTATTGTTAAAAACTACATTACCCACAATGCAAAGAGAAAATTACACCAATCACAGAGCTGAAAATGAGCAACTGACACAACTAGTCTGTAGTTTTTTTTTTAATCATTCACAATGCTTCATGGGGATCTCTCGCTAAAGGGATAGTTCACCCAAAAATGAAATGTGCTGTTTATGCAAACACCTTCTGCTCATCCAACATTGGTTATCTGGAACATTAAAGAAGATTTTTACCTGAAACTATCCCTTTGTGATTCATCAAATGCAAGTCAATGACTTCTGGCTTTTTGAGAGACAAAAAACATCCAGGGAAAACAAAACAAACACTCATGGCTCCTGATAATCCACTGAGATCTTGTGTTGGTCTGCACAAGAAATAGGACATATTTTACAATATAATGGCCTGTTTTCACTGAGTGGGACGGTACAGTATGGTTCGGTATGCTTTCATGGCCGTTTCCACAGTCAAAAGGTACCAAAAAGCGAACCACACTGTACCACTTTTTGGGTACCCTTTGCAAAGGGTACCTAGCACAACAAACGGATACTACAAACGGTTTACAGAGATACATTACTAGCGTGTACACAGGCCAGGAAAATGAAAACAAAGGAAGCGCCATTTTTAAATACACAGCTGAGACATTACAGCCTAATAATACATACATATAATAATAAGCCATGGTCAACCCGAGCTCAAACAAACCTTGTCATCGTCTTGATGAACAGCCAGAAAGCCAAGAAGAACAAAACCTGCCATGTCCTGTTTTTGTTTTACGAGGCCGTCTAAAAGTGCGAGCGATTCCACTTTCCCCAGAGAGCTCACGATCGCATCTATATTTAAAATAACAAACTTCTTGAGCTGATGATAATAATGTGCGCGTGATTATTAAAGTGCTTCTGACATCTGATCCTTTAGAAACAATTAAACGAGAGAGTGAAGCTAGAAAAAACAAAGGAGAAGCTGGAAAAAACAAAGGAGTAAATGATTCTATCAGCAACCTAAAAGATGAACAAACTGCCATGCTTAACTATTATCATCACCTTTTGGACTATTATGAACTCGGAATGACGGAATTACTTTCTAACAGAGATTACATGTGCTGGTGAAGATTAAAGATGCAGATGAGAGGTTTGCACTGACTGTGGACTATATGTTGCGTGTTGTTTTAAAACCCAAATAAGGACTAAATGTATGCTGTGTAGTTTTTTGATAATTGGTAACATATCGGAGACTGTAAGGGGCTGTATGTGTTCATATTTGTTGCATAAAATTGGTACCCTTTTGGCAGTGGAAACGCAAGCCTGATAAAGGTGACCCGTACCATACCGTACTGTACCAGTCACTGGAAATAGGCCATAATTACCTCTAAACCCCAACCTCGGCAAAGCATAAGTGCCCATCAACTAGCATTTTATGAATCATCAAGAAGCACGGTTATAGATGAAAATCATCTTTAATGCTCAACTGAATAAAAGAGTCTGTAATATCTTGGATGGACTGAGGGTGAGAGAATTATTAGCAAATTTACATTTTTGGGGGAGCTACCACTTTGAGCACACAATCTTGAAGCTTTTGTCTTTTTTGTCTAATTGTCAAATACTCTTTGTACTTTTTAACTTTATAATGTTGTGATTCACCTCTTAACAGGCTGCCTTTGTTCATACAGATTTAATGAAGACTTTTCCCTATGGGAAAAATGAATGGAAAAATGACTTCCATAACTAACATCGCTAAAAAAATTGAAGACCGCTAATGCACTTCATTCTTCGCAATACAAAAGCAGTGATGGCATAATTGTAATAAAATAGAATGGACACATTGTTAACAACTTCTACCTAAAAGTAAGAAATCCTCCTTCAATTAAAATCCTCTAAATGAAAATCACATTGGTTCTTAATACATCTGCCCTCTCTGGTAACTTAAGACAATCACATGCCCTGCATTAATGGAGTTCAAAGTTCCCTGACCTTCTCTTAACACTCCGGTAACTGGACACCGGGATCAGTTGTGTGACACCTCGGTTAATATTTTTACCCATAAATACCCTACTTAGCCCACGTAGCAGAGATGCAAATATAGCCATTGCCGGGAAAGTTGTGCAATCTGACTGGAAAGTTCAGCCCATTAATTAGTGTGTAGTGAACTCTAGCTCTTTTCTCTCTGACAGAACCGCAGCCCACATGCTGACACGCTATGATGATTTCACATCAACACATTTACGGTGGCGCTACCCTCCCGAGCAGCAGATTGAGTGGGCAGGGTCATTAGAACAAACCGCAACCGACCGAAATAACAAGCCGGAGTTTGTGCGGGTTCAGGACCCTCTCCACAGGAGGCTGGCCTCGCTCTGAAATGAAGGGAAAAACAAGGCGCTGAGATGCTCCTGCACAGAGATCCAGTTACAGCAAAAATCTGCTTGCATCTGTCAGAATGAAAGGCAGCTGAAGGGGGCGTGGACTGTGTAAGCGTCCAGTATGAAAACAAGATTCCCTTTACAATACACAGCATTTAGTGAGCGGAGCCGTGAAAGGCCTCTCAGTAATCCTGGCCCACTCGCAGTAAAGCACTCTCATTAGTATCAAGGGACTCAATATTTGCAACCCCAGTTTAATGCTGTTTATATTTACACTTACAACGTGGAAGGCTGCCAATTCACGCGCCGGACCATTTCATCTGGCTCGGTTTTCTCTTGTTTTTTTAAACTCTCCATTCACGTGGCATTAAACACTCGTAATAATCCGTCCTAAGAAAGCTATTTACAGAGCGGAGGGCTGCATTACAATGATGCACTGGAAAGTTTTGCTAGAATGCGCTGCGCTCTGGAGTGGAGCTTTAAAATATACTCAGCTCAGACTGATGGAGAAAATTAATTACGGAGCTGTCAGTTTGTGTGGTCTGCTTAGTGGATACTTCATCCCAAAATGAAAGTGATGTTCTTCATCTGAACACAAAAGAAGATATTTTGAAAGATGGCATTAATTTGTATTCTATCTGAGAAAAGTACTGAAAAAATCAAGTAAAAGTACCATTTCTTGCCCCAAAATGTAGTCCAAGTAGAGTAAAAGTATCAGTTGTAAATATTACTCAAAGTATGAGTAAAAAGTAGCCCTTTTAAAAGTACTCTAAAGTAGTGAATAATGAGTATTACGCCGTGAACGGCTGATGCATGTGTGTAAACGTAATATTCTGTAGTGCATTTATACAGAAAACATCCGTTTTCTCATCTTCTCATCAGTGACATTCAGTCTAAACAGTCTCTTGGTCATTGCGTAAATTTTTTTTAGACATATTCTTGGACACTTTTGATGCTTCTAAACAGTTTGCTGGATCTTTTAAGGTTACTTTCTATGTGCAATTTGATTGGACAGGAGTCGCAGGGCTGATTTTTCTAATCCCCATAGACAGGAGAAAATAAAGAAGTGACTGCAGGTTGAAGGAAAGTCGTGGAGTAAAAGTACAGAAACTGCACTTAAAATGTGCTCAAAGGAAAGTAAAATACACATTTTGAAAACTACTTAGTAAATTACAATTTCTGAGAAAAAGTACTCAATTACAATAGAGTATTTGTCATTTGCTACTTTACACCACTGGTAAAAACTTATATCTTAAATTTGTGCAGCATGCTAGGGTTAAAGTAAATGTCTTTAACCTTAAAAAGGCTGTACTGTTAATTAGAATGTGTCATTTTTAAATATTTTATTTTATTTACAGTTGAAGTCAGAATTATTAAACCCCCTGAATTAATAGCCCCCGTTTATTTTTTTTCTCAATTCTGTTTAACAGAGAGAAGATTTTTTCAACACATTTCTAAACATAATAGTTTTAATAACTTATCTCTAATAACTGATTTCTTTTATTTTTGTCATGATGACAGTAAGTAATATTTGACTAGATATTTTTCAAGACACTTCTATACAGCTTAAAGTGACATTTAAAGGCTGAACTAGGTTAATTAGTTTAACTAGGCAGGTTAGGTTAATTAGACAAGGTATTGTATAATGATGGTTTGTTCTGTAGACTATCGAAAAAAATAGTTAAAGGGGCTAATAATTTTGACCTTAAAATGGTTATTAAAAATGTAAAAACTGCTTTTATTCTAGCCGAAATAAAACAAATAAGACTTTCCCCAGAAGAAAACATATTATCAGACATACTGTGAAAATTTCCTTGCTCTGTTTAACATCATTTGGGAAATATTTTAAAAAGAAAAAAAAATTCAAAGGGGGGCTAATAATTCTGACTTCAACTGTAAGTTATATCTGAAACATGAAAGTACACATTAGTATGTGCATTTGTCATGCATTATAGGAAAGAATCACTTATGTAAATTTTATGTGATACAGACACTAAAACCCATCTTTGACCCTTATATAAAACTTAAATTAATTTATTTAATTAGCATATAATGTACATTTAGCTTTTATTTGTTTTTAATTGCATTTTTAATGTCCTAATTAACTTTTTCTTTATTATTAAAATAAACATTTTGCAAATTAGTTATATATATACACTACTGGTCAAAAGTTTGGCATCAGTGTAGTTTAAATCAGTACAATTTAAATGTTATTCAAATATATTTAGTTGAATCTTACTAAACTAACTGGATGAATTCTTCCCAATAGAACTGATCAAAATATCAATGTGACCTGCTTGTCCTGATGAAAATGTTTGCACAAAGTGATACAAATAACTGACCATAAATTCACTCTCATTTATAACCCAGTCATGCTACTGCATGTTGAAAACAAAATACATATCACATCCACTCAGATTCCATTTGCACTAACCAGGCCAGCACCTCCAACAGCCATATATATATATATATATATATATATATATATATATATATATATATATATATATATATATATATATATATATATATATATATATATAGTATGAGAGCAATACATTTCGTCTTTTATCTGCTAATGTGTCTTCCACCCCTGGGGCTTAAACAGTGGGTCATGCATATCAGATAAAGCCAGATAAATGGACCAGGCAGACGGATGGCACCAGGTAGGCAGCGGGCTTTTACAGAGCGCCGCTGCGGGCCATGAACCAGGGCTGTAGGTTGTGATGAGGACTAATCCTCAATGAATGCAGTATGGACTGAGTCTAAGCAGCATGTGTGGTAATCTCCTCCAGTCTCTCACAGCTACTGCCAACCCTGCTCTTTGTAGTGGGTGCCAACCTGGGTGGTGAGGGGAGCTCAGAGACACTATTAAGCAGGGATGGCATCTGGGAGCTGCTCATTCCAGCACTGAGCTCCAAAGCCCAGATTTTCGCCGAAAAATAAAGGGAACGGGGGGATGCGAAGGGGGGAGAAAGAGTCTTTTGGGCTTATTTTCGGCTTAAGTAAACAGCTTGAGTGTCATTAACATCTTACATTTACATTTGTGACAACAAATACGACGAGGACTTAGCGAAAGGGATTTGCGACAGGATGCGTGACGAGATTGAGTTTCTTACACAACAAATCAGCAAAATCCTGACGTACAAATGCACTGGTGATCTTCCAACCCAAGATCAAATTAGGCCTGGAAAAGTCTACAGCCAATCTAATTGGCTTCTCCTCTCTGATCCAAAAACATAAACGCTTTCCTCTGCATAGTGGACTTAATGGTCCACTGAAGTGCTTTGGAATGCAGATTTGTTTCATGTGTGACTTAATTTTAACTGAAACATGAAGACAGGGCGGGACTTATTAAATTGCTCCTTCTCATTTTCAAAAATAGACATAGATAAGCATCAATTCATGACAGCCATAGTCTATAATAGCAAAGCTGAGTAAGTATAACGTTTTCTCCTCTTTAAAACACAGAATTCAGTGAAATTCAAATGGGTCTGATACATTTTGTGGTCTGGGCTGACTCATGCATATGATTTGCTTTATTCTTTTATAGTGCACTGTGTGTCATTCACACTTTAACCTGTAGGGTTGCACGATCAATCAAAAAGGAAATCGCAATTTAGCAAAAGCTATGATTGTCATGCACATCTTGTCAGGAAAGCACAGCTCTGTGATCAATAGAAAATGTTCTCCGAACACCAGAGGGCGCACTTGCATGCAAATACGCCACAAAGAATAAACCCAGGAAATCATACAGAAGATTTAACTGGTTGTTGTTAGATCAGATATGGTTGTGGCTGGAAGTTCAATCATTCATTCATTCGTTTTCTTTTCGGCTTAGTTCCTTTATTAATCTTGGGTCGCCACAGCGGAATGAGCCACCAACTTATCCAGCATATGGTTTAAGCAGCGGATGCCATTCCAGCTGCAACCCATCACTGGGAAACATCCATACACACTCATTCGCATACATACATACATTATGGACAATTTAGCTTATCCAATTCACCTACTGTATAGCACATGTCTTTGGACTTGTGGGGGAAACCGGAGCACCCGGAGGAAACCCTCGAGAACACGGGGAGAACATGCGGCCGGAAGTTAACAAAAATTATTTATATTATTTATTAAATTTCCCATTAATTGTATTTTATTAACGTCTACCACCACCCCAACCCTAAAACCAACTGTCACAGTAATGTAAAAACAGTAGTTGTACCGAGTATTGCTTATGTTATCTATTAAATTACCCAATAAATTGTATTTTTTAACGTCTACCCCTACTCTAACCCTAAACCCGTCACAGTACTGTAAAAATATTAATTATTGTTATAAAGTGTCATATAAAATGCTGCTATATTGATGAGCACATCGCACTTCCAGTCGGCCGCGTATCCTATCTAGACTTTACCAATGTAACTGCTTTTATTGATTCAATAAGTCTTTGATGACTATGGAATCATCTCTCACAAAGATTTACTTCAGACACTCGACTGAACTTATGAAGTGAGTTTGGAGTAAACCCATGTTATTATTTGTGGTATTTCCATGTACTTTTAGAAGTAAACAGGGTTGCACATCACTGAGAAGCTACGCAAGCAGCTGTCAAATCATAGATTGATAATCATGTCAATTAATTCATTTGAAATTTTTGAGAAGCCTGTCAGTGAAATATGGTTCTGTATAGCACAACGCTGCTCCATCTGAAAGCAGGTGCTGGAGATTTACCACTGATAACAGAACCGGCTTTACTGATAAAATGCACATACTAGACCCCTGGTATAAACGAATCTTGAGGTGGGTGGGATGCTTCAGAAACTAGAGTGCATTTGATTGGTCAGAAAATCCAATGCACAGCGACGTCATAACAAAAGTTTTTAGAAACTGTAGGTTTGCTTATATCTTCTAAACAACATAGGCTCATTCTGAAAACGTAGCCCTATATACATTTCTGGAGATCGCAAAATTTGTAGCCACATGTAAGTATGGATGCATTTCGTCTTTAAAATGAATGCTAGGGGGCGGTATGACAACATTCCTTTTCACGCTTAACAGCTGACAAGTTACCTCCGTATGAACAGCTTTCCCGCTGTTACCAGTTTGAACAGTAGCTCACCATGTAATTCGGCGAACTTGAGACGCAGAAAAGAGTTGACCATGATGACAAAGTTTGAGTCTGGCAAAGAACAGTTCCAGAAAGCAGGTAAGACAGGGACAAAAGGCAAAAAATAAATAACTGTTGGTTGGATTTAGGGAAGTGAATGGGCACTGATCAATCTGTGCTTTTGAAAACACTATTGGTTGGGTTAAGGGAAGAAGGAGGGTGGTTTAGTCGATCGGTCAGTCGTCAGTGGCCTCTGGTGGATTTACGCGAGAACAGCACTCGAGAGAGATATTTCAGATCTCAAATAGCGTACACAGCGCCCTCTGGTGGCTTTGCGAAAACAAAAACTGCACAAAAAAAAAAAACATACCTCCGGGGATGTATTTGGCACGTTTTTATAATGAGCCTGGGTTGCTTCCAAATGTAAAACATTTCTTTGTTTTGGACCACACTAGATTATAGCTGACATTAAGACTAACATACTGATATTATCATATACATTTTGATTTCAGGTGGATTTTAAGTGCAGCAGGGCTGCAGCAGAGATGAGCGTGATTTTACTCTTCCTGCACGCAGTGGTTAAATTATAGACGAGGAGCCCATGAGAACAGAGACTACCCTTCCAATCTCTTTTCCTCCTCTTCCTTCCTTCCCTCCCACAGAATGAATTAACACCCTCCGCTGCCACCTCTGATTAAAAAAGCTCATTGGAGAGAGATTTGTAATCATTTGTCTATAATGAATTCGTAGAACCCTCACCCCCAATTCTCACCTGCCAGAGCCTGCAGACACACTCACAAAGGATATAGAAAAAGATGAGGAAAAGTGAGAATAAGCTATGATATTACCCTTGCCTCGTCTTTTTTAATATGGATACTTTTTTCTTTTCTTTTTTTTTCTCTTCCGGGCCAACAGCCAAGTTTTGTTTTAATGCTGTCTTTTTTAATAACATTTCACATTCACACGGTAAAAAATGATGTAAAACCACACAATTAATAATGTGTAGTGATGTGTGATATGCAAATGACATACAAATTAGGGCTGTCAATTGTCAGCTGGATGTGTTTTCTCAGTCAAAAACAGCTGGACAGAGTGCAACGAAATGAAACTGAATTGTGAAAATGATCAAACTGACACGATGACTTAAATATATATTGTTTATGGAGTGAAGTGTCAAAAAAGCAGAAATATGTTATGCAAGAGCCAAAGGCATGTTCATAGACCAAAATGTATCAATTTATCCTCGGACAGATTAAAAGGATGTATAATGTTTTGGCCAGTGTTCAAACTAAACTAAACTAAAAATCCAACAACTATATAATGACTAAAAGTCAAGGCAAAAATAACATGAATTAAAGGGCCATTCACACCAAGACCAATAACTATAAAGAAAACCATAGTGATAATTATATTAGCATCCACATTAACCTACAACAACAATATTAGAAGTGCTGTAAACTGTAGTTCTATCATTGGCCAAATGTTTATATTAGAGTCAAAAAGACTTCAAACATTTTAAGAATGTCCATTTCCTGCGAACATTTGAGCACTGTTGATATAACTCTTAAACACCTATTGTGTTCATATGCTAAACAGATATGACTGTGATTTGCTCCAATAATCATTGCTTGACTGCTTTTCATTATGTGTGAACACAGATACACGGACACTTGAGCATTTGAAAGCTGTCTAACAGCTGAGCCGTCAGCAGATCGCTTGTATATCTGCTCATGAACAGATCCTCTGGTACCAATTGGTATCAAAGTCTGTAATTTTGACAACCCTAAGTTGTATCACTCCTCCAGTGGAAAAATCTCTATGAAAGTGTTAATTGCTAAGCATTTAAACAATTATTTAAAACTATTTTTAGCACTTTATCTTTATTATTATAGTGTGGAAGAAAATTGAACTGAATTTTCAATAGAAATAATAGGCTCACATCATTCTATCCCACTCTTAAAATATTTAATTATAAATAATTATAATTTTAACAATAACACAAGTATGAGTTAAGAGACATGTAAACAAAGAATCTAATATGTAAAAATAAACAACTATTATTGCACTGTTACCACAATTAATAGGTGCGTTCGACATGAAGCACGGCTGTAGCCGCCAATCAACGAGATTAGCCGAGCGCAGGCGGGGGTGGAGTTGAGAGCAAGGCCATCAGGTTGGACACTTTGGGACTCGTAGTTTGCTGCATGATGACAATCACATTGTGTGATCAATGATTTATTTATTTATTTAATTTTTTATTTATTTATTTATTTATTCATTAATTTATTATTGCAACAACAAAATTTACAGTACAACTAAAACAGAATAGTCTACAAACTATAGTTCAGAATAGTCTCTACAATCTATAGTTAATTTTCAACAATAAGAGAAATATTACTTAAGTAGCCTATAACAAAAGAATAATGAGAGAAATAAGGGGGAAACAAGGGGGCACATGAAAAGGAAAGAAAATCATTAAATAGGCCTATTAAACACAAAGCAATAAGCACAAATTCTAAAAGTTCCAAAGTTTAAACCTCACTCTTTAGGCTACTAGATGTGGTGTTACAGTTTTTCTCAGTCGCTTTGGTGCATTTCTCACAACACTATTTACATTTGCACAACAGTTAATGCATTTCTCAAAACAATTAGTGCAAAAACTGCAAAACCTAGTTGATAACCTGCAAAAGCGCATCACTTGCTCAAAATGGAGAGCTCATTCCTCCAAAGCAAGTATTGATGTCAATGAAAGTGTCATCAAGATGAAAAGTCCTGACTCCATTGTTTATGAACAAGATAGTCAAATGGCTTTGTCATGTTTTCATTATGACACTTTACTCTGTTCATTTTTTCCAATGCAAAAAAGTCAGATTTTGGTGACACTTCCTGAAAATGCTCAAGACAGCACTATATACTATTTGCACAGCCATTTGAAAACTACAGTAAAGTTAGACATCACTGCATTTAGTGATGCATCTGAGTACAAGACACTGAATATGTATGTTTCACATTTTTACTGCATTTGCTCTTTGCAATTCTAATTTATTCACAGCATTGTGCAAAAGAAGAAACACACCCTTATTTACAACAAACATAAACTTCCTTTGGGTAGAGCTGTGCACAACTGTCAACAATATTGCAGTACATACTAGAAATGAACCTACAACATACACAGGTCTGTAAATCATTCATCAAATTGTTCAATTTCAAAAAAAAAAAAAAGATTTAAAAATGTTTTATATAATTTGCTTGACAGATTTTGACAACTAGTTCAACATTTGTGTATGTAATGACTCAAGTAATGAAATGAGGACTATTAGTTTTCTATGGAATGACTATTCAGCATCCACAAGTTTAGTTAATTTTGACTGACCTGACATAAGCAAATGATAATGTTATAATACAGCAGAGAGTTGTATGAAAGGAATTGATGCATGTCCAAAAGCATTTGCAATTTGTTGGAAGGAATGAGAAACTGCTACTATGATGTGCACAAATGACTAATTGTTTTGAGAAATGCATTAACTGTTGTGCAAATGTAAATAGTGTTTAAAAAAATTATTACTGCAGTAAAATATTTGTAGTCTTTTAATGATCATGATATGTACAAGATAGAGATGGCATAAAAAGTTAATTGTTGGTTTGTAATTGTTTTGTTTTTTTTACTTTGATGCCACATGTGACCGTCACGTGGCATTGGCGCAGCGTCAAGCCAGACAAACTTTCTAACCAGCATGAACCGCTTTAACAAAGATTTCAATCTGTGCATGAAGTCCGACGTGCCTATTATTACGTGATCATGTGACCCTGAAGAATAGAGGCATGATGCTGAAATTAATCTTTAAATCCAAGGTATAAATTACATTTGAACATGTATTTGAACAGAAAACAGTTGCTCAATTTTAATAATATTTTACTATATTACTGTTTTTTACTGTATTTTTGCACTTCTTTCAAAACATATAACAAATATATAACATTTTCTAGACTTGATATATATTTAGTCAAGATTTACATTCATATGTAAACCAAAAATATACAAACAAAAAGGAGTATATTTAGTATACTTATAAGTAGAATTACATATTTATATATTATGTTACTGCATATATAAACATACAGTATACAGACTGACAAACGATAGATAGATAGATAGATAGATAGATAGATAGATAGATAGATAGATAGATAGATAGATAGATAGATAGATAGATAGATAGATAGATAGATAGATAGATAGATAGATAGATAGATAGAACGATAGAACGATAGATAGATAGATAGATAGATAGATAAAATAGAGATAGAGCAAATATTAACCACTGTTTCAGAACGTGTTAACCTGATGGTGGCTAGCACTTGCTCCTGGAGGTCTGTGAATATTACATCTTTCCCCACATATCTCAGTTTTCATTGATTTATAAATAGCTCCCAATTGTGGTACATTACTCAAGGGTGCATATATCACGGTTCGAAACGTAATCCAAATTTGTCTTTATTAATAACCTTAATATATCAGTGGAATGCAGAGTGTGATGGATTAAAGGCCCCATATATCCCATGCAGAGCTGATTAATTTGTGCTCTGGAGGTTCCTGCAGCTCTCCTGCCCTCCTAATGAATGTGCACAGCCAGCATGGACACTGTTGCTTCCATGACCTTTCTGTTTGAGTGCCAGGCCATCTGTCTCCCAGTGCACACGCTCTGCACACGCTCCCAAATCCGCTGTCAGAACTGGACACTGCTATCAACATGTCACCCTTGCTTTTTTCCCCGCAAATATGACTCTATTGCCGGGTCCTAATTTGCATACTATGCATCCTAAATAGCATTCGACAATTAGCCCCAATCCCAATTCTACCGCTTAGCCCTTAATGTTGTGTTCGTGTATTTACATAGATGAATATGGCCATGGTGTAAATGGACAGTACAGTTAGGAGCTAATTGCCACATTATATTAAGATAAATAGCAAAAAATAACGCAACTGGAATAACTACAGCAGTCGTCATTTCAACCTCATGAAGTAAGAGCTCGTCACGACATATGATGACCTGTGTGTGTGTGTGTTGTAGTGCTGTCCCATTTCTTAGGCATCAAATTTGAAGCCCTTTCACTTTACACTCTGTTTCAAGGACCAAGGGGAAGAGGTAGGGGTGCAAAAATAAAATTAGGACTGGGCCTTTGTGTGTCCCAAATTAAAGTAATCTATGTTACCCGGATGGTCATCAACACTCTGCATGTTGAATGTGAATTCAATTAAAACTACAAACATGGGAAAATTGTAAACTACAAACTGTACAGTACAGTACAGTACAGAGTATTAAGTAAAGGTCTTTAAATGATTCATAATTAATATCTAATAGGATAAAAAGCATTGGTCCCTAGTTACTTGTTCTTAACAGTGTCATGAAACCTTTATTATTATGACATTTATAACTATCAATAAGTGCAATTCGCTCAGTTATGTCATTTTAAACGCAACGGTGACATTGTTTGAGATGTCCTTGTTATGATAACTTGACATTACCGGTCAAGACAACTTGACACTATCAATACAGCAGAACTTGTCATAAATCTGTCATAAACATGATTGTCACGATGCCATTATAACTGTGTTTTAGATGAATTAAAGTGGTACAAACTAAATTTGTTGATAAAATGTTATTAAATATCATTAAATATTAACGACTCTGCGATTTAATAGAATATTGACACTTTCATTGAGAAATTTTAATAACAAAAGTGAAAAATATTCATGACAATTATAATGGCCTCATGACAATCAAGTTTATGAAAGATTCATGAAGTTATGATGTTTTGGTTATGTCAAGTTGTCATAAAGACATGTCAAACACTGTCAAATCTGCATTTAACATAACTGAGTGACATTTAACATCAGTTGTCATAAGCATGCATAAACTCTCCTTCCTATTTATGATGTGTCATATAATAATTTTAAAGGTGTCATGACATGTCTTATCAACACCCCTTCAAGTACACGCACTTTGAATGTTATCACTCAATTGAATGGACGTTATCAGCTGATAGATATGGGCCCTAGGGGCCTTCTGCGCCTACTGGTAGGCTCGGAAGGCTGTTATCAGCCATCCACATGGTTAATCAGCTATACTAGTAGCGAAGACTCCAGATACAGATCTGTTTTTATGTTACTGTGACTGTCGGTTTAGGGTTGGGGTAGATGTTAATAAAATACAAATAATAAGATATTTAATAAATAATATAAATAATTCTTGTGGTGAATCAGCTATACTAATAGAGAAGACTCTAGATACAGATCTGTTTTTATGTTACTGTGACGGTTGGGTTTAGGGTTCGGGTAGACGTTAATAAAATACAATTAATAAGACATTTAATAAATAATATCAATAATTGTCATGGTTAATCAGCTATACTAATAGAAAAGACTCCAGGTACAGATTTGTTTTTACATTACTGTGACTGTTGGGTTTAGGGTAGGGGTAGAAGTTAATAAAATAGAATTAACAGAAAATTTAATAAATAATATAAATAATTCTCGTTAACTTCCGGCCGCATTTGTATGGATGATAACAGCCTTCTGAGCCAACCAGTATGCACAGAAGGCCCCTACTGGCCCATATCTATCAGCTGATAACCACTGATGATGATGATAACATTCGAATCGGCTGTTCAAGTAAAGTGTTACCAAAATATTTATGTCATGTAACATATCCATGTTATATTTAATCTGCAACAACATTTTGAACTTTTGTAAAAACAAAAGTTTGATGAATAACATTTGAATGCACATTTATGTGGGGAAAAAAAAACTCTCTGCCTGAAAAACCTGCAATGGCAGATTATAATGCTACTTCATCACCAAAACCGTAGGAAGTTAATCATAAAAGAACGGAGGATGTGACAAGATGATTGACACATCAAGTAACGATTCATTAAATAAAGTAGTATGCCCTGAAGTATAGTATTTACTGCATGTGCCTTATCGTCTATTACACACTCAGAAGTATGTACCTTTTCTTCATAAAATAAGAGTACATACTTTTAGAGCACTGTATAAATAGACAAACCCGAACTCGGCATAAATCATATTAAGGCTTACGCAGGCGCGATAGGAGAAAACCATAAGAAATATGAAGGTCTTCACACCTAAGGGATTCTCTGTCGAGGTGCTGGGGACGTCAAAGCAAATTCAATTACTTATTCCAACCTGCTTTTATTAATGCAAGGCAGACGTGAGTGTTTAATATCGCGCTTTGCTTTTTATTACATGTACGGCCACCTTCACGGCACAATATTACACGCAGCAAAGCTCTTTAGTCCCGAATCTGCTCAAGTAATAGATTTAAAATGATGCCTTCTGATATGTCAGGTTTCATTTTGACTTTGCAGCGTATGCGCATATGTCAAGCATGAAATCTGCCAAGGCAGTATGATCTGTAAGCCACAGCCTCATGTCTCAGCCTTAATAAAAATGACACATTGGCTGTTTATGATAAGAGAGACGGAGAGGGTATTACCGCTTCCTGCTGAGCGACAGGCCGTAATGGTGACTGGTGGCAGTGGTGAGGTGGCACGGGCGGGGGAGGGAGGCAGACAGGTGGCGCACATTTGGGTGCGATAAATCTGCTCTTCTGTGGCAGGGAGCAGCCGAGGCTCAGAGCTGCTGGAAATGTCAGCTAATGTGAGGCTCGCTCTGGAGGTTAGGCAAGAAAGCACTCTCAGGGGAAACGCCAGAAGTCATGAAGAAAGAGAGAGTGGAGATGAGGAGAGTGGGCTCCCCGGGGGGCCTGCCAGGTAGTCTGTCTACTGGGCAACTTTCCGCCTGAGGTAAAATAATATGACTGCTGGAAAGGTGACACTGTCCTCCGTTGCTCTGCTGTTTCTACTCTAATGATGCACCTGTATGTACAGTACAAGAGTGGAGCTCTAGGGACAACTGAGCATCACACACAGGTCCAGGTCACTGTTTGCAAACTAAAAGTCTTAACTTATGCTACTGGGTGAAAAAATACAATAAGGATAAAGGAAAAAGGAATTTAGTATACATATAACTGAGCTAAATCGTTATATTTGACAGTTTACCAGTATACTGTTATCATCATTTACCGACCTAACCGTCCATCATTATTTTAAAGGTAGGCCCTTTGTTAGTATTGCTTAAAGGAACACTCCACTTTTGTTTTGTTTTTTTTAAATACTTTCACAAAAAATAAAAAGTATCAATCATTTTTCTTTTTAAAGATTTACTCTTCTGTAGTTTTATTGTGTACTACGTCAGATGGAAAATAAAAAGTTGCTATTTCTAGGCTGATATGAGTAGGAACTATACTCTAATTTTGGCAAAAAAATCAAGGATCTTTCCTGCACGACTGCTATGATATTACACAAATGAGCAATATGCTAACGGTCTATTCTATAATCTATGCTAAGCTGGGCCAAAGTCCCTTTAAGGCAAGTAATTTTACTTGGCAGCCATCTTAGAAACACCACTTGGGCAGTATGCTCAGGCATTCTGTCTGAATAAGGAAACATCAAATTCTCCAAAACTGTTAGCCAAGTGAAGGATTCAGATTTCTACCTTCCAATCCATCTCAGCATGGATCAACGTTTATCCTTTTCTCATCATCCTGTTACTCATTATTTTTATTAAAGATGATTATTGAATAATGAATGAAAGTGCATCTGCATGTCTCTTTGTAACTATTTTCAGGAGCCACCAAACTAGGTCAGAGGTCACGGAGACCTTGAGAGGAACTGAAGGGCTGAGGACTGGAAACAACTGTTTCTATTGTTATTTCTATGAGTTAATACTATCTAAGACTAAAATGTCTAACTATACTCCGGCTCTTCTTCATCTGACAGACTGGTCATTCTTTGGGTTAAAACTGTAAATAATACCTACACAAGCTTACGGTTACATTAGATATATGGAATCACCAATAAAATTAAATAATAATTGTCACATAAGTTTAGTTTCTAAACATGGCTTTTTTTCAGCTTGCCTGAGCTAATGCGCATGCGCACTCGAAAGGAACGAGAGCACCTATTCTTTAATATATTCCTTTATTATATTTGTTATAAACAATATAATAAGAGAAAAAAAATAAAGTTATTAAAGGATGTCAGTTTGTAAAATAAAAAGTATACAGGTACACTAGTGACAATAACTACAATTCACTTCAAGGTGCAAATGTCTTAAACACATCGATAATATCATATTTTACTCATAATTACAATACGTATAAACAAAAGAATATGATTAGCAAAACTTAAAATGGCTATACACAATGACATATTAGTCTCTGTCACTTGATGGTTGATCTGGTGAATAAGCTGTCAGCGGTCAAATTATTGATTTTGATTGGTGTTGATGGAGAATATGGTCGAGATCACAAATATGAGCCAGATGCTAAATCCACTTGAGAAGTGCGCTCTGATGATGACGGTGATGATACAATCATCATGTTCAAATTGAAGCTATCCAAGTTACAAATGCTATTGAACAATGCTTCAGTTTATTCTTTAGTAGATGTATTAAAATTGTTCTTAAAATATCATTAATTTTATATTATTGCAGGTGTTAGAGAGCCATCCCTTTTAGATATATATACTTCCTAGTTGCTAAAAACCAAAATACATGACAAAAATGGGCTAAATGCTTTCAGCTGCAACCCATCACTGAGAAACACCCATACACACCCAATCACACACATACACTACGGCCAATTTAGCTTACCCAATTCACCTATACCACATGTCTTTGGACTTGTCAGGGAACCCGGAGCACCCAGAGGAAACCCACGCCAACACAGGGAGAACATGCAAACTCCACACAGAAATGCCAACTGACCCAGCCAAGCCTTGAACCAGTGACCTTCTTGCTGTGAGGCGATCATGCTACCCACTGCGCCACCGTGTCGCCCCATATTACATATTTAATATATTATATTAACCGTATTTAGTCAGAGTAACCGTACACATGTTTAAAAAAAGATCGCTCCAAAAAATCTGTCCATTTTATCAGAAAATTCAAGAAATCTGTAGGATAATTGTGATAATTCCTTCCTCTTTACTAGTTATAGGATGAACGAACATCAAATCTCATGTACAAAATGAATGTCGAAAGATGGCAGCATCATTATTTGAGATTTTTTATACATTAGTAAAATCTGTTGTATTTAGCAGTTCCTCAAGCATTATATTCCAGTAGGGATGCTCAAAGTATGGGATTTTGCACTCAAAGTTTGCATGCCTCAAGAAGTATCAACCATATGTCTATATCCTTGTGGATTCTGGTTCTGTATCTGCATTTTTAAGGTCCAATGAACCTTAGCTAAATGCTTTTTTGTAACTTTCTTGGACAAATTGCCTCAACTGTTGATTCAGAGGTTTTCAAATTTTTGGCAAGCATATACCTCTCAAAATTGTGAGTCAAATTTGACTTAAGACAAAGTGACTCATCTCAAATCTAAATAAATCAGTTTAATTTGTCTCTACTATCATATTAGCCATTACGTCTGAGATATTACCATCTATACTCAGTGAAAAAACAGAATTCATATCATGACTGATCATGTTGGTTTTTAGTCAGACACTGCAGGTCTGATGGAGAAAATGATGCCAGACGTGAATCACCAAAGAGTTCATCAAGATTCTTTGGATTCATCTACAATACCTCTGCCTTCATCTCACCCCAGACATGCTCAATAATGTTCATTTATGGTGACTGGGCTGGCCATTCCTGCAGCACCTTGACCTTCTTTGCTTGCAGGGACTTGGATGTGGAGGCTAAAGTATGAGAAGGAGCGCTATCCTGCTGAAGAATTTGCTTTTTTCTGTGGTTTGTAATGTAATGGGCAGCACAAATATCTTGATACCTCAGGCTGTTGATGTTGCCGTCCACTCTGCAGATGTCTCACACGCCCCCATACTGAATGTAACCCCAAACCAATATTTTTCCTTCACCAAACTTGACTGATTTCTGTGAGAATCTTGGGCCCATGCAGGTTCTAATAGGTCTTCTGCAGTATTTGCGATGATTGGGATGCAGTTCAACAGATGATCCATCAGAAAAATCTAACTTCTGCAACTTTTCCAAATGACCAACTAGAAGTCAAGTTATTATTTGTTGCTCTTACAACTGGGATCGACGACAAGACTTTTGTAATGTATTGTAAATCATATCTTGTATGATTGTATAGATATAATATCATATATTGCATGCTAGATGCATACTTAACACATATAATCATAATTACATATATAATTTCTAGAATATATAAATATATAATTAATTTTAATTTAGATAAAATCTATTAAATATATGAAAAGCTATTAAAATTGTAAAATCATAAAGTGTGTGTAATTATATATTATATTTGTGCATATACATTAAATTAGTAAGTACTGAAGCCAAATCTGGAGCTAATCTAACAAATTGCCTCAACTGTTGATTCAGAGGTTTTCAAATATTTGGCAAGCATATACCTCTCAAAATCGTGAGTCAAAATTGACTTAAGACAGAGTGACTCATCTGAAATCTAAAAAAATCTGTTTACTTTGTCTCTACTAATTAGCCATCAGGTCTGAGATATTACCATCTATACTCAGTGAAAAAACAGAATTCAAATCATGACTGATCATGTTGGGTTTTAGTCAGACACTGCAGGTCTGATGGAGAAAATGATGCCAGACATGAATCACCATCCAATAAAACTTCAGGAGTATTCAACCACACACACACACACATGCACAGAGAATCTTTTATCAAGTTTTGTGCCTCATATGTAATCTCTTATCTCTCCCGAACAGCAACCTGCCATCATAATCGGCAGTTATAGCGGTCCATAATCTGCAGGGGGTGGCTGAACTGATCTGATGGCTATCACTACAAATCTCATAGCAAATCACTCAAATGACACAGCGAGCCACCGCAACCCAAATCCACAAACCACCATTGCTCATAACCTATAAATACAGGAAACAAACTTGAATAGCGTAGTACAGCAGAAGACACATAAAAATATCTACTCACCACAATTCATCTCGGCGAGCCAAGAGTTGGACAGCCTAGACCAATATGTCATCCTCAATGGGTCTGTTGTTGGTCACTGGCCGTGTAGAATTTTCAGTTTTCGCCACACTGTTGATCAAAGCACATACCCAGCATTAGATGAGCGCAGCGGGCCTGATCTGCTGCAATTGGCGTCCATTAGAGAGTGCTCATGTGTGGATGTGTGAGTGTGTGTGTATACACTTGAAACGAACCCCTAACTGTTCCTACCATTGTTTGAGAGTCATTACAGTGCACCGATGTCAGATAATAATGGTTGATTGGAGATCCTTTGTCCTGCATTGTGTGGTTTTGCATTAAGCAGGATTGCACCGTGACATGCCTTATGAAGCACAAAATCACAAATAGGTTTTAAATTAAGCTGTACGTGAACCTGGGTGTACATACTGTGTTTTTAAATTTATTGATTCACAGAAAAAGCTTTTGGATGCAAGACGCAGATAAGTTTGGGGTAAGTTGTGTCAGTGTATAAGAAGGCCTTATGTCAAGCCCTTGGGGTATGAATAATTTCGGGCTTGATTACAGATATATACAATACCTGACAAAAGTCTTGTCATCTATCTAAGTTTTAAGAACAACAAAAAATAACTTGACTTCTAGTTGATCATTTGGCATCAGAAGTGGCTTATATGAAAGGCCTCTAGATTACGCTTATTTTACCAAAATAAAATATGATCATACCTTTAATTATTTAATTAGGACAGTAAGGTCTCACTTTGCTTAGACAAAAGTTATGTCACTTAACAGAAATAATGTACAGTATAGAATATAAAGTCATGGTGCAGTGGAAAAAGAATTAATATTGTGTAAGACTCCCATGAGCCTGGAGGACTGCATCCATACATCTCTGCAATGACTCAAATAACGTATTAATAAAGTCATCTGGAATGGCAAAGAAAGTGTTCATGTAGGACTCCCAGAGTTCATCAAGATTCTTTGGATTCAACGTCAATGCCTCCTCCTCCATCTTACCCCAGACATGCTCAATAATGTTCATTTATGGTGACTGGGCTGGCCATTCCTGGAGCACCTTGATCTTCTTTGCTTGCAAGAACTTTGTTGTGGAAGCTGAAGTATGAGAAGTGGTGCTATCCTGATGAAGAACTTGTCTTCTCCTGTGGTTTGTAATGTCATGATCAGCACAAATGTCTTGATACCTCAAGCTGTTGATGTTGCCGTCCACTCTGCAGATCTCTCGCACGCCTTCATACTGAATGCAACCCCAAAGCAATATTTTTCCTTCACCAAACTTGACTGATTTCTGTGAGAATCCTTAGACCATGCGGGTTCCAATAGGTCTTCTGCAGTATATGTGATGATTGGGATGCAGTTCAACAGATGATCCATCAGAAAAATCTACCTTCTGCCACTTTTCCAAATGATTAATTAGAAATCAAGTTATCATTTGTTGCTCTTACAACTGGGATCGACGACAAGACTTTTGTCAGGTAGTGTACATCATATCTTGTATGATTGTATAGATATAATATCATATATTGTATGCTAGATGCATACTTTTGAATATATACTATATAATTTCTAGAATATATAAATATATATTTCATTTTAATTTAGATAAAATCTATTAAATATATGAAAAGCTATTAAAATTGTAAAATCATAAAGTGTGTGTAATTATATATTATATTTGTGCATATACATTAAATTAGTAAGTACTGAAGCCAAATCGTGAGCTAATCTAACAAAATAACTTATGATAACTGTCTAGAATTAGTTCACCCAAATTTATATGTTGGGGAACATTATATAAAATACATTTTAAAAGTGCAAAATTCAAGAGAAACAAAACATTTATAAAATTTTGCAGAAATATTGTATATTCACAATTTTTTATTTTGTAATTTGTAAATATTTGTAATTTATTTTCAAAATTAAATCGCATGAATTTAAATTTATAATTTTTTTATTTCTAAAGACGTTCAGTGACTAAAATATTATTTTATTAAATATTTCAGTTTAATAAATCTGTTTTGTTATACATTACCTATTACCTATATTCACTGAGAAATGGATAAAAATATTCATTTTCAAAATGGTGTATACTCAATTATGTTAAGCACTGAATACACACACACTTGTTCCCTTTCTTTCTGCCAGTGTCTACTATATATATATATATATATATATATATATATATATATATATATATATATATATATATATATATATATATATATATATATATATATATATATATATATATATATATATATACAGTTAAAGTCAGAATTAATAACCCCGTTTTTTTTTCCCTTAATTTCTGTTTAACGGAGAGAAGATTTTTTCAACACATTTCTAAACATAATAGTTTTAATACCTCATCTCTAATAACTGATTTATTTTATCTTTGCCATGATGAAAGCAAATAATATTTTACTAGATATTTTTCATGACACTTCTATACAGCTTAGTGACATTTAAAGGTTCAACTAGGTTAATTAGGTTAACTAGGCAGGTTAGGGTAATTAGGCAAGTTATTGTAAAATGATGGTTTGTTCTGTAGACTATCGAAAAAATCTAGCCTAAAGGGGCTAATAATTTTGACTTAAAATGGTTTTTAAAAAATTAAAAAACTGCTTTTATTCTAGCCGAAATAAAACAAATAAGACTTTCTCCAGAAGAAAAAACATTATCAGACATACTGTGAAAATTTCCTTGCTCTATTAAACATCATTTGCAAAATATAAAAAAAAAAATTAAAAGGGGGGTTAATAATTCTGACTTCAACTGTATATATATAAAATATTTATATATATATATATATATATATATATATATATATATATATATATATATATATATATATAAATAAATAAATAAGCACATATATATATATATATATATATATATATATATATAAATAAATAAATAAATACATATATATATATATATATATATATATATATATATATATATATATATATATATATATATATATATATATATATATATATATATATATATATATATATATATATATATATATAAACATTTTTAAATTCTTTTATAACAGGTGTTAGATGCTTGCTGTCAGTGATGTCCCCTCCAAAAGCCCCTCTGTATTCGAGAAAGCAGTTGCGAAACCAACCCTGAGCATCTTATCACTGCATGGTGCCTGTGCAGTGAGTCGATCTGGTGAAGCTTCACATCTTCATTCATGTCTAAGCATCATAATGCGGGCTTACCGTACAACTGAATGCCTGTCATCCGTTTAGCCTCTTTTAACAGCAAACCTCGCCTTTCTCCCCACCAAAGTCAAACCACACAGGCATTCATTGGCTATTGAAGGACAAAAAAAAGAGATATAACAATTAGAATTGCTTGCTTCGTGTCACCAGAATAATTTAATGATTCATTTGTAGTTAGATTTTCCACCTCCACGATAATGAGGCCGAATGCATTCCGACCTAATAATATTACAAAAAAGCCTGAACGCATCCTACCGCTTTCAAAAAGAGGATGGCAAGAGTGTTTCTGGCTTGTCACATCAATTACACACTGCCATCCTAATTCACACCACAAAAAAAAAAAGGAGGGAGGAATGTGGTGGAAAAAAAAGCTGGAATCATTCCAATCATGCACAATTGTGTATTATATAAGATAAGCAGACCAATTATAATAAGTCATTACAATCACTGGCAAACACAGCATTCAGTTGTCATGCTGCTTTTGTTGGAAGCTGTCAGTTTCCCCCTCTCTTTACGCATGGCTGGTCATGCCTGGTGGACTGTAACCATGTGGCACTGATGGCCCCAGCACACACACACACACACACACACATAAAAAGAAAGAAAGAGGCGGGGGATGCAAGCTTGATCTATTTTCACCGGCCTTGGGGTCTGTTTCACACCACCTCACTGCGCTGACAACAGAACTAACATGTGGAGGTGAAACCAGAGACGGGCTGCCATTACTTGACCTCCTGCGCTCCCGACCATCCTGTTAAGCTACAACACACACATGTTAGAGGGAGGGGGTGCATCGCCTGTGTAAACAAACCAGACAGGAGATGAGATCAGACAGAGAGAGAGAGCGTGCGCATGTGTGTGTGTCGTTCAAGTAAATTAATAGATTAATTGTTCGCAATTAAACCATTTGTCTTAATTGAAAAATCATTGGTTATGCGTGATCATTAGGAGTGCGTGTCCGACCCCCTCGTGCCCCCGAGAGCAGGGATAATGAGAGTCGGAGAATGAAGTGCACGATGGGGCATGGGATAAGCCGAGTCAGCCAACACACACACACACACACACACACATTCTCATCTGACCTCTCTCTGGAAATGAGCTCCACACTCCAAGCTCTCATGGGTAATCATATATGGAGCTGCCCATGATGACAGTTAATTTGAAACTATCTGGCCATTCCTCACCCCCCCCCCCCCCCCCCCCCACCCCCTCCTCCTCCTCTTCATTCTCCTCCAGCCTGTCTGTCTGTCTATCTCTCACTGCTTCTTCCTTTGTCTCTTTCCCGTCTGTCTCTCCCTCCCGATGCTCCATTAGAGCCGGTTCTCCATGCTCCTGCAATCAAATTAATTCCCCACATTTTCCCGAGGAACCCCCATCGTTCTAGAGCTAATGTTTTTAATTCAATTGGAGCAATCCATATCCAGGCCCATTTCCTGTTTGGCTGTGCCAGCAGAGCCCCTCCCTCTGGCAGCTTTAAAGAGCGCGTCTGCCGAGTCTCGATAAAGGCACACACGCGTGGGCAACGCACCAACGAGCGCGCGAGACCGCCTGCCGCGTTTACGCCGGCAACAATGAAAAGTGCTGCATTAAAATAAAAGTGAACACACACACACACGCGCAGAATTGGCTGGGCTTTTTAACACTGTAGGGGAAATGCTGCAGTAGCCATTAATGTTTCACAACACATCTGTATGGCTGATATTTTTTCACCCGAGCGGAGGGGGAGGACGATCCACGTCTGTTATGAAGCTAGGGAAACGTGTGCCGCTGGTCTCTCGACAGACACACTCTTTCCCTGTCCTCATGAATTAATCAGAGGATGTGTTTGTGTGTGTTTGTGAGTACCGGGTGGGCAGGAGGATGCTGATATAATGAGCGGCGCAGGGACCAAGCCGAACAGTCCAGCATCATCCCCTCATGGCTCCTCGGCCCTTCCCTCTCCCTGTGGAGCACGGCCATGTTTGGCCTCTCATTAACTAGATAAATATATCCATCCCTTCACCTCCCCCCTCCTGATTCTCTTTCTCTGTTTCTGCCTTGATATTATCAGCGCTCTGATTAGCCGGCCTTAGCCCTGCGGGACTGAGGCTGGGTTACCAACCGGGTGGCGCGCACAACACAAACTGCACTTTCGATTCTTCCTGTCACGTAAAACGCTGGGACACTAACCAGATGAGAAAGACCTGGGCAGCACAGCGGTGTCAGCGGCATTACACACACATGGACAAACACACATGTACACACACACACACACACACACATACACAAAGCTAAGGCTGCAGGGGTTGCTGGTGATTATTGTGAGATTCAACTGGGCTTTCCAATAGGCAATTATCTCAGTCAGAACACATTTGAATTAGAGCTGCAGGACAGGGTAATTACTGAGGTCAGTAGATAAGGCTTGCTCTCTCTCTCTGGTCTCGGGTTGAGTCTATAGATAAATCCCTGGAATGCTAAAGCTACATTGATTTAAGAAATGCCACCGGCATTGATCCAAGATGGCTGAGGTGTCAAGCCAAGGGAGAAGCGTTCTGCTCACCTAATGACACAATCAACTGCAACAGACACACACACGGTCCACGGAAGCCATTGACTGATCAAAGCAGTGACATATCACATATATACATCACATGTACATCTTCGACACACCACCTTAGATTTATATTTGTTGACACAGTGTCAGTGCAGGTGCTGATTTAAGATGACTTACCCCAAATCAAAAATGACAATTCTGTCAACCCACATGAATTAATTTTTTTCTGTGGAACACAAAAGGAAATATTATAGCTGAGTGTCAAAGCTGCTCTTATTCATACAGTAAAAAAAAGAAGTTGAATATTATTCAAAGCAATTAGCTGGGTTCAGAAGGCTTGGTATATAATGTCTTAAGAAGGCTACTTTTATGATAGCTTTACATGACAACAATGTACTAAACATTTTTGTAAATGTTTTACAAATAGGTTTTGCTTGTTTATGTTTTGCATAACTACCAAATTATCCCCATTTATAGAGATCTATGCTAACAGCTACAAATAATTTATAATGCATACTAGGGCTGCATGATATTGGAAAAATTTGACATTGCGACATTTTGTTTTGCTGCAATTTACATTGAAATACGAATACAATTTCACCCAATAGCTCTATTGGGAAATATTTCATTAATTTTGACTGATTTGGGACTATTCTGGAAGATTATGGGGATTATTCTGGATTATTATTGGGAAGAAAGAAATGAAATATTTTACATCACAGTATTCAGGTACAGAAATTGAATAATCAAATGTAAAATAAACACTATGTACTGTCGTCTTCATTGCATAAATACTTCAATAAATACATTTTTATTACAGTTACAATTTCTTGTGTCTAATACTTTAAACTCTGGTGCCTGAATGCTTACACAGTCACTGGCCTTAAAAACACATGCAAATGATAAACTTTCACTTCATTATGGTTAAAGTGAATCTTCAGTGAATCCAAAAAAACTATGGCTCCTGGTAAAATATAATCCCAACATGTGCGATTCCTGCGATGTGACTATTGCGATGCTGAAACGATATATTGTGCAGCCCTAATGCATACCAGGCCACATGGCAAAAAAACAAAACAAACAAACAAACAAATAAACACATTTTTCCCCTGTGTTCAGACAGCCATGTAATTCACCATGCCAGGTAATTTGTACAGCTCATTGCAGTAACTTTACATGTATGCATGTACATGATGTCTTTTTTTAATAAAATCAATGTATTGCAGTTTACACAGAGACAACACGCGTAATGTGTAATAACTTGAGATAAATTTTCAAAAGCTTGCATTTTCAAGTCACACAAACTTTGTTGTTGTGTAAACAAATGCACACAAGCATAAAAACATTAGTAAGCTTGGTAACCTTGGGGACCTATGTAACCGGTATGAACCAGACCTAATCAGCATATGAATTTCGGTGCCTAATTTCAGTGCCACAGGTGCTGCGACAAGGATGTAAGAAGCACCCAAGGGGTACATCAAAGGCACACATAGGTACATGTTGTGTCACAGTATCTCTTAACATTTAATTCTAAACAACTTTGAGGGATACGGACACCGTCGGCGATGTTAGGCGTTTGTTCTTGTTGCTTTGGGTACGCACACATGCAGGTAACGTGCACAGTACAGCGCATCCGGTGAGCAACTCCTTTCAGATTTATCAGCACGCATGATCACATTCATCAAATTTGTTTAAACTAATCGTTCTAAAGTATGGCTATATTTTACAAGCAATGATTCTAACACAGCAACGTGAAGCAGATGCTTTACAAAAGTTGCGTGTAAGGGGGGAAACTAGTCAAACATAATGAAAGATTTGAGGGCACAGGGAATCAACTTAAAGGCAGTCTTTGACAGCTTGTGACATCATCTGGCACTTTCACAAAGTACGTTTACATGGACATCAATACTCTGATTTTAATATGATTAAGATAATACTCTGATTAAGAGTCTACTATGTAAAAAGCGATTTTAGATTACCTTAAAGGACCACAGACACCCGCGTCATGAAATGCTGAGTTTTTTTTTCTTTTCATTCAGCGTGCGGCATCAAAATCTATTAAAACAACACTCCTACACCAGTCCTTACTTCATATTCTCATCCTATACCCCAGTTTGTCATGGGGCATGAACAATATGTTGCTGAACAAAAGTGAAATTACTCGAAACAACATGAAACTCAGGAGGAAATGTGGATAGCCTGGTGACGAAATGACATTAATCGAATTAATTGCTATAACATGTGAAACGGGATCACGAAAGGAACATTCAAAAAGCAACTCATGTAAACACTCTAAGCATATTATTGTCTTGTTCAGATTAAGGCAAATCATTAGATTACTGATGTCCATGTAAACGTAGTCACGTAAATGTAAACGAAGCCCCAACCCTAGGAAAAAAGGTGTTCCCTGATTTTGATGACAGCCTTTCCACAGGTTAAGCCGCGGTCACACTGGACTTTACTCCCCATAGACTTCCATTCATACGCATGCAAATGCGTCAGACCGGAAACCCAGGCTCATGCGTCGAGTTTCGCAGGTTGCTGCAGTGCAAAGTTCAAGCTTGGTGAACTCTGACCTGCGAAATCGCATCACTTGACTGCGTGAGACCAATCCAGGATCAAAACATGGCCTCTCTGGACAGAAATTTAAAACATGGAGCAATCGCTCGCTTTTTTAATGTTTAATCATCTTGTTTAATCCCGCCCCTTTTCGCAGCACCGTATGACAGAATTTCGCAAGCTCAAACTCTAGTGTGACTTTGGCTTTAGTAGTAAGCTAATGTAATTTTAATTGCATAATGCCAATCTTACATTCATGCTAACAAACAAATGATCAAAAGAAATATATTAATGCAATTCAAATATATAAAATATGAATTGATGTACTTTAAATGTAAATATATTGTTCAATTAAAATGATTAAAATAGCTTTTTTGTCATCCTCCATAATTTTGTGGCTCAAAAGTATCGGTTCAGGCACCGTTTTGGCATCGGTACCATTTTAAAAGTATAGATTTAGCACCTGTATCTCCTTTTGAGTTACACATAAGAAAGAAAATCACAGGCTTGAAACACCCTGCTGCCATATTCAGTTTTACCATTGCAGAACTAAATTATATTTATAATAAAAAAAGAGCAAATTTTAACGTCTGTTTCAATCACATAATGCAGGGGCCAACTATAACCAACGCAATCTCACAGCAACTCGTAACTTTTTGATTCAGTGGCTAATTCGGATGAATTTGTACGGTCTCATTCGATCTCATGGGTTTAGAGTGCTACGCCTCCTTTTTAAAATCAGAAATTTTTGTACGACTGAACTCGGATTTGTACGAATTAGCCACTAAACTGATAAAATGTAAAATACTTACGTTTTCTCATGAGATCAGGCTGCTATAACTGTAAACATGCTGGATGAAGCAGAACTACAATTGAATTATCTGGACTAAAGCGTTTACACAACACTTCATTAATTAAGATGAATACTTTGAAATGCTTAAAACATTTAGTAAAACACATGATCATGTTTATCCTCCATAAGTATATTACAACACAGCAACTTATTTGATCTGCTAATGTCTCTCCATTCACTAATTTTAAAATTGATTTTCCCTCTTAAGAGTCTTTAATCACCGCTGAGAGCAATAGTTGATGCTTGGCTTTAGCATGACAAAGCAAGCAGTAAAGCCTAAATGGCTCTTAATGAAAAATGATTCAGAGCGAGAGAAGTGAGCAATGTACTCAGCACCAGTGCATTGTGGGATTGAAGTTTTATACGCGACACCTCCCTCGTTCTCTCGGCCTGTGGCTCTTATGTTTATATAACAATACTGTCTCAATCATTCTCCTCAGTTGGTTGAAGGTTACCAGGGGCAAGAGGGGTAACAAATGGACCGGGCGCAACGTCTGAGAGATAGCAGTCTGAAGGCCAGATAATAGGCTGTCATAATGGACAATACAGAGAGAAAAAGCTCCAGAGATCAGCCGAACCCGAAGAACAAGTAGGTTTGCATTATTCATCGTCCCCACGGACGGTTCGGCAGCTGCATTACATTAGACTCTTCATTACTGCGGCTGTATAATACTGAAAAAAAGCCGCTTTAATGTAAAATATGAGCAATTTTTTCACCGCCGGGGTTGGTTTGAGGTGGGGTGGAGGAATATTATAAGCTCTCCGGAGAGTTTAGTCACTACTTAAATGTGTCTGAGAGCTGACCTGCCCTTCCCTGCGGTAATAATGTGTTGTGGATTAAAATACGATTCCATCCACGACAAGAGGTTCTTGTGATCATTGTAATAATGACTGCCATGTGGCAGGTCCGGCTCCATCGCCACCGCTGCAATCATCCTCCTTTAATAAGACACTTAACACCACCTCTCTCTCCGTCTAGACCAGGCTGTGAGAGGGGGATTTGTTATTCAGTCTGTGGGTGCGCTTGACAGTGAATCTGTGGCATCACAAATAGCAGAGGCTTTGCTGGGCTTTGGTGCCGTCTGCCCACATCAGTGTTTGGCTGCATTGTGATACCTGTCAGGGAAAGTTTTGTCTGCAGCTCAGACACAGGGCTCAAAATGCCTGGCTGCTATTTTAAATTGCTTTGCATAACATAGTGACACTTTCCAATATGGTTCAATTTGATAACATCAGTGAAGGCTTTTGTTATTACGAAGAAATACACTAAAAAATGATGATATGTAAGTCATAACAACTTATGTTTTTAATGCAAATTTAACATACTAAAATAGCCTAACAATGACTACGTTTACATGGATATCAGTAATCAAATTATTTGCCTTAATCTGAATAAGACAATAATATGATTAGGGTGTTTACATGAGTTGCTTTTTGAATGTTCCTTTCATGATCCCGTTTTACATTCACGTCATTGCGTCACAAGGCTATCCACATTTCCTCCAGAGTTTCTATGTAATTTCGGGTGTTTCATTTTTAATTTGACAACTTTAACTGTAGTTTGGCACTTTCACATTTCATGCATGCCCCCCGTGACAAACGGAATATTGGATGCGAGTATGAACTGCTGGAAGAGTGTTGTTTTAATGGAATTTGTACCGCACGGCGTATGGAGAATAAATCTCCTCATTTCACGATCCAGGTGTCTGTGGTCCTTCACTGACTCGAAAGGTGCAGAGAAAAGTATCAAACAGCCGTGTGTGTGTGTGTGTGTGTGTGTGTATAGATTATCCAGTCGCAAAATGCATCGAAAATCCTACACGACGGTAATAGTTTGATTGCGGTATTTCCATGTCTGTGCTGCACTTCAATAATGCGACTAAAATCAGCATACTGCACATGTCTTAATTTGATTTCTGTTTAGTTCGATTATGACCTTAACCGGATTATTCAAAAATCGCTGGCTGTTTACATGGTAGACTCTTAATTAGAGTATTGTCTTAATCGTATTAAAATCGTATTATTGGCATCGATGCAAACGTGGTCATTGTTTTACAATAAGGTTGATTTTGACTTGGTTCATCTCTCTTAGTTTAGCATGTAAAAATGCTTTTTTTTAAATTTGATGTTATCTTCAACTTTTTATTGTGGCAAAAATAACTTAAAAACTTAAAAGACTATTAAATTGGAAAAAAATGTTATCGCCTTCGCTCCTATATTAGCAAGGAAAAAAATAGAGTGGAAATAAGCAGCCCCACCTAAAGCTTCAATGTGGATGAGTGATCTGGTTTCATATTTGAAACTAGAGAAAATCTAATATTTAATGAAGAGACATGTCCAAATATTTTATAGACATGGCAACCTATGATCACATATTTTGAACTCTCCTCTTTAACTGATTCACATAAAGAAATCTGTGTAAACAGGTTTAAACATGATCAACAATATTGGTTTCATATTTATGTAGAAGACCACTATGAATGTCTGATTCTTTTTTCTATGATCATGTAGGTATTTATTTATTTGAATTATTTTACTTTTGATTCGAATGTTATCACTTGATTGAATAGGCGTTATTAGTGGTTATCAGCTTATAGATATGGTCTAGTAGGGGCCTTCTGTGCCTGCTAGTAGATTTGGAGTCTTCTCCATTAGTATAGCTGATTAACCATGAGAATTATTTATATTATTTATTAAATGTCTTATTAATTGTATTTTATTAATGTCTACCCCAACCCTAAACCCAACCGTCACAGTAACGTAAAAAACAGATCTGTATCTAGAGTCTTCTCTATTAGTAAAGTTGATTAGCCACGTGGATGGATGATAAAAGTCTTCTGAGCCTACCATTAGGTGCAGTAGGCCCCTACTGGCCCATATCTATCAGCTGATAACCATTGATAACGCCCATTCAATCGAGTGATCCCATTCGAAGCGGGTGTTGATATTGTCTAATTGTAAATGTATACAATACTTTATTATTTTTATTTGATTTCATTTTGTTTTACAATATTTTGATCTATTTCTGTTGTAATTTTATATTAATTTAACTTGTTTGTTAATTTATTTCGGCGACAAGGATCATTATGGGAAAAAAATACAACCTTGTTTGTACAAATTGTTTTGTTAAAGCTTGGGGGGAAAAAGTGACTATTAAATTGTCAAAAACAGCTCAGATTATTTTACAGAAGATTTTAAAAGAAGATAGAGGTGCTTTAAATACAACCAATTTAATTCTTCATTAAGGTCATCTCTCTTAGGTGTAATTCGCTTTCAAAGTATTTTTACAGTTCAGTTTTAGCGATCTTCATGTTTACAATTGTGCTCCCTTCGCAGTGCACTTTGAAAACATTGATATAATTTTGAACACAGCCTCATGGCGAAAGCTATAGGTATATTTAAAAGTGGAAATTATGTTACGTCTCCAAAGCTTGTGAAAATAAAAAGCATAGCATACGTTAATTCTTTTATTTTATAGTGGGTTATTTATTAAGTTTCTCTGCTGTATATGACATGGGCCTGTTGGTTAGAACTTTCTGCTGTGGTTTACATGTGTCAAATTGTAATTTTTCTTAAAATAAATAAACAATATCCTAAATAATAATAATAATCATCATCATCATTGATATTATTAATATTATTATTAAAGTAAATATATTTATAATAAATAGCCTCATTATTTATTTATTTATTTATATGATTTATATATGATATTAGAATAGTGTTAGCTTTTGTAAGTGATTTTATGTTTTAGAATATGTAATGTTCAACTTCTCAATAATATTGGTAAAGCAAACATTGGCCCTATATGTGCTATTTACATATATTTCAATTAATATGGAAAACGAGTGCATGTTTTTACCATAACTAATATTGGATTTTATTTTAAATGCGTGTTTGTGTAAAACTACTTAATTTGCACAAAGAAATGATGGGGTTGTTCTCTAAAGAAGTTGCTCCACCTCGTTTAGAGCATCATTATGGGCGTTTTACGTTATAACTAACGTGGTTCAAGCGATGGATCTGCGACAGAGAAACTATGGGTTTTGGGAAACACTCGTCGCTACATCGTTCTTTTGCCAAACGATGCATCGCACTATGATAGTTCAGCCGCGAGTTACGTCATTGTTTGGGAAACGCACCCCTGATTAGGATAGAAAAATGTGAAATTTTTTTGTTTGTTTCAAGAGTAATTGGAACATTCTGAAATTATTTTATATAATAATAATTCTTCTCATGCACAACAGCCTTTTCAAAAAAATCAGCAGAAACAAAAAAACTACTCATCAAACAAAACACCCACTTCGCTAATTGCTAACAGTTCAGAATTATTTATCTCCTGTCTGAAAAAAAGCCATGACTACCTGCCTATCACATTCCTCCAAGACATCCTATCTGTGTGTGTGTGTGTGTGTGTGTGTGTGTGTGTGTGTGTTTTACCTGCCCCTGCTGCTTCTATCTTCCTGCTCCTCTAATTAACACTGCTGTCTGGCTTTTTCCGACAGCGGGGCTTGTTTGCTGGTGAGTCAGTCTCCTTAGAGAAAAAGAAAAAAAATAAAGACGTGAGATTGTGTCTGTCATCCCCCCATCCAGCCTAGCCTGCTGTCGCCCGGCTCACCTCTCTGCTCTGATCATTTATTCATGTTGTGCAGTCACTCAGTTCAGTCAGTCAAGACGCTAACACAACATCTTTACCTGGAAAGTCGTGCCAGCTGGACTGAGTGCCGCTGCTGTGACCTGGGTCATCCTGTTGTGTTTGAGTTAGCATACAGTTTAAGTTCACGACAAGTGCAGACAACGTGAACTTTGAGCTGGATGACCAGACATCTGAAATAAGTCACCTGATATAACACCTGTCGACAGTGTTACAAGTAACGTGAGTTACGTAATAATAACATTACTTTTGTAAGTAAAGAGTAAAGTAACGCATTACTTAGAAAATTAAGTAATAATGTTTGAGTTGGAAAAAAATGTAACTCGAGTTACTTTGTAGATTAATTAATTAGCTTTTAAAACATTATTTGCTGAATTAAAATTAGTGTGATCACATTAAATCACACTCAGTGAGAGAATGAGCTCCCCAGGGGAACAGACAAAAACCAAGATGGCAGAGCCATACATTTCTGTGATGGAAGTATTCTCATTATGTTGAACATATATAGTCTCAATGGACAGTGATTTACTGAACCAATAAGACAAAAATACTAAATTAGCAAACACATTGTTTTCAACTTTCATTAATCTGTATATACGGCATGTATAGAGTTAGGAAGTTCTCAGAGAGTAACATTGTTCTAATTTTTTTAATGATTTTTTTTAAGGTAAATAAAGGTGTAGGTTATACAGTAGAGTGTGTCATTAAATGCAGAGCTCCTCTATTTAAACAAAAAGAAAAACACCCTGCAAGTTCTGAAAGTGAGCAAGCAGGTAGAAGTAACTCAAAAGTAACTCAAAAGTAACGTAACGCATTACTTTCCACAGAAGGCAACTAAGTAACGCAACTAGTTACTTTTTTGGGAAGTGACTCAATATTGTAATTCATTACTTTCAAAAGTAACTTTCCCCAACACTGCCTGTTGAGAGAAATACTGCACATTCATTGATTATCATCAACACATAATGTTGGTCATTTAAATTTTCTATTTACTTTTTGACTTTTTGATTATTTTGATGAATTTCTTCAAACATTCGTTGGATAACAAGTAACTTTGCAACTACATGTCCATTAATAGTCATTAGAATATTAGTAGACTGTCTGCTAAATATCTGTTGTAGATTTTGAAGATTTCTGTGATTTTTTTTCCACTGCAAACTGGTTAATGATTTTTTTTCCACTTTTAAAAATGTAACAGTATTCGATAACACTTTATAAATACACACTATGAATCATCTATTAAGCATTAGCAAATAGTTCATTCATCATTTGTTAAGCATGAGCTCTACATTAATAGACTTTATTAAGCAGTTTATAACTGCAGCTACAAATGCTCTATTCTTGACTTACAAGCACATTTATGATGTGCTTAATAATTGTATTTTCATATTTTGTAAAAAGAATTTTCATTACTTAATAAAGTATTGTATTATTTAGTTATTTAAGGATAGTTTGTGCTATTTTAAGATTGTTCAGAATGCATAAGTAAATGATTAATAACTATTCAAATTATCTTATTATTCAGTCATATAATTAATTTGTATATTAATAAATGCTTTATTAAGTCAACTTTATCCAGTTTTGTGACCTAATCTAAAGTGAGGACTATTTATGCTTTATTAATCCCTAATAAATGACAATTAAAGGCTTAAAGGAAAAAAAGAAAATAAATGACTTTATTAATTCCTATTTATTTGAAAATACCAACGCAATCTCACGGCAATTCGTAACTTTTTGATTTGAAAATACACAAATTAAACTGTATCAAATGAAAATAAACCTTTGCAATCTTTTCTGAAATAAAATTACTGTGCAGTTTAAACATCGCTAAATAACTTGTTGTATCATAATACTGTTTATTGTTAAATTAATATATTGTTGTTTTTTATCCAATTTTATTTAACTGTATTTATTTCTAATTGTATTTTGACACTCCTGTTATTCGGCAATGTTTAAAGTTTATAGTAATTTTATTTATTAGATAAGATTGCAAACATTTATTGTTTATTTGATACAGAGCCTTTAATTGCCATTTATAAGGGATTTACGAAGCATAACTAGTCCTCACTTTAGATTAAGTCACTAAACTGGATGAAGTTAACAAAGCATTTATTAACATATACAGTTGAAGTCAGAATTATTAGCTCCCCTTTGAATTTCTTTTTTAAATATTTCCCAAATGAAGTTTAACAGAGCAAGGAAATTTTCACAGTATGTCTGATAATATTTTTTCTTCTGGAGAAAGTCTTATTTGTTTTATTTCGGCTAGATATTTGTTTTATTTCGGCTAGGTTTTTAATTTTTTAAACACCATTTTAAGGTCAAAATTATTAGCCCCTTTAGGCTATTTTTTTCCGATAGTCTACAGAGCAAACCATCGTTATACAATAACTTGCCTAATTACCATAACCTGCATAGTTAACCTAATTACCCTAGTTAAGCCTTTAAATGTCACTTTAAGCTGTATAGAAGTGTCTTGAAAAATATCTAGTCAAATATTATTTACTGTCATCATGGCAAAGATAAAATAAATCAGTTATTAGAGATGAGTTATTAAAACTATTATGTTTAGAAATGTGTTGTAAAAATCTTCTCTCCGTTAAACAGAAATTGGGAAAAAAATAAACAGTGGGGCTAATAATTCAGGGGGGCTAATAATTCTGACTTCAACTGTACATAGTAACCATTACTATATGTCTGAATAATAAAATATATAAATGTTGATTTGAATAGTTTATTAATCATTTACTAACTCATTCTAAATGATTCTAAAAGCCACCAACTACTCTTAAATACAATGCTAAATTTAGTAATAAACAATTAATAAGTATTAAAGTATGAAAATACAATCATTAAGCTCATTATAAATGTGCTTATACGTCAAGAATACATCTGTATTTATAAACTGCTTACTAACGTCTAATAATGCTTAACAGATAATGAATAAACAATTTGCTAATGCTTAATAGATAATTCATGGTATGTAGTTATTATAAAGTGTTATCCATTTTGTAATATATATTTTAAAAGTTTAAATGAATATATCCCATTTATCTAAACCCTTGAATTGCATTATGGGCGCATCATCTATGCAGATATATATCTGCAAAAAAATAGCTCATGCTATTTATCATCAACTACTTAAATGTGACTTAATATTTGTAATATTATAAAAGTTAGATTTTTTTTGTTTGTTTAGGAAATATAAGTGTGAAGTGTAAGTAATGAAATATCCATAATGCAATTCAAAAGCATAAACTAACTGAAAACATCATGAATCATAAACTATGAGCAACTGTTAATTGATGGATATTTTACAGTACAATGCACTGATGACTATACAGTATGTCATTTTGCATTGCATATTCAAGTATGTTACAGTACTGCATTGATCATGGTTACAGTGCAAAAGTTATGAATCAAGTCTATAAAAACTGAACTATCAAACAAAAGAAGAAAGAACAGAAAGAAAGGCAAGACACTTACAAATTCTTCCTCGGATATAAAAGAGAGACAGAGAAAGAAGCAGAGATGAAAAAAGCGAAATGGAAAAGACAGACTCTCAGTCCCCTGAGAAAGCGGAGTGATTAGCGTTTCTGAAACATGAGCAGTTATTTAAAAATCAATGTATTGTCATTAAAGCTGAAGATTGTTCCCTGGGAGAGCAGGTATTGATCTACGCCTGTGCCCACTGGGTATCGACCGGGTCAGTAATTTGCTTCCAAACATATGTGAAGTATGGGGGTGTGCTACAATAATGGCTCTCCACTATTATTACCGTCTTACTCAGCAGGCAATGCACATTAATTACCAGCAGTGAGACTCACTGAGAAACATGATTACAGCAGAGACGATATATGAGCTCATACCAATCCTCTCATCACTGCTGCACAAGACACAAGTGCTTCTGATTCTCTCCTGACAGCGGCGGCAACCATTAAAACCTTTTAATTATATGGCCATCTCAGATTTCTTGATTTTGGGCTACCTTAAACATGTACTACATCCTGCCAGCACTTAAACCAAAGTAAGGCTGCATTTTGACATCCACTTATTCCACCCTGGAGTGCTTTATAAAAGTGTGTGTTTGAATTTCAAAGCCCTTCTCTTTAATATAAAGTGAATTATTCACAAAACAAGTAGGGGATTATCATCAAAAGCATTTGGATAATGTAAAATTCAACGCGCCGGTTCTTCTTTCGAAGCAAACACGAGTGAAAATATATGCACAAATACACACTTGCTAGCCACAGATCAGCAGAATCAGTGCTGCGCCATGCCAATCAAACCCCCCCCAAAGCACGTTTCTCCAGCGATGAGCTGTTAGTCTCAGCAATAATACATTATTTAAAGGAAATTACAAAGAGGCGATTTAATAAATACACTTCTCTCTCAGGCAAAGACCTTGAAGCTTTGTGTTTATCTAATCCTTTGAGTTTGTGTGTGCTCTTTTACTGTGCTGCCTGCTAGAACAAAACCCAATCATTAAAAATCCCTCTTTAATATTCATAATCTCTTTTGAACTGTAAATTCCATCTGTAGTTTAAAGTGATGACTCACTCAGAGAACTCGTCTGTAATCCTCTCGCTGTGTCGGGTGGCTCTGAGCCTGGATGCAAAACAGGGCCGCACTGCTGATGGAAATGTTAGTGTGACAAACATATACTGAACAACACTGTAGACTATAGCTGTCACTTGGTGATATTCTTATTAGGTGGAATGTGAACACTAGGTATTTATATACAACTGTCTTACAACTTCAACTTACTCTTTCTCTCTATACAGTTGAAGTCAGAATTATTAGCCCCCCTTTGATTTTTTTTCTTTTTAAAATATTTCCCAAATGATGCTTAACAGAGCAAGGAAATTTTCACGATATGTCTGATAATATTTTTTCTTCTGGAGAAAGTCGTATTTGTTTTATTTCGGCTAGAATAAAAGCAGTTTTCAATTTTTTAAAACCATTTTAAGGACAAAATTATTAGCCCCTTTAAGCTATATTTTTCCAATAGTCTACAGAGCAAATGTTATACAATAACTTGCCTAATTACCCTAACCTGCCTAATTAACCTAGTTAAGCCTTTAAATGTCACTTTAAGCTGTGTAAAAGTGTCTTGAAAAATATCTAGTAAATATTATTTACTGTCATCATGGCAAAGATAAAAGAAATCAGTTATTAGAAATGAGTTATCAAAACCATTATGTTTAGAAATGTGTTAAAAAATCTTCTCTCCGTTAAACAGAAATTGGGGGAAAAATAAACAGGGGGGGCTAATAATTCAGACTTCAACTGTATATATGCATATTATTGCAACAGCACATTCTACTGTCTATGTGGATTTGCATGAAAATTATACAACTTCAAATTCTCACGTAATTTTCACATTTGCAATGTTCTCACGTATAGGTCATATCCTCACTTTCTGCACCATTGTCACACTCATATTTCATGCCTTTTGAAATATAACTACAGGTACTAAAGTTGAGAACTGCTATGCTGTGGAAAAATTGTGCTATGCTGTGTACACATTCCTAGTAATTATTTATGAACACATGTACCAATCATTCTTATTATTACATTTCATTTTCGTAAATTATGGGGAATTACATTTTTTAATTTAATGTACATTAGGGGTTCCTCATTTAGTGTGCTTGCCCTACAGGGTTGGCAACCTATGACCAATGTGTCAACCAAGCAGCAACCTCCTGCTTTCCCTCATGAAGCCAATACGGAAGTAACTGAAACTGCAATTCATCGACTCGCCTTTGGGGGCTTACTCCATAAACTCCAGATTTTCACTGACTGCATTGCTTAATTGGCCAATTTGACAGCTGATAAAAACATGTTTACAGCCTGGTACAAAAGATGCTTTTGGTGTATATAGCTAATATTACACTTCATGACAACTGTGAGGGGGTGAATTTTTTTTCCTAACTAATTCATTTTGTTTTATTAAGTTATATTAAGTCTGCATAATTAAGGGTGTGGCCACTTGGGTGACAGCTAGATCTCGCTGGTCGCCGTCACGTCACCTGATTCTGGCTGATTAGCCGATGAACTCTGCATATTCATCGTATTTTTGTTTTGCTTTATCTGGCTTTACGCAGTCAATTGCCTTTTGGAAAGATTTCCTACAATTACCAGATAATATGGCAGCTGTGCACTTAATTGTGCTCACAAACCATTCAAGTTGCCTCTATTTCCCAGGTGAGTGCAATTCTTACATGCTTATATACCAAAATTATAAATGTATTTGTTATAATTTATCATTTATATTTTTCTTTAGAACTGTAATGCACTCCAGAATCTGAAAGACTGATTAGCTGTAGGCTCTAGAACAGTCATGTAAAACACTGTTATACAGTTTTATGCCTGAATTTCATAAATAGCCTTGCATTTACTAACACAGACTATATTTGCATTTTCCTCCTGTAGAAAAATGTCATAAGTGAACAATGCCTGGTGGCTCAATGTATTACAACTGTGTTTTTAAAAGACTAAACACTAAACAATTGTTGATATAGTATACAACCAAGCACATGTGGTCAGAACACAAACGAGACGCAGGTAATGAAGTATTAAGTGTTTCTCCCAAAGAAAACCTGTCTAAGCAAAATGCTAGCAGGCGTCTGTAGCTCCACTGACAGTCCGCCTCTTTTCCCTTGTTTGGTCACCCCCGGTTGGTGCGATGATGCGCGAACAAAATGGCGACGATTGGCCACGCTTCTTTTGCGTTCTTCAGAAACCTATGGGTGACGTCACGGATACTATGTCCATATCTTTTACAGTCTATGGTGCCAACATTGGCACTGGATGGTAAATGGTTATTTCACCCAAAAATGTTCTCACTATTTATTCAGACTTAAAGGGTTCTAAACCTTTAGGAATTTCTTTCTTCTGCTGAACACAAAACATGATATTCTAAAGAATTTTGGAAAGAAGCAAATACTATGAAAGGACAGTGGCTGTTATTTCCAGCATTCTACAGTATATCTTCCTTTGTGTTCAACAAAAAAAAAAAGAAACTCAAACAGGCTTCGAACAAGTGGAGGATGGGTGAACTGTATCTGTATCGGACGCGATCCAAGACCAGCGACGAGATGATCCCAAGGTTTTCTGGACCAGGCCGTATCCTGAGCAGCTGCTGTGGTGGTCATCGTGGAGTGAGAACATGAGACTGACTCCTGTGATTCTCCAAGGACAGACGAGTCTTCGCTGAGGTCCAGCTTCCTGCGCCTAGACTGCAGCTCTGCACAAGACGTTTGGCCATAGGGGAAATGGTCGTGCCCAACTGAGCCAGGTTTCTCTCGAGGTTTTTTTTAAATCTTCGCTTTCGCCAATTGGTGAAGTTTTTTCCTCGCCGCTGTCGCCACTGGCTTGCATGGTTCGGGATCGGTAGAGCTGCGCATCAATGGATTTGCTATTCAGTGTTTGGACTCTCAGTAGTGATTATTAACCCACACTGAACTGAGCTAAACTGAACTTAATCTCTGAAAACTGAACTGACTCTGTTTCAATTCGCTATAATCTTCCGTGTGAAGCTGCTTTGACACAATCTACATTGTATAAGCGCTATACAAATAAAGATGAATTGAATTGAACTTTATCTTTAGTGTAAAAGAGGTATATGTATTTCAGCAATTGTTCCTCTGTGACATTATTGTTTATAGTTCTGGTGTGCAATCTCGCATTATTTTAATTTAGAAAACCTTTTCTAGAGCTATATTGTTATCATCAGTTGCTTTATTTAGTGGGAACAAGCCTTTAGACGGTAATCCCACATTTAATCCACAATCATTTAAAGTGTTTATTTGAGCATTTGCAATTTGTCAATTGATCAGGATGGACTGCAGGGAAGATGATCCAATCAATAACTACAACCCAGAGGTCAAGGAAGTGAGCTAGGGTCAAACTAAAGAGAGATACATCACAGCCAGAGGGCAGAAAACTGATTGATCAAATGAAAACTATATAGTTTCAATATGCCATGTGACATACAAGTACTACCATTTTTTTACTACTTCAATTTTGCAACAGATCTAATAAAAGTTTAATAATCCAAAAAATTGATGCAACCAAAACCAGATTTAAGGTCAGATTAGGGGTATTCTAATGACAATCTTTCATTGAAATCTGAAAATGCACTTCCTGTTTGTTTTCAGTTAAATTATCAGATTACGAGATTTTGAGCTAATGGGCGTGGCTAACATACTTAACCACACCCCCAACTGTCAGTTTTGAAAACAAACAGAAATGGTGAGCAGGAGGAGTCTGTTAAGTTGTAATAACTCTCTCCAAACCTTTTTCCTGATCTTTTTGAATAAAATGCCTACTTTACTACTTCCAGTCGAAGTAGAAAAAACAAGCCACGCCCACTGTTTTCTCATTTAATATTCTGTTTCTCTAGGAACTGCATCACAATACGAAAAAAATAACGATCGCAGCTTCCAGTTCATTGGGACTTTAAATAATGACATAAATACCACTAAAGCCCCACACACTACTTGCGCCTTTGCCCTGGGTGGACATTTAAGTTGCTAGTGAGCGATACCACCACAAGGTTGCTTAGGTAATATTTAAAAATGATATTTACTGACAGCGAATGAGGGTTAAAATTAAACATTATGGACACAACTCTAAATATAAATGGAAGCAGTATATAAAATGCTTGATTACAAAGATAAATAAGAAAAAAACATGCTTTTTTTTTTATCATTGCGGATATTTATCTGCAGCAAACAATGGCAAATTTAGGTCCAAAATATAAAAAAAACAACCAGCTGGTGCAGGACTGATCAAATTGATGTTCGCATTGGTTGTCACTCAAAATTCGCTCTTATTTTAAGTTGAAGGATTCTCAATTTTGTTGTGTCATTAGACGCTCTCGCATACTGTCGACAATAGCTATGTTTCCATCCAAAAATGCAAATGAACTTCATGCGCAAAACTGGATTATCGCATAAAAAAATGTCTGAATAAAGCAGCGTTTCCATCCAACGAGTCGAAGCAAACTAAATCGTCACTTCCTGATTATCTGGTGCCAAATATCAACAGTAAAAGTGGAATTTGCTGCGATAAGAGAAGCTGCGTTAATCTTTTTTTCATTTAATAAATGACTTGCGCCTCACAATCCTGACACGCAGTGAACGCGCGGTGGCATTTGAAGGCGTGAGACGCAGAGCATAGATGCTCTTGATTCTGGAGGTCATTAATAATATAATAACACTAATATTGAGATGGTTAAGGTGTTTTAGAATGACCAAAACAACATCTCAGATGTTTTAAAATGTGCTCAGCCTGCTGGTTTGTCCATTTTCCCACATTTTTATCATCACATGATCTATCTTATAACATATTCACATGACCTTTTTTAATGCGCATGCTGGAATTTGTTCAGTAAAAGTGTTTCCACCGTAGTTTATGCACATCTTTTCTTATAAAAGTTAAAAAAATAAAAAGTTTATCCTACTCAGTTATGCATATTTGTTTTTATGCGCATTTTCAAAATGTATGCGCATCTTGGCGTTTCCATCAACCGTTTTTTTATGCGCATATCCAAAATGCACAAAAATTGGTGGATCGAAACGTAGCTTATGATTGCAACAGCTTTCCTTTGAAATGAATGGGGTCTTGTCACTTTGTCGCAGTGTCAATGGGGTTAAACTGACTATTGCAAACTTTAGTACACCCCATAGCATCTCCTTCCATTAATTTTGTGTCTGAAATAAAAACTCTAACACATTTTCAGAAAAAAAATATTCACTTTCCACACCATTTCATTATTCATATTTCACTTCAGACATAAACTCTGACAGATGTTACCAGTGAGTATGTTTACATGGACACCAATAACTCGATTTTAATACAATTAAGACAATACTCTGATTAAAAGTCTACCATGTAAACAGTGATTTTTTTATTAATTTAATCCGATTAAGGTCATAATTGAACTAAACTAAAACTCGAATTAACAAATGTGGAGTATGCTGACTTTAGTCGCATTATTGATGTACAGTACAGACATTTAAATACCGTAATCAAACTATTACATTCATGTAAGACTTTTCGCTGCGTTTTGCGACAGGATAGTCTATATACACACAGCTGTTTGACACTATTCTCTGCACCTACCAAGTCAGTGAAGGACCACAGACACATTTCTCCCATTTTTTTCTCCAGATTTTTTCTCCCATTCAGCGAGGAGTATCAAATTCCATTAAAACAACACTCTTCCAGCAGTTCATAATCGCATCCAATATCTCGTTTGGCACGGGGGGCATGCATGAAATGTTCCTGAATTAAACTGAAAGTGCCAAACTGCAGTTAAAGTTAAAAATGAAACTCCAGAGGAAATGTGGACAGCCTGGTGACGCAATCGTTAATCAAACTATTTGCTATAACATGTAAAACGGTATCACGAAACGAACATTCAAAAAGCAACTCATGAAAACACCTTAATCATATTATTGTCTTTTTTAGATTAAGGCAAATCATTAGATTACTGATGTCCATGTAAACGTAGCCATTGTCAAAAGAGGGTTTGTGTTGATGCAAGCTCTTAGTAAATCTAACTATTTAGCAAAAACCTTACCCTTTACTCTTTTCTGCTTTAATGTTTGATTTGTAATCCAGCATTAAATGGCTGCCACCAATCTGCAAGGTCAACAAACTCTAAATTAGAATAGATCAAATTAGGATCAAATTAGGCAATGACATAAATCTAGTTGTCTAAACTTTAACCAGCTGCCCAACATCCCTGTGTCTGTACCACCCAGCTCTTGAACACACATCCTATCATTTCATAGCGCATTCAGTGGATCACCAAGCATGCATGGAGTTATTGCCAGCCATCCACATTACCAAAAAAGCCGACTCCGAAAGCCACATCAATCCATAAAGCATTTATTAGGGGTTGCTCCATTCGGTCCCTGAGCAGATGCTATTGTAAAGTCTAATGAATTCATTACCAGGGTTAAGGTGGGAAGAAGGGCAGCTGAGGGGCTCTGTAGTTTTGAATTGGTTATTGGGGGCTTTATCTGTTCCTTGGCGCTGAGAGGGAAAAGCCAGGACACATATCACAGGAAATGAAAGAGCTGAATCTTCAATCGAGGTGGATAAAAAATGTATCAAAGGGAAGATAAGAGAGGCAGGCCATGAAATATCCTCCCTGAGTGCTTTGGGATTTTACATGGATATGCGTATCTATGGGTACCAATCAGTTGTGCGGCGTGACCCGCGATTTCAAGAAGATGAAAAAGTAAGAGTTTGGAGATTCGGCTGACAGCGCCATCGCTTTTTTTTTTCTCTCCAAACTTCACAATGCACCAGCAGGCTGGCGGGGAGCTGTAGTTGGGTTCTCCCCCAGATGGCAGAGACCCAGGGGTGGCACGGGTTGTTGTTTTTGATGAGCTGTGCATATACAAAAGCTGAACATCTGGAGCTGCCATGTGGCCCTCCATTTGGCCAGACTCACACCTCCCAGAGCCAGATGCACCCAAGCAACTGCGAGCTAAACAGCATGAATCATTCATAGGCGAGAGACGTAAACACACACACACACATCCATGCCACGCTCACATGGGAGGCCCAACAACCACTTTGATTAGACTTCTAAAAAGCCATGAATATGCAGAAGGCATTAACGCCGTTAGGAGAGACTGATTTGTCAAATTGTCCATATTTCATTAAGACGGAGTAACACCCCGAGGGCTTGATAATTAAAAAATAAAAAGGAATCCGCCATCCGATTGCCATGTTATCTCAATTATTGAGCTCTTGTGTGCTTAATTAACACTTAGCCAAGAGTTAAGAAGTGGTCGGCGCTCGATGTGGTTGGAGCGAATTACGCAAAGGTGAGTCGAGGAGACAACGGTTCGCTGTCGGATCTTTCTCATCTCAGATTAATTACCGTTAAAACACTTGCTTACTGATATCTAAGGTCTTGATTGTGGTTGGGGAAGGGTGAATGAGGTGCAAAATGAGAGGGATTGTTAATGGCACACGGCGAGCTGTTAATAAAGGAGTGTGGTAAATGCCAACTGGGTCCGAGGAGATATGAAACCCTCACAAGCACATAGGTGTTGTTATTTGTGGATTGGGGCAGCTGAGAGCGTTGTGTGGGGGCAGTTTAATAATTTTTGGAGAAATTGCAAAACTGCTCTCAGATTTAAAGGGCATATGCTGTGGATGGGACAGAGGCATTCAAACAAATGGCAATGAAAGGACTCTGGAAAGGCATTAAAGAAAAATAAACATGAAGACAAAGCAAACAAGAACAATGTCTCAAATCTAACTAAATAATGTATTAAATGGTGTTACACTGGTTTTATTCAATTTTATCAGAGCCATAAAAATGTATCATGGTCTCCAAAATAAAATAATAATAGTAAGCACAACTGTTTGAGCATCAAATTGCTAAAATACAATGAAATCTAAAGCATTGTGTAAAACTTAAAGGGCACCTATGGTGAAAATGTTACTTTTCAAGCTGTTTGGACAGACATCTGTGTAGGTATAGTGTATAGACCGTCATATTGTGGTGATATAAACACACCCAGTCCTTTTTTTTTCAATTTAGCAACATAAAAACGGTGGACCAGCTGGAGCGGTTTTGAGACCGGCTGCAACTTGACGTAGGAGTGCGGTCCCTCCGCCCACCAATAATGATTGACAGACGTACATTACCATATTCTCAGTTTGTTGTTTCACGCCCGCCATTTTCAGCGTGTGAGTCAAAGCAATGTAACCAAAGAAACACCCTTGCTCTATTTTTGGATGTAAGGCTCATTGGGCTCAACACAAGAGCCTTCATCGTCTTCCTGCGAATGAGCAACAGAGACTTTACATTTAGAGGCCATTTGAGCTGAACACGCAGTGAATGCAACGTATCGAGATTCGGGCCTTTCAGCACTCTCTCTGAAAACACTTGATTGATCTAGGCTGGCGAATCAACATTCACCACACGATCGCTCTCATCGGAACCACTGTTTGTAACTTTAGATGGGTTTGCAAACATGTGTACTTTTCATTGCGTCTTCCTTAAACTTCAGCCGTTTGCATTTCCCGCAGTCACAGAAGCTTCCTATCATCTCAACTAGGTGCGGCTGGAAAGTGTGAGCGCGTTGCCTCGCGTGCGCGTCCCTCCATTGAAAATAACGAACTTGCCCTAGTTATAGCCTCAGTCAAAGTTAATCCAGTGTGCATGGTTATTAGTCTTGGCGTACAAGCTCGGAACTTTAATATAGTGCACAGTGGCATAACTTTGTTTAATTGCTGCAGTTTTGTTCTGTGCAGAAACACGGTGTAGAGAAGCCTTTATGACTAATTAACAGTGACGAATTAAAGCGCTGTTAATAGTGAAATCGGTTAATCGTTACATCCCTATACGGATGTTGCATGCATCGTTACATAGCGGCTGTGAAACTATACAAAGATACAAATGATTTTGTAACTACCACTCTGACATATTCTGGCACATTAGGAATATTGATTCCTCAACAGTAGTCTCTGCTTGCTCTGTGTCCGAGTCATACATGTACCGCTGAATGCTGGTCCTCTCACTCATGTTGCTTCTCTCTGTCTGCCTGTCTGTTGCCATACACAATGCGGGGGAGCTCTTAGCTCCACCCTTTGTTAAGTTGGGTGGGAAGTCGAAATTTTCATGTGAATCAACACACCCCTAAAACAACGGCCTGTGTACACGCCCCCAAAATTACACTTTTTAACACATTATAATAAAAAAATCTGAATTGTGTTTTGAACTGAACCTAAACTGGCACACTCAGAAGAACCATAATATTAATATTAAATCTTAAAAAACTGGTAAACTAGGTGCCCTTTAAAGCTGGAATACTGATGCTGAAATGTTTGATTTGCAATCAAAGCAATATACTTAAATATATTTACATCTTTAGTTTCTATTAAAGGTGCAGTAGGTGATTGTTGAAACATTTTTTGTTGTGCTGGTTAAAAGTCTGATAGTAATGATTAAAGTAAACAATCTAAATGTATTTATATGTATTTTCATATTCTGAATAAGGCATAAGACAAAAAAATGTTCGTCAAATTAAAAATTGTCAGACAGACAAATAACTCAATTACAATAGGTATCTTACACTGTCTGTCAACAAATAAAAATTAGCATTTCTGAGCCGCCTCTTCACACAGATCCATCATTTCGGCGTTCATGTGAACCATGGCCACTTACAGCAGACAGAGAGTGACATCAGGTAAACAGCATCAATCTGAACCTCTTTCTGAAAGACCAACGTGGCCTTGTATCCATGAAAAGTTTGCTTTTGAAAGGGCTTCTGCCAAAAATGCAGAATCAACACTTCTAAATCCTGAAGCAATATCGCAATTACTTTTGCACGCTGAAGGGAAACGTTATGCAGTTCAAAACAATCTGAAGGTGGACACCACGGCTAAAGTATTACTTTTAGACAGGTATGTTTTAGAACTATTAGTCATGCAAAGCGTATGTAGATTGTGTTCTTTTTAATAAATGGGTTTATATGCACTGGGGTGTTTTTCAGCCACTGAAAACGTCCGGTGAAAGATGAACTATTTTTAAGTTCATGGGGTATCTTTTACAGCATCGATAATATAGTTGGTTAAATAGACCTAAGCATTCATTTAGTTGTTCAAGTGTAAAAGGAGATGAAAACAAGCGATGAATGAGGATCAGCCAGCACAACAGAAAATTAAAAGTCACTCATTGTCTTGGTAGCATAAGTGTAATGTAAAACGAGGTGAAGGTTGATTTATATTCGCACATTCGTTCATTTTTGAACAGTGACAACTTGTTACGCGCTCCCACTCTAACGCTACTTTGAATATTGGGTCTGACATGTAAGAATGACTTCAAAACAACATTAGCACTGTTTCATTGACTATGAACAATGTTGTATTTTATAGTCATTGGCTGATTATATGATTTCACTATTTAGAATTTGCAAACAATACTTTTCTAAAATTATATTATTAAGGAGAAAGTCAGAATGTGCAAATATAAAACCAACTTTACTCTAATGCCAGTTTTGGGGAAATATAAATCCTGCACCCACTTGTCTGTCAACAACTACTGGACAAAGTTTAAGTTTTATAACTTTTTTTTTATTTGTTGAATTTATTTATTTACCCATTTAGTGATATTCTAATCAAATTTTTTAGCATTCATAAATCTAATTTGTATTTATTTCCTTATTGTAGTTTGGAATCAAATTAATCAAATTTGGGATCATTCAAAATCCTGACTTTTTTATTACTTTTATTCAACCAGCAAGTTTTTATTTGACTGGAAATAACACAGGCTTTCTCCCAAAAGATAATTAGATGATGTACAATCATTGTGGGAAAAAATATTTCTTAGCTTATATTTACATTTGAACAACATTAAGTTTTAAAATTTATATTTAATATTATTCAAATTTCAACCGGATTGTACAGTAAACTCTGGTATGGCACAAGCAATAACAGTAACAATGGAAAAAATGGACAATGAAAATAAATAAATAAATAAATAAATGAATTAATTAATTTTTTACTAATAAAATAATGTTTAATACAAATATAAAACATAATTAGACTATTTAAAAAACTATGGTCCAACAAATGTTTCATGGGCATGTCGTAGGTAGATAAGAGCCAGAACGAACAGGAACAGTGAAAGAAAAATGCAAACATGGCAGTATAGTGCATCATTATCTTTCATATTTAGTATTTAGATCATATTAAATTACATCCGGCCACTGCACCCTGTGCCCTTGGTGATGATGACGAAGATGAGCAGCAGTGTGTCATTAACCGACAGTCTGAAGAAGGTGGCCACGTGCAGTCAGAAAGCACTGTGCCACCCTGAGCAGCCTCTGCAGCATGTGGTGAGTGTGCCACTCTGCTCTAATGAGATGAGCTCTCTACACTAATTAACTCATCCATAACTCTGAGCACTCAATTAATCATTATAGCCAGCTAATTGAAAATAGATAAAGACTGACAAATGTTTAGCCCTCCTTCCAACGTCTCGGCGAAGATTACGGACGTGTTGTGTTTTATTCAATCAATTAAAATAAATCAATTCATTTTCATTTACGCCGGGATTCCTTAACGACTGTATTTATCCCAGTTCGTGTATGTGTGTGTGTTTTTTTCTTTATTCAGTGCTTCATCAGCTCGTCTCTGTGGCATTCAGGACTGTGTCTGTGCATTCATATCAATTAATGTGCCAGTCTGATGACGGACAAGGACGGAGGAAGGATTTGTTAACCTTGCTCTTCGGGACATGCCAATTACGCTCCAGCAGAGCCCCTTAATGAAGTCGATGGGATATCAATCTGTTTACAAACGCCTGGCCACCAGTGAGAGTGAACCGCAATGAGCTTTTAAATCAGACGCTTCACATCTGACGTTGTTATTTATTCATAGAGAAGGCCAATGATGCACAGAATACCACAGCATGATTATAAATGTGGCTGGACTGGGTGGAAACGGTTGACCTGTGTGTACAAACTCAGATAACAGTCCTCATTTGACCTCGTTGTTGATCATTTTACATTACAGTCCACTGCAGTTGAAGCCCATGGATTAATAATCAGAAATGCCCAATTGAAACCACCAGTGAAAAGAAACTTTAAAGTTGCATTGAAAATTCTGTACTGTAAAAAAATCAAGCAACTGAATTATTTAACAACCAGTTGCACTGTTTTTTCACTCAATTTCTCTCTTTAAAATATAACTTAAATCATTAGTTTTTTTTAGCCTAAATTTGACTCCAACTTCAACATTAGGTTCTCGAGATCTACCTGAGCTCAAACTCCCCTCTCGCCCTGCAAACAGGAGGGAGCCCCGGGCTCGAGGATCTTATGAGCTCAAGGCTCTCTTCCGAGACAGCATGCCAAACAAGCTTAATTACCAATCATCAGCTAAGTGTGAACTCTTGAAATATAATTAAATACATGTTACTTTTTTGCTACTTTTACAATATAAAGTTGGACTTTTTTGAGAAAGTGTATGGATGTTTCTAAGCATGGTGCGGAGTTGTGTCTGGAAGGGCATTCAGAGTATGCCAGAGTAGTTGGCAGTTCATTCTGTGTTGATGATGCCTGATAAAGCAGGGACTAAGCCGAATGAAAATGAATAGAATTTCAATAGAAAAACAGAAATTCAATCTTCATTTGTGTTCCGAAGATGAACAAATTTCTCATGGTTTAAGATGACATGAGTAAATGATGACAGAATTCTCATTTTATGGTGAACTAACCCTTTAAGATAACCATCAAACTAAAATGAGGAGATCCCTGATTAGCTAAAAGTCTTTGGTTGCTGATATAGACTTGTGGATGTTTATTTCAGATTTTATTTATTCGTTTATTTCCGTCATTTATTTCAGATTTAAAAAAAAAATGTAAACAGCGCTCTCTAGTAGATTCGTCATCTGAAACATGCAACAAAACATACAAGGAGCAATGTATTTGACCTTTCTGCTAAAAAAACAGGCCGAGGCACATATTTCCAATGAGCCTGGGTTTGTTGTATTATAATTACATATTGAGACACAATTAGAGGTTTTACTTAATAAATTTTTCATTCATTCATTCATTCATTCATTTTCTTTTTGGCTTAGTCCCTTTACTAATCTGGGTTCGCCACAGCGGAATAAACCGCCAACTTATCCAGCTTATGTTTTAACGAGCCTGATCTCAGGAGAAAACAAAAAAGTATTTTACATTTTGTCAGTTTAGTAGTATGAAAATATCCGATTTTAAAAAAGAGGTGTGGCTCCCAACCCCGCCCCTAAACCCAACCGTCATTGGGTGATGAGCAAATCGTACTAAATTGTACGAATTACGAATTAGCCACTAAGTCAAAAAGTTATGAATTGCCGTGAGATTACGTTGGTTTTTACGCAGCGGATGCCTTTCCAGCTGCAACCCATCACTGGGAAACATCCATACACTCTCATTCACACACATACACTACGGACAATTTAGCCTGCCCAATTCACCTGTACCGCATGTCTTTGGACTTGTGGGGGAAACCGGAGCACCCGGAGGAAACCCACGCAAAGACGGGAAGAACATGCAAACTCCACACAGAAACGCCAACTGACCCAGCCGAGGCTTGAACCAGTGACCTTCTTGCTGTGAGGTGAAGATGCTACCCAACGCGCCACCGTGCAGCCCTTAATTAATTTTAATATAATTAATTACGTTACATCAGCTTTGCTTAGTTTTAACTTATACAGTTCATTACAATATAAGGTACGTTTTTGAGAGAGTGTATGAATGTTTCCCAGAATGTGGCTGGAAGGGCATCCACTGCGTAAAACATATACCAGAGTAGTTGGCAGTTCATTCTGCTGTGGCAATCCCTGATAAATTACTGGGACAAAAAAGTACAGGGACTAAGCCGAAAGAAAATGAATGAATGAATGAATGAATGAATGAATGAATGAATGAATGAATGAATGAATGAATGAACGAATGAATGAATGGAATTTCAATAGAGAGAAAGAAAGTCATCGGATTTGGACAAAAAAAATAAAAATCTTCATTTGTGTTGAGAGGATAAACAAATTTCTCATGGTTTAGGATGACATGAGTAAATAATGACAGAATTCTCATTTTATGGTGAACTAACCCTTTAAGATAACCATCAAACTGAGATGAGGAGATCCCTGAATAGCTTTGGTTCCTGATATAAACTCAGTGGTGTCTGCCAGATCAAGGTCACTCTCGGTCGGCTCTGACTTTACCTTCTCATTCTGCAGTCAAAGTGCACCTACAGTTCTCCATCTCTGGAGCTCTTCCACCACTCACTGTGAAAGAATAATTATTTAGTCCTTTCGTAAGCAAACCATGTCCCCCTTCACGTATTAATCTTTCATATGTTTCCAAGATCTAGCCTTCTGTAATCCCATCTGTATAAGACACAACAAAGCAGAACAAAAGAGAGTTTGCCATGAATAATGTATTGTTTCTCTCATAAAAGGCTTTAGTTGCTTCTGTTATGTTTCACTCTTGCGGGGAGAATCTATTGATCCCTTGTCTTTCTTTTTTTTATTGGGCTCTACAGTGCTTCCGTTTCTTTTATAACAAATGATCGCACTACATTGACTTTATCACAACACAAACACACACACACACACATGGCCGACAGAAAAAAACAGGCCATTTACAAGCAATCATACACTGGCATTAACAAACAACGGAACGTGTAGAAATTATGAATCTTACTAGCAAAGCTCAGATGAGCATAATGATTTCTAATTATACTCAAATTAGGGTGGTTAGAAAACATGACCATGAAGAGGCTTCTTCATTTTGAAATCACTTACCCAAAAGACTTTGCTATGAAAAATAAATATGGCATGATCCTAAACAACAGTGCGCGGTCAGGGACAAATGCGGGCCTGTAAGCCTCATACGTCAGAGCGGCCAACTGAGGCAAACATCGCTGTTAACAAGAAAGGGCTTTAAATCAGGAGCAGAGAGTACATTTCCTGTGAAATATTAATGTGGCAACTGTGTTTGTGTACAGGGGAACAAAGGCCAGAGTGTTGTACATCAATGGCTTGACAGCACTGCTGGTTCCACAGGCCAAGAACTGCTTATTCATACCGTGACAGGGTTTGAGTGTGTGTGTGTGTGTGTGTGTGTGTGTGTGTGTGTGTGTGTGTGTGTGTGTGTGTGTGTGTGTGTGTGTGTGTGTGTGTGTGTGTGTGTGTGTGTGTGTGTGTGTGTGTGTGTGTGTGTGTGTGTGTGAGAGAGAAAAGAGAGTCATTTATTATATATAGAGCTGGTGGAGCATGTTCGTGGTGTGCAATGTGTGTGTTAGTTTACAAAGAGCGGTTTTTAGTAAACTCGTAAAAAAAACTCTAAGGTTTGGAGAGCGGAAAGAGTTGGTCGAGTAATTGCTCTCAGCCTCTAAACTTTTTATATTATAAGGAAAACACTAATTTTCAGCAGCCAATATAGAAGAAGCTTTTATTAAAGAATAACAGCATCGCTTATCCTATGAGCTGTATACAAACACCAGACTTACCAAACGAACAAATGCGCTATTTAAAAAAAGCTGAAGTTTCTACAGGTGACTTACAGACATATAGACAGACATACAGACTGCATACTTGGTAAGGTCAGGTTAAAAAGTAGCTGCGTTCATACCATTTCAGCACTATTCATCTCTGTGCGTGTAAATACTTACTGAATACTAGTATTCAGCTTGGTTGTGTTTATAAGATGCAAAGCAATGTGTGCTCATGCTTCATTTGTAGAAAATCACGTTCATTTTCATATATCTTACTTTGATTATATACAGCTACTCAGCTAACATGAAAACGACTGTCATATTTCCTAGTTCCTCCGAAAAGCCTGCTCTGATTGGTCAGCTAACATAATGTGCTGTGATTCGCAGATCGGCTCCACAAGCACGTGCTTTGCCTCTGCTGTGTAAATACTGTCAGTTAGAGTAGCTGTTAGCAGTATCTGTTTGAGCCTTAATCAGACAGAAAATAAAAAGGACAAACCTCAACGCGTTACATGTTTTTTACATATATTCGGAATAAGCACGTGTAAGTAATATGAAACGTTCAGATATCTATTGTTAGTTCGTTATCTCAGATGTAGCACGCAGGGAAAGCGGACGCATAGAGAGACACTGCAGCGCTGCTGAACACTGTGGGTGTTTACAGCAGTTTGACTGATAAATATGAATTTGTAGCTAAATTGCTAGCGGTGCCTAACAACATTTCCCGTTGTTTACATCCTTGCTACAACATCCTGTTAAGGCTAGACACTGTGCATGTCATAGATTCATTTTAACAAAAAAAAAACTCACAATCCACAGCTTCGGCTTGTAGGAGCTGCTCCTTTGAGGAGTTTTTAGCCGAATCCAGCACTGAACTGATCGAGATTCTGGAATCTGTCCTTTGTCAAATGCTGGTTATATCTTTTTTATAGTTCTCTGGAACATAATTAAAATTAAACTGTAAGCACTTCTCTCTTTGTGTCATGTCCTTTGGAAGCCCAAATACAGAAACAGAAGAAGCTCTGTGGAAATAGCAGCATTTGGACAGCATTTTAGCTTTCGCTGCTACATTACAGTGCCTCTAGCTACGCCCCTTTGCTGCACAGGGTCTATGCACATGATAAATGCGCGTAACCTGAAGGGTTTATGGTCTCATTAACCCGGATGTATTTTTTTGAAGTCCCCAAACTTCATTCGCTGTAGGCTTTGCTAAGCTGACTTTGTAAAATCCAATGTCTCCCTTTGCATTGAACTTTGAGTGTATTACTTCCAGAGATGTTGTTTATGTTCACACAACTACATTACACATCAACTAAAGTTTAAAATATGATATTGTAGTGGACCACCCCTTTTAAATATAACAACTACAAGCAGACTGAAATATACATTAAAGGTCTCGTGAAGTGCTTTGAAATGAGCATTTTTTACTCGATGTTTGACGTGTAATCTTAACTGAAAAATGCAGAGAGGGTGGGACACAGAAAAGCTCCTCTCCTTTATAAGAAAAACAGCCAATAGTATTTTGTTTTATCACAGCTCTGCCAGTGAAAGTGGTTGAACTCAAGCGCATCAAATAAAAAGCATCTTAAAGGGGGCAGGACATGTCAGATGCTAGAGAGTATTTGATTGGTCTAGATTTGATGACAAAATGTAGTATGAGGTGATGTGAATAGGGTATATGCAGAAGTATATGGAAGGACTTTTCATTTTTCAGTAACCCGGGTCAAGCGCTTCCGGTAACCTGTATGCCAGGGCTATTCAATTGGCGGCCCACGGGCCAAACCCGGCCCCCGAGGCAATTTGTTCTGGCCCTCCTAATAGTGTGACCAAGACATCAAGAATAAATTTAGTAAAGTCAAAAAACGGCCGCTATAGTTATGAAGTGAGGTGCGTCTGTTCAATACAGCATGAGCTGCGCAGAGCGTGAGTCACCTGACAGCGGCAAGAGCAGCCGAATACATTTGAATATGTTTGTAGAAATGTTTTTTTGTACAATGCACTGATATCGTTATTAGGGATGCAACGATTAACCGATTTCACTATTAACTGCCCTTTAATTCGTCATGGTTAATTAATCGTAAAGGCTTTTCTAAGCTGCATTTCTGCATTTCTGTTCTGCCGCACGAAACGAAACTGCTGAACAAAATTACGCTAAGTTGCCAACTGTGCGCTAGTTTAAAGTTCCGAGCTTGTCCACCGAAGCTAATACGCACGCACACTGTAATAACTATAGCCGTGGGCCGTTCCCATATCAAGTCTTTCCCGCACGCAAGTTTGTTATGTCGTAAGAATATATGCCAATATGCGGGCGCAAGCGGAGCAACGCGCTCGCGACTGTCTGGGCGCACGCAGGAGAAAACATCTCATGCTGTAACGGTGAGAGCTGTGCTTAGCTTTCAGTGCAATGTAAACAAAAGACATGTAAGACGAACTATTATTAAAATGATTATGTATGTATGAACGCAGATGATAACAACAGTTAATCTAAATATTAGCGCCGACCTTGATAACAATTATTATTATATTATTTTCTCCCGTTCCTCTCTATAAACACACACATAATTAAACTGTGTAGCCCTATAAGCACAGAAAAACCTATAGCATAAAAACTATTACTAATGAAAATGCCTTTTAAAGGTTTTTTAATATTAGTTAGGGATGTCCAGATCTAAATCTAGCTAATATAAAGCTTAAATTTACATTAGACGTGATAACTGTGAAACACTGATTAGTCTTCACACTATATAATCGTACAACCAAAATCTATAATTGTTGCATCCATAATTGTTATGCAGTTCAAAACACAACATATGAACGTATCTGAATGTAGAAGAAGCCTACTTAAGCAATACACTGATTTTGTTGTGCTGTGAAATACAACATTTGAATGTTTGTTGAAAAAACTTATTGTACAATGCAGTGATATTATATAGTTTCAAAATACAATATATTAACATTTTAATGTAGACAAATACAACGTGGGTGTCTAAAGGAGCAAAAATACATAATTGGCTCTTAAATGCAGTTGTGTCATCATTTATATTGCAAGTCATGTCTCTCCGGCCCTTCGTTTGGGATGCTTTTCATGAACTGGCCCCCGTGACAAACTAATTGAATAGCCCTGCTGTATGCCATTAAATTATGATTTAAGGCGGAACACAATACTTGGGTCAGATGTAATTTGTAGTATTTGGCCCAGATGTTAAAAATTATTTTGTGGGCCATGTAAGTTTGGTCAATCTTGACCAGCCTGATCTCACGAGGAAACGTAAGTTTTTTACGTTTTGTCAGTTTAGCGGCTAATTCGTACGAAAATGTACGATTTGAAAAAGGAGACGTGGCACTCAACCCCACCCCTAACCCAAACCATCATTGGGTGACGAGCAAATCGTACTAAATAGTACAAATTAGATCGTATGGATTCATACAAATTAGCCAGTAAATCAAAAAGTTACGAATTGCCATGAGATTGCGTTGTCTTGACCCACTTTTAAAATACATTTTTAATATTTTCAAATAAAGAAAAAACATTCTACCAATCAGGTCGCTTCGAGAAAAAGCATGCCCATAGCACACGTAAAACACAATGATTCATGGGTTTATCAATTTCATTAGTCGTGACACACCAACATATCTGGCCCAGTTCAGGCTCAGTTATGGGTTATTAACTTGGCTAAGACTTGACCCAGATATGGTCCATGTTTGGCCCTTGTCTGGAAGCCAGACTTGGTCCAGTCATGTATCGTAATTCACTGCGGCATGTGGACCAAGCAAAAGCTGATTGTATGGGCCAAAGATATTTTGCTATGTGGGTAATTAGTAGTTTATTGGTAGTATTAGTTAACGGTTTGTTAATACTGTGACCTAAACTAAAGTGTTACTGCTTATTCATATGAATTCATATGATTGGTTTGTGTATGATTTGCTTATGTATAACAGTGTGTGTTATGTTCAAGGTCAGGATTAGGGGCAATCTTTAGAGCATGTGTAATTTTTTGAATAAATGGCATCATACAACGGAATAATCTTAAAATAGTCAAGCTTTTATGTATAATGATTAAATAACATGTTATTTTTACGTTAACTAACATTTTATTTAATCTTTAATTGCTTAAGATTATTTTTTAAAGTAGTTTTTGTTATATATAAGAATATTTCAACCTTAAAAAACTGCTATTAATTCACGCACCCTCAGGCCATCTAAGATATTCTTCTTCTTTTTTCTTCAGTAAGATGAAAGCGTAGGAGCATGTCTATTATTACATATGTGCAAACTGTTCAACATGGCCACCGAGTAAACTGACCTAAAGGGACTCTTCTCTGGCTCAGCTCCAAGGCTGTGCCAAAAACAGGTAACCAAAAAGAGTGGAATTGAAAACAGATCAGCGTTGACAGTGTGTTGAGGATTACCTGAAACTAATTGTGCCACACTCATTCAAGATTAGTTTTCTCTGCGCATGCATCAGCGACCATAATGAAGACCACCTGGTCCAACACCTCTGGATCTGGCACAGCCTGACCTTTATTTTTACCTGCAATGGCATAAACCAGCTGTTAATAATACTTTCCCATGATCACTTACGGTTGTATTTTAAAAAGGGCGTCTTTATGTTGAGATCACAAAGCCCAGCATGTCTCGATGTGTGTGACTCACTACCACAAGTGGTCCAGTCTGAAAACAATAATGATGATGACTTTCTAATTACACACTCCGTGTTGGTTAAGGGAGAGTTCAACTAAAAATATTCTCATAAAGTCACCATTTGCACACCATAAAGTCATTCAAAACTTATTAACATTGTTTTCTGTAATGCAACACAAAATAAGGTACATATAACATACAATAAGGTAAAGCCAAAGAAGGTCAATGTTTTATTCAGGGTTTAAAGATTTTATTCAGTAAGGTAATGTTGGTAGTTACTGGTGGTAAAATGGTAGTTACTGGTAATAATTTATTTTGATGGTCCCATTTAGCCATTTTGTTGACTATAACCTATACTCTGCAACTACATTTTCAACTTATTACTGTCAGCTTAATATCTGCTAACGCTTCTGTCTTCTTACAGACATTCTACAATAAGTAACTTTGCAAGGGCATGTCAACTTATTATACTAACCCTAACCAAACAGTCTACTAATACTCTGAGAGTTTGTTGACACGCAGTTGCAGAGTAGCGAGGTCTGATTCAAATCTTTTTTTAAAGAGGAAAATAGTTTGTATGTTTTTATTAATGGTAGTTTAAGAGTATTGACGTTTTATGTTGTTTTGGACCAAATAATAATATGCCATATAGGAAAGAAAGTCAAAGGATTAGAACAAGATGAGGGTAAATAAGTAGAACCATATCTGCTTATCATTTCAGTGAGAAACAGGATATTCAAAAAAATTAGTGATGCAACTAAATTTAAATTCTGGATCCACCTGGTTGGAAGCCTACACTGAAACCAAACATGCTTTGAAATAATTATGTATTATTTTATTAAATGATATAATGTTGTAAAACTTTTTACATTCAACTAAATTATGCTGTTGTTTAAAACAGCAGCCAATAAAACAACCACATTTTATTGACAGTGAAATTGTGTTGACAGCTCGAGAGGTGTACATTTTCCAGAGTTGCCGTGACAGGACTGTAGCACTTTTGTATCAAAGTCCCTTTAAGGCAAGTCATTTCATTCGGCGGCCATCTTTGAAACAGCTCTCGGGCAGTATGCTGGTGTATTCTGTCTGAATGGGGAAATTTCAAATTTTCCAAAACTGTTTGCCAAGCTTACGATTACATTACATATTTGGAATTACTAATAAAATTAAACATCAACTGTCTCTTAAGTTTCATTTCTAAATGACAGAATCAAACAAAATCTCCTCCAGAAATGACAGCGACTCTTTGCTTACAAGTTTGTAGGCATTTCAGTAGTTGCTGCTGTCATGTGATGTGCGTTTGACAGGACGGTCTGTACTTTTGATTTCAAGTGTAGTGGATTCATTTAGAAGTAGAGATTTTAAGCTTTATGTGGATATATTTCTTAGGTCTGTGAAGCAGGTATTCGCTAAACATCAAACTGATATTTTTCGCCAGCCAAAATTTAGTGCATCTCTGAACAAGATGTTCTGAAGATTAAGACTTGCTTTATGTAATGAAAACACACGGTATGGTGTACAGTTACTGTCACAATGTAGTCAGACAATTTAACCACTAGAGCTGGATTTTAAGAAAAGGTTTGATGGAAAAGGATTGTCACTATGAAAGTTTACAATTATAAACCCTTTCCATTTAAAATTTAATTTTAATTTAATTGTAATTAAACAAAAAACATTTATTTCTTGCATTACCTTTAATGAGAAAGTCATGGGTTTGGAACAACACGAGAGTAAATAAATAACAAACAAATCAGACCCATCAAGATAAATGTAGGCAAAGACTGGATTTATGTATTGGGAACTAATTGGATATTGTAAATTGGGTGTCAAAATGTAATCAGTTGGTTTAAAAAGTAAAATATCAGCTGTCACTATAAAAGTTTACAATGGCAAACACTTTTCATATAGCATAATAATAAGACCGGAAACGTGCTTTTAGAAATGTTCTAGTCGCTTTACCACAAGCCTGATTTGAATCACACTAGCTGGCCTCCATTACAAGTATGAGTCAAAGTTTTGATCTCATGTGAACTTTAAATCAGACAAGACGCTTGTGATAGAGTGTAGTCACCAAGAAGACCGCAATAGTGCGGCTGGTTAATGTGGACACAGAGCTGCTGTACCTCAGAGCCTCAGAGAGAGTGATATGGAGAGCTCCTCCTTTCTGTGTCACTAATCTAGCCTGCTCTGCATTGTCAAAGCCCTGTGTTTGAACAATGGAGCTGTCTTCTTGTCTGCTAATTTGGGAACAAACATTTGCCTGCGTGGCAAACAAGCTCTCCCAGGAAGTGCTATTAATAGGATAATTAGGCAGACGGTAATGAGCTGGATTACTGCTAATTATGATAAGATTTGTTTTGGCATTTGCCTGAGAGGCAGCAGAGAGTTCGAGTTGGCCCAGGAGTTTAGAGCTGAGCGGCAGAGTGCGGTGCACCTGAATCAACACACAGACAGTCACCGCGTGTGTGACGCGAGATAACACCAAAAGCAGTTTGGCTCTCCCTAGAGACCTCGCTGTCATTTTGGCCAGACTCCCGCCAGCTATGCGCAACCTCAGGCACTGGAGCGCCACATGGGCCAGGTTGTTGTTGTGTGACTGAGCTATGGGACCTTATTAGTGTCAGGCCAAGGATGCTAGAGTTGTGCTAAGCCTTCAGTACACACTAAGCCCACTATGTCAGGTCAAGGGTAACGTAAGCTAGGCCTACAAGCTAATTACCTGATGAGACAAGGCTGATAACACAAGGTTTCAGAACTGAAACTAAGCAGAGCTTTGCTCTAGATGCTTCCCTAAACGAGAACTAGTAGTGAAGTGTGTAAACATGCGCATCTAAGTGTTTGCACATCTAGCTCGATTGGTGCATATCTGCTGTGTTTGACTTGTGTAAGAATATACAAACAAATCAAACATCAAATGTACTTACCAAAATAATCGATCCATTTTCACCTAAACTTGGTGATCTCAGCTCGACTGAAAACCGACAGGATCAACTGAGTTGAAGTGACAAAGCAAACTAAGGGTCATCATAATTCATGACAGGAAAAAGCAGAAATGTCCTGATTTTGTGAGAGAGCACATTAGTTAACACAGGCACAACCAAAGAACACCTCATTTTTCCTAATGTTCAAATAAGGCATGCAGATATTAACGCTGAAACTACTGGAATTCTAATGGCCATGGCGGTTGTTCAGACCATTTATATAAAACTGTACTGAATAGATTTTTTTGTCATGTCATACATAAATTCAAAGCTTCTATTGAGATTTTAGAAATAAGCTTTGATGTCAGTCATCATGTTTTTTGAAGTCATTAATACAATCTCTATAATTTTGTACAAGTGACTAGGTGTGTACCACATTTTGTTCAAAGTTTTTTTTACCATAGTAAATGCAGATGCTAAAATGTATGTGGTCAATTTGTGGTCAAATAAAAACACACATAGGAAACCATATAACTACACAAGACATTACATAAACCGGTAAAAACAGTCAAAACAACTGCCTCAGTTGTTCTAGTGTTAAGACATTGTAAATATTATTGGTTTAATTAAAGTTGCTTTTGGGTGGCACAGTGGCTCAGTAATTAGCACTCTTGCCTCACAGCAAGAAGATCACTGGTTTGAGTTCCTGCTGGGTCAGTTGGCATTTCTGTGTGGAGTTTGCATGTTCTCCCCGTGTTGGCGTGGGTTTCCTCCAGGTGTTCCGGTTTCCCCCGCAGTTCAAAGACATGCACTATAGGTGAATTGAATTGGCCGTAATATATGTGTGAGAATGAGTGTGTATGGATGTTTCCCAGTACTGGGTTGCAGCTGAAAGGGCATCCGCTGTGTAAAACATCCTGGATATGTTGGCGGTTCATTCCGCTGTGGCACCCTTGGTGAATAAATCTGCTTCTAATTAATGTTAAAAAATTATTTCAATATAAAATACTGTACTAATTTGTCACTGGTTCTAATGAGATTTGTTGTGAACAGAGCGTTGCAAATCTTGTACAATCAAATGTTGTACAATGTTTACAACATAAATAAATCTAAAGTTTAGAGTAAAATGTCAAAGTATGATCAAGTTATGTCAGACTCTAGAATACACAAGACATGTCACTTATAGTTTTGAATGGTGAAAAGTGTTACGGTCAATATGGCGAATGAAGCCCCGCCTGCTAGCACAGGAGCCAATCATCAATACGGAGGAGAAGCTCAGATCAGACATGTGCTTTTATGACAAACACACTGGAATGTCAGCGAATACTTGCTTCACAGACATGGATTAACTACACTTGAAAACAAAAGTTTTCTGGTCTTGTAATCTGTATGAAACTAATGCGAGGTGCAGTCCGTCCTTTCAAACACACATCACATGACAGCAACTACTCAAATGCCCACAAACTTGTAAACAGAGTCCTGTAATTTCTGGAGGAGATTGCCATCAAGACCAAGTTGTGAATTACTTCAGAAGAGCAGAGCGATCGTTATCCAGAGGATGATAATGTGTAGAATGCCCATAAGTGAGGTTGGTGTTGTGATCTCGTTTCTTTCTAGTGCGCATGTGCATTAGCTCGGGCAACCTGAAAGAAATGCAGATTGTGTTTATTTGAAAGTTTAGGAACTAAACTCATGAGACAGTTGTCGTTTGCTTTCATTGGTGATTCCAAATATGTAATGTAATCGTAAGCTTGGCAAACAGTTTTGGAAAATTTGATGTTTCCCCACTCAGACAGAATGCCCGAGCATACTGCCTGAGAAGCGTTTCAAAGATGGCCACCAAGTGAAATTACTTGCCTTAAAGAGACTTATGCTTACAACAAAATTTAATACAAACTTATTATCAAAATGCATTAAATAAATGGCAAATTAATCTTTGAGTTTTAGCATCCCGGCTATTCTGGAAAATCTCTAAAGTTGCAGGTTATAGTTTTAAAACACGTCTTAGAGACACAGTATTGGGACTGCTATTGCAAACCTGTTATATGAACAGGCCACATTGAGACTCACAGCTGTAAATAAATGCAGCTGTCAATCCCAAACACTGACAGTATGAATGCAGCCTAAGGCACTGAACTTTCAGATGAAAGGCGTTTTAATCTTCAGATGCAGCGGAACAGGAGTACAGACATTAAAAAGCGCTTTAACAATGTCTTAAAAGCACTATGACAAGTCCAATATCTTTTACAGTGTCAGTTTTAACAATCTCGTCTTAATGGCTCTTCCAAATTCCCTTTCAGTCCATTAAGGAACAATATCAGCACAAAAGCAAGCAAAGTAATTTGCTATTAAATCGCCTCTTCACAATCGCTGCCGAACAGCAGCCAGAAAAACGCCAGGAAGACAAATGACTACGCGGAGAATTAACTGCGGGAGAGCTTATGAGTCGAATTTCCCTACATCCATGCTACAACTTGAATTTCTAGAGGAAAAAAAAAGAAATGAGAAAAAAGAAAGATGATGATGATGATGATGACGAAAAAAGGAGGTGGTGGTGAGGGAAAAAAAAAAAGAAATCAGGCACAGTGGTGAAGGCGAGTCTTAATGCGATTGGAGTTAAATCCCAGACAGAGAGCCGCCTCCATTAAAGCATGCCACTCGCCCCAGCAGCTCCTGATAAGACAGCTGAGGCAGGGATTTACGGCTTTAGCTTATCGTCATCTTCACACCAGCCTCGCACTGGGCGCAGGGACCACAGCACCAAATCCTGCATGATTGGGAAGCAAATTAAAGTAAGCAGGCTCATGCAAGGGGAGAGGGAGGAGGCCTGACTGGAAAACAGGTGTGTGTGTGTGTGAACGTATGTGGGAGGCGAGAACGAGAGAGTAAAAGAAGGAGAATCGCACCGCATGTCACATCTTTTGTCTTCAACCCTCCTTCGACACCCTCACATTGCCTTTGACACATAACAGCGTCTTTTCCTTTTGACGGCATGGCGATGAGATTACAGAGAGAGCCGCGGACTGTCGTTTCTGAAATAAAATTGGTTTTATTCCTCCCAACATGTGTTCAGCGAGATTAAGGCGTAATCTTACAACGTTTAATAAGAGCCTGTTTGTGGCCTGGCGGCTGACACAGAAAAGTGGAGCATGCCTGCTCTGCCTTTAATCCTGTTTATTGAATTATAAAGAACCTTAAAGGATAAAGAATATGACTCAAGGATTTAAATATTTCATGGTATTTCTAAGTCAAAGCACTAAGGAGAGAGAAAAAAATGAAGAGGGGGAGAAAAGAAAGTAGAGAAATGGCCAGTGACATTCGCTACAAGCTTTTTAAGCCATGTCCTGATTTTAAATCTATCTCAACAAGATGTATTACCAACCTAGATGAAGAAAGCACATGGATGTGAGTGGGCCACTGGCCTTAAGTCTGCAATTTAGGTGTCACTGCCAGCTGTGTCAGTGTAAAAGGGACTAATGCATGTCTTCACACTCATAACCGATGTTTTACGGTCAGGGTGACGGCACTTATGGAAGACGGTTGTAATTATTCATCGAAAACAATCTCCCACACACATACACCAACGAGGTTCGCTAAAGAATGATTAAAAATCACGATTAACAATGTTCAAATGACAGCAGCGTGTGTCCTCGACCGCGTTTTCACATCAAAATAAAGCCCTCATATGAACTACCCAGAGAGCCGCAGCTTTCAAGAGGTATTTGGAAGTTAAAGTCTCCGATCAGATTTAGACAGATTAGAATTAGGGGCTGGAAGTCTGGGCGGGATGGATATGTGGATTTGCTGTGTTCCACGAGACAGCCCTGTCAGTGATAAGTTATACTGAGCCAGCGGGGTAAGAGGATTGCCCAAACTAATCCGAATCAAAAGACATACCATGTGAATTACATCCTGAAACAGGTTCGCTTACACAGATTAAGAAGCCCGAATGTAAATCCTCTCATACTCTACTTGGCGCTGCAGAGGATGTGCCTGAAAGAACAAACACAAACATCTGCTTTCCAAATCGTGACATGAAAAATAGAAAGTAGAAAAGGCAGAACTACATTTAATGTTCAACATTGGCGCAAGTTTAGATCAGGGTTAATATAGTTAACAAAAAAACGAGGCTACTAGAACATTATGTTTCTATATTAAATGTATTTATTGGATAATGAGTTAAATAAAAGGTTTATATTTGTTTTATTCTAGTTCATTTCTTCAAAATATCTTTTTTTCCCAGTAAATGACAGTTGGGCGGAATAAAAAATTAGTTATTTAACCAAATAATGATTTGTTAACTCTCCTGAAATTAAAACATTGGTATTGTGCTGTGTACATGTGGTATTGTGTACATATCTGAAAGCATGGTTGTTGTAAATACTAATGTAGTTTTTGTTCTTGATGTAAACACAGTTTAAAGGTCCTGTGAAATTAAAATAATTTTAGATGTTAGATGCTAGTGGGCTCCAAAACAGTGACAAAATTCACGTTTAGAAGATATAAAACTGATATAAACATGTAAAGCTTGTAGTTTGTCACTTTCGCCTGAATGGATCAATGGCCAGGACACCTCATGCAGTTTCTCATTAAATCATAACCAATCAAATGCTCTTTAGTATCTGACAAGCCCTGCCCCCTTCAAGATGCTTCTTGTTTGCTTTTCATTTGATGAACTTGAGCTCAACCACTCTCACTGGCAGAGCGGTGATAAAACAAAACACTATTGGCTGTTTTTTTAAAAGGGGAGGAGCTACACTATGTCCCACCTTTTCTTCGTGTTTCGGTTGACATTACGTCAAACATCCAATGAAAATGCATATTTCAAAGAACTTCACAGGGCCTAGAATTACATACTATTAATAGAAATGTCGAGATGTCATACAATCGTTCTTGTATAACAATTTGCTGTTTAAAGCAACTTTCTCTCATATACACAACTTTTAATGCAACTATTATAACTATTATAGAAAAAAACAATAGCATGTAAGCACATTCATCCCACCTTTTCCACCTTATGAATAATAATAATAATAATAATTCCTTACATTTTTCTGGGCACTCAAAGCACTTTACACATAGGGGGGAATCTCCTCATCCACCACCAGTGTGCAGCATCCACCTGGATGACGCAACAGCAGCCATTTTGCGCCAGACTGCACACCACAAACCAGCTGACTGGTGTAGAGGAGACAGAGTGATGAAGCCAATTATGATATGGGGAGGGTTATGAGGCCATGATGGGCAGAGGCCAGTGGGTTAAACCCCTACTCTTTTTCGAAGGACATCCTGGGATTTTTAATGACCACAGAGAGTCAGGACCTAGGTTTATAGTCTCATCCGAAAGACGGCGCTCACTAAGCAGTATAGAGTGCCCTTCACTATACTGGGGCATTAGGACCCACACAGACTGCAGGTTGAGCGCCCCCTGCTGGCCCCACTAACACCACTTCCAGCAGCAACCTGGCTTTCCCATGTGGTCTCCCATCCAGGTACTGACCGGGTGCAGCCCTGCTTAGCTTCAGTGGGCCACCATGTGAGAGTTGCAGAGAGCTAGCTGCCAGCAATAATTGAATTGAATACTTAAAACTGAAACAGCCAATCAGAATCAACCAACTATCCCAAACAAACAAAGCAGCATGACAAAATTACACTTTAGTGTATAAACAAAGTGTTAGTGTTGACACTAATAGTTATTGTTATAGTTACTGTTCCTAATGTAAATACTTTATATATAGAGGTCAACATTTGAAGTGGATTATCACCTTTTATGAAAGTTGTCCTAAATCTATTGAACAACCATTCCTTTCTTAAGACAATTGTAAACAACTATAAATATTGACTACTATACAACTAGAAATATACAACTTTAGCAGTAACAACAGTGAGTACGTTTACATGGACACCATTAATCTGATTTTAATACGATTAAAGGCCGGCTCACACTGTGCGATATATATATTTTTTTTTTAAGGATACTCAACGATTGTAGCATGTCAGACTGCACGAACATAGTTTCCATGGCACACTGTAAGATCTCAGCTGTTATAATGTCCGATAGAACGACAGTGAAGAGGCACCAAACACAGAAGAAAACACCCCCGGAGTTTGACGTCATCCACCTGTGACACTTTCACTATCCCGTGTTCTGAAATGATTCCTCACATTAAACATAAACAATCTGTGGCAGCAATTTTGCACACGGCGTGTCTCAATAATAAAAGAAGGAAGAAAAAAACTGTTTTGACATTTCCCTGTGGTCATTTAAATTGTCGCATGGATTGTGTCATCAAATTCGGAGCTCCTATTGGTTCTTAGATTGAAGCTCATCGCAGCTGTTGTCACACTGCAGGAAAGTGTCTGTAAACTTCTGACACTGGCAGAACTTCATCGGAGGAAAATATCTGATGGCAACAGGCATTAAACAGCTATCTGTGAACATGTCAAACCAACGATCAAAGACCACAGATTTTAGCCTAGGATTTAAGGAATCTTTTAGGATTTCCCAAATTTGTCTCAGATGAGAAAATCGTGGCTGAAATCTCCCAGTGTGAGCAAGGCTTTAGACATTACTCTGATTAAGAGTCTACCATGTACACAGTTTTTCTTTTATTAATTGAATCTGATTAAGGTCATAATGGAACTAAACAGAAATTGTATTAAGACATGTGGAGTATGCCGATTTTGATTAATTATTGAAGTGCAGTACAGACATGTAAACACCGCAATCAAACTAATACCGCGTGTAGGATTTTCACCACATTTTGCAACAGGATAGTTCATACTCACACAGCTGTTTGACACTATTCTCTGCACCTACTGAGTTAGTGAAGGACCACAGACACCTGCATCGCAAAAAGCTGAGGTTTTCCTCCCATACGGTGTGTGGTAGAGATGCCACAATTCTCAATACAATATTGAACCGTTCGGTACGACATCCACGGTTCAATACGCGCTTGTGAATTGCGTTTTTTCCGGTTTTACGTTTAAATAATTTATGTGCGTTTTATTTCTCTCCGAATAGACTGTTTATTTGTGCCTGTAAGTCTACGGGCTGAGATGAGGAAACTCCTCCCCGCGAGTAAATATGCAATCACTATGCTCTAAAGTTAGGGGGCGCTCCACCATCATTCCACACTTTAACATGGCGAGCGGCAGTGAAGTGAGGGAGCAATAGGAAACGCCGGTGTCTTTCAAATCCGCGGTGTTGGGACATTTCGGTTACACGTATAGATAGACTAATCGAACGGAAACACTTCCAACATGACTGCACATCTGCGTCGCCATCACCCAGCAATATCACTGTCTGAAAGCAGAATAGCAGAGAAGGTAATAAAGACCTCCGTAAAACAACAATCCCTCACTGAATCCTTCCAGCAAACATAGCCAACTGGTTCCGAAAGACATATAAAAATAACAAAGGCAGTGTTAAGTTTAATTAAGATGGTTTATTTATATTTACTGAAGTACAAATGTGTTTATTTGAAATGGTCAATTTATGTTCATTAACTTCAGATGCATGTTTATTTTTAAAATGTAGGAATTTATGTGTTGCCCAGTTTGCACATAGGCTACCAGCAGCTGTGAGATTCCAGTGTTCATTTTTTTATCATACAATACACTAGGAATTAGTGTACCTTTCTTGGCTTTGAAGTAAAATAAAGGAGTATTGCAATAAATCGTTTTTATTTTTCTCTTTCTTACTGTTCCTATTGCCTAAGCATAGAATAACAATTAAAAAAAAAAACACTTATGTGTTAAGCCATCAGAACCGAACCGAACCGAACCGAAAACCGTGTTAAAAAACCGAGGTATGTATTGAACCGTAAGCAGACTGTATTGTTGCATCCCTAGTGTGTGGTATCAAATTCCATTAAAACAACACTCTTCCAGCAGTTCATACTCGCATCCAGTATCTCGTTTGCCACAGGGGCATACATGAAATGAATGAAAGTGAAAGTGCCAAACTGCAGTTAAAGTCGACAAATTAAAAATAAAACACCCAAAATCACATGAAACTCTGGAGGAAATGAGGATAGCATGGTGACGCAATGACGTTAATCGATCTATGGGCTATAATATGTAACACGAGATCAAGAAAAGAACATTCAAAAAGCAACTCATGTAAACACCTTAAACATATTATTATCTTATTCAGATTAAGGCAAATAATTACTACTATAATAATTACTGATTACTAATGTCTATGTAAACGTAGTCATTGAGAAACAATTTCACTAGAATTACATTTTTTCCTATCTGATGAAGAATAAAGTACTCAACTTTTTAAAAATCCGGCACTTAAAGTAACAGACCATAAAACTCCACCATGCAGTTTGAATACATTGATTGTTACAGTTACCATACTTGGTGTCAACGTGCCTTTAAAAGTACATTTAACTAAAAAATGCAGAAATCCAAACTAATTATTCCTCTCTCCCATTTAAAGGAACTGTCTCCCACACACACATACACACGACGTGGCATAGAAAACACACAAGGTGGGAAGTAACACCCGGGCACCCCCTCCAACCCAGCTTTAGTTCAATGAAGCATTTATTTCTTTTCCTGTTTGACAAGGGTGTTTCTATCAAGGCATCTGGCAGTAAGTGCTGTAGTACAAGGCCTTCTGTTGAGACGTCAAAGAGAGTTACACTTCACTGTATCGAGGGAACAAAAAATAGCCTGCGTTTTCTTCTCTCTCTCTCACACACTGTTTTCCTTTTTTTTTTTTCCAGATGCACTGAATAAACAAGGCTGTATCCCTGGCCCAGAAATGCTTCAAAGACTGCAAAGTCTGTTGGGAATGCTTCAGAAATGTAGAGCAGTGTTGACTGCTTAGCTTTGCATTTCAACAAAGCTCCCGGTTCTGAGCCCCATGCAGATCTCTCGTCGAGCATACAGGCCCATGTAACCAAGCAGAGCTCTAAGAGGATGAGCTCTCTCTCTCTCTCTCTGGAGCGCACATACACAGCACTGCAATATATTAATGTATGCTTTCTTATGTGCCTATTCCCAGAATCACTCATACAAACTTGATGCTCTTTTTTTTTTGCTTTTCTGCCCTCTTATTTTCTAACTGTGCTCCAGGACTCCTCTTTAAGGCTTCTCCTGGTTTACAAGCTTCAATGTTTAGGGAGTTGTTTATGCCGCAGTTTGAATAATGATGAAATCATAAAAAAGTTTAAAACACTGAAACATTTGATTTGAAATGAATTGTTATTCATCATCTTCTCACCCATGTTGTTTGACACTTGGTGTGGCACTTCTCTGTAGGACACTGAAAACGTAGGCAATACTTTCGATTAAGGCACACATATTAGCATGTGCATTGTATGGCTCTATTTGTAAAGCAAATATTAATGCATAGTTGTGGATAACCATATTCTAGATTTTTTTAAAGGCATAGGTCACCCAAATATCAAATGTGTTGCTAATTTACTCACCTTCTGTAGGTGTTTATTTTCTTCAGTTAAACATTAAAGAAGATTTTTAACTGAAACTGTGGTTATTGGTGATTCATAAAAAGCAAGTCAACAGCTATCTGCAATTTTAGAGTAAAAAAAAAAGAGCCAAAACTAAATGAATACTCCTGCACAAAACAATTTGAACAAAATCTGGGTTGCAAAGTAAGTTTCAGATTGACAAAACCAAATAGGTTACGATCAGATTAAGTGATTTCACAATGTTCAATGTAAATGTTCTCTGTTAACTCAGGGTTTACTCTTGAGTTTGTGCTCTGGAGCATGTGCACCTAAAAGTGTGACCCTTGCAGCAATGAGCCAATCATGTGACACATGAGAAGGTCAGTTTGATTTATTTCTGCAAGAGAGAGTCAGAATGTAAGAATTATTTCAATGCAAATTAATCCTGAAAACACAGTACAATGTATATGTAAATATTAAAAAGTACTTTTTTAATTTAAAGACCTTATTCATTTTAATTGGCAATTTTTTAACTATTAGAATACACTCACTGACCACTTTATTAGGTACACCTTACTAGTACCGGGTTGAACCCCCTTTTGTCTTCAGAACTGCCTTAATTCTTTGTGGCATAGATTCAACAAGGTAATGGAAATATTCCTTAGGGATTTTGGTCCATATTGACATGATAGCATCATGCAGTTGCTGCAGATTTGTTGGCTACACATCCATGATGCGAATCTCCCGTTTCACCACATTCAAAAGGTGCTCTATTGGATTGAGATTTGGTGCCTGTGGAGGCCATTTCAGTACAGTGAACTCATTGTCATGTTCAAGAAACCAGTCTGAGATAATTCAAGCTGGAAGTAGCCATCAGAAGATGAGTACACTGTGGTCATAAAGAGATGGACATGGTCTTCAACAATACTCAGGTAAGCTGTGGAGTTGACACAATGCTCAACTGGTACTATTAGGCCCAAAGTGTCCCAAGAAAATATCCCCCACACCAGGGGCGATTTTAGGATTTTCATTTTAGGGGGGCTCAGCTCCTTATAAGGTAAAAAAAATATATATATATAGCCTAATATTACATTTATAAGTAGTAATTTAATAGTAATACATTGAAAATGTTTAGTATGGGTTGTATACTAGTATTCCACTGTATTACATAGACAGGCAGAGCCATTTGAGTTCTGAATAAGCCAAATAGGCTCAACCCACCTGTTTACTGTTGTAAAAACCACTTTCTATATTCAAGTGCATTTTTTGTTTCCATGTATTAAATAAATAAACTGCCAATTTCTAATTAATAGACATACATATAAATACACATTTTTAAACTTACAGGCTAATTCACATATTTCACGAACTGAATGATAATAATAAATAAAAAGTATTTTTTTAAATACTAGACACTTGATGTTTCTATCTCTGTCAGTGACTTAGTGACAGTTAAAACGAGTACATTCACTAAGTGGTTCTGTCACTGTGTTTAATCCTTCTGTGCAAGACTGTATGGTAAAGTTAATGCCACACGAACTGTAAAGTGTTTAATATTGGTAGTTCATTTTGAAATAAAAATAGCAAAATGTTCGTTAAGAGTTACATTTTTCGCTGGAGGAAACCGATGTGCTGATGAGGTGAACGCCGAGAAAACCCGACTGCTCCTCCGTGACATTGGGATACAGCAGGTGATACACGATTATTTATATATATATCAAAGAACTGCAAATAAGCAGATATTATAACAATTTATCAATAAACACACACCTCGTTCTCTCACTGTCCACGGCTGTGGTTTGCTGATCAAACGAAAAACAAAAGACGGGGAGGAGCCGAATTCTGCCGTCGTTTTCTTATCAAATTTAAAGGGGACTGAGGCGATAATTTAGTGTACAGTTTATGAGCTAATAGCAAAAGTTTTTAGGGGGACTAAATAGAAATATAGGGGGGCTACAGCCCCCCCTAAAATAGGCCTAGCAACGCCCATGCCCCACACCATTACACCACCACCACAGTCTAAACTGTTGATACAAGGCAGGATGGGTCTATGCTGTCATTTGTTGACACCAAATTCTGACCCTACCATTCGAATGTGGCAACAGAAATCGAGACTCAGACCAGGCAACGTTTTTTCAATTTTTTTATTGTCCAATTTTGGTGAGCACAGGAGTGGCACCCAGTGTGGTCTTCTGCTGCTGTAGCACATCTGCCTTAAGGTTCAACATGTTGTGCATTCAGAGGTGCTCTTCTGCATACCTCGGTTGTAATGAGTGGTTATTTGAGTTACTGTTCCTTTCTATCAGCTTGAACCAGTCTGGCCATTCTCATCTGACCTCTGGCATCAACAAGGCATTTGCACACACAGAACTTCCGCTCACTGGATATTTTCTCTTTTTCAGACCATTCACTGTAAACCCTAGAGATGGTTGTGTGTGAAAATCCCAGTAGATCAGCAGTTTCTGAAATACTCAGACCAGCCCGTCTGGCACCAACAACCATGCCACATTCAAACTCACTTAAATTCCCTTTCTTCCCCATTCTGATGCTCGGTTTGAACTATGTCTACATGCCTAAATGCATTGAGTTGTTGCCATGTGATTGGCTGATTAGAAATTTGCGTTAACGCAGTTATACAGTAATAAAGTGGGCGGTTAGTGTAAAAAAAAATATTATTACCAGCAATAGATCATTTTGACTCAAGAGGGCTTTTAGTGTAAAAGGCTTTAATTTGGAGCAAAAATGCACAAAGACTGGAAATGGCTTTGTTGAATTAGATATGCATGTCACTTTACTCAGAGCTGATTGATCCAGTTTGATTTTGCAATCTCTAACCAAGAATAAAACCTGCTCTGGAGCAGGTTAGCAGGGTAATGCAAGTTACCAATCCGACAAAACCAACCAAAACTCAGAGACTGCTCAAACTAAACGCGCACATCACCTGTGTATAAATCCAAACCAGCTTTGTGCAAAAGACCAGACAATACGTTGAGGTCTCAATCAGCCAAGTCAGAAACTAAACTTAATTAGCAACATTACCTTTAATCCACAAGCTCGGCAAACACTTCCTGAGCACATTCCTGACAGAACTGAGTGACTCATCGATTAGATCATTTCCAGTGTGAAGCAATATACAGCGTGTATTTATAATAACTCTAACATGGTTCATAAATAACACAACGTTGCAGGCCCTGAATATAAACAACATAAATAAAGTCAAATAATGAGATCAAAAGATGCAAAACCACATCCGTTGTAAAAGCAAACAAATGCAAGGCAGCAGAAAGATGCAATATCTACAGCCACGAGCACAACAAACATACATTTGATTACAATCCCATCACAAGCAACCCAACAAACAATATTCATAAGCACAAATCCTTCATTCAGATGCATTATGGAAGAGAAAGCAAACAGTAGCGTTTGTCAAAGCAGTCCATCACGTTTGGAAGCCTTCTGAAACGTCACAGTGCCACACACACTGCTCTTTCTCTCTGCATGACTCTGTCTTTTCTGAACACTCAGCAGCTACTGGCTTCCTCCCAAGAGGAAGTCTGCCATGTTAATGTGTTTTCCCCCACAAGGTACTGTAAGTACAAACGGCTGTTTTAAGAGGGAAAAGCAAGCCTGCGGCCACCCGGCGGCTCGGAGGGAAAATCTAAAGGCGCGTTTAACATGATCAGGAAGTGCAGCGTGTTTTAATAGCCGACGAGGGGGCCATAAAAGCAGGTGCTGGAGTCATTTGTCAATGAATGGATGGGTGTGTTTATGATCATTTTGCATACGTTTGGTTATGTTGGTAGTTGGTAGTGGTAACTTTAAACGCCTACTTCTAAATCAACATCATTTGCTGTTTAATCTGTTGAGCTTTGCATTAGACGTTTGATTAGGGTGACTGGATTTCTCTAGAATGCAGACACTATCAACCAAACCCCACTGCATACATAAAAGTATCTAAACTGTATAAAATTATAAGACAAAAACACAGGACAACAAATGCTTTTAAAGTTATTTTGAGAAGTTTAAGCAGGTTTCAACTCATTTTTAGTTATACAAAGTTGAACTAATTATATTTTTAGTAAGTTTGACTGAAGTAAGTTGAGATGTCCAGAAAAGTTAAGTTGATTCAACTAAAAGATTAGACTAAAAAACGTTTTTACAGTGTACACATCACAACAATGTATGTAGTCCTATTTTCAAGACAGAATGAATAAATTACACCAAGATGTATGTAAAAAAATGTGCTGTGAATGTCAAATAATGTTTAGCAAAATTCACGTCTATAGAGTAATTTTGTCTTGTTAACAAGTGAATCACAAGTACATTTCCACATTTCCTGAGGCACATATGAGGTGACATTGTTTGCAAGCTATTTTAACTTAAATAAACATGCACTTTGATGTTCACTTAACAGGGGAATAAGGACAGCTAGCTGTATCACACAGTTTGAGAAAAGATGAAATGCGGAATGCAGGTGACATCTAGTCCGTTTAAAGTATTTATAACAAGGAATAAGGTAACCCAATAATTGATAAGTGACCAAAGTTCTTTTAAGTCAATACACTTGCCGGACATCTTTGAAACACTTCTCGGTGATGCTTCTATCTATTATTTTAACTATTACTATTCATTTTTGTATGTTATGTAATGTATGTTAATGTAAATAATGAGGACCGCATGTACCTTGCATTTGTTTTATACACATTACAAAACCAGAGAACATTACTTACATTACTGAATTAATTTTCAAGCTTTTTGTACATATATTGTTTCATGTATGTAAGGCAAGGATTCGCTGAGATTACAGCACGTTTGCCAACACCACAGGGTTCCTAACAATAAAGCGGCACAAACTGTCATAAAGAACACATATCTGGACCAAGCCTCTTCCATGGAGAATCATCAGCCTGTAGCGATCAATGATTGTCTCCCTTATTAGTAGGCTGGACTTTCTTCACTAGAGAAACTATATGAATGTATGAAACTAAATGAGTGACACATCTTATGTACTCTACAGTCTTTGATCTTATATTTGTGAATGGAGATCATGTTGAATTTTCTAAAACTAGGCCTAAAGTAGCATTGGCTATTAATTTACATTATGCAATAGCCCACACAGACTAATTTTTTCTGAATAATGCACACTATGTATTTACAATAAAAATAGTAACATGCCAAAACAGAAAATTTATTCACCATTTACTCCTTCGGGTATTCCTATGTCTTTACGAGTTTCCTTTTTCAAATACTACGGAATGTTTTTAAGTTATTTTGTGTTAAAATAGAAGAAGAAAGAAATTCAAACTGATTTGACAAGTTAAAGGTGCGTAAATGATGGCAGAAACTTCAATTTTGAGTGAACTATTCCTTTTAAAAGGCTAATTTTAGGCTATTTTATAATATAAAAGTAACAAATCACATTAATTATATGTACACTACCTGACAAAAGTCTTGTCATTAATCCCAGTTGTAAGAGCAACAAATATTAACTTGACTTCTAGTTGATCATTTGGAAAAGTGGCAGAAGGTAGATTTTTCAGTTGAATCATCAGTTGAACTGCATCCCAATCATCACAAATACTGCAGAAGACCTATTGGAACCTGCATGGACCCAAGATTCTCACTGAAATCAGTCAAGTTTGGCGAAGGAAAAATCATGGTTTGGGATTACATTCAGTATGGGGGTGTGCGAGAGATCTGCAGAGTGGATGGCAACATCAACAGCCTGAGGTATCAAGACATTTGTGCTGCCCATTACATTACAAACCACAGAAAAAGACAAATTCTTCAGCAGGATAGCGCTCCTTCTCATTCTTCAGCCTCCACATAAAAGTTCCTGAAAGCAAAGAAGGTCAAGGTGCTCCAGCATTGGCCTGCCCAGTCACCAGACATGAACATTATTGAGCATGTCTGGAGTAAGATGAAGGAGGAGCCATTGAAGATGAATCCAAAGAATCTTGATTCCATTCCAGATGACTTTATTAATAAGTTATTTGAGTCATTGCAGACACTTTTGTCAGGTAGTGTATGTATATTAATATTATAGGTGGGCATAGATTAATTTTTTTAATCTAGATTAATCTAGATTAATCTCAAAATTAATCTAGATTAATCTAGATTAAAATGGCTCATTTCAATTCTGCCGAAGGCATTCAGAATATGTGTGCTACCCAAATTATACGTCTTTGAGAACGGGTTTCTCAAGCCGGGTGTCGCATTAAACCAGGGGCTCATCTCCTGTTTCCAAAGTGCATCACAAACTGCTTGAGAAAATGTTCTACTATAAGATGTACTTGTGTTTACTAACTCTTTATTCAGTTAAACGTGAATTTTTAACTGTAGGCCTACATAAGCTCTAAATAGCAATTTTTGATTACCTTAATTCGACTAAAGTCAAAACTGAACTAAACAGAAATGGAATTAAGACATGCGGAGTATGCAGATATTAGTGGCATTATAGAAGTAAACACTGCGGTCTTTAGGACCTTTCGCCATGTTTTCCGAGAAGATCCACACGCGGCTGTCAGTAAAAGACCGCGCACACACATACACAAACAAACACACACACACATCGCGAAATGCAGAAGTTTTTTTTCTTACCATTTGGCGTGCATTATTAAATTCCATGACACTCTCACCAGTCCTTACTCCTTATTTGCGTCTAGTACCCCAGTTTGTCACGATGGCATGAATGAAATGTTCGTGAGTTAGTGAAACTGCCGAACTGCAGTTAGAGTCAAGCATCCTGCTGATTTGATTTAAAAGGGCACTCTTTTGTCAGACGGTTCACCGGTCAGGTATACATCCGCGCTAATATATCAAGATGAAAGTCATCATAGCTTGCATAAAATAGACCCAGCTCCCACCCCACTTTGAGAATAGATTAACGGCGATATTTTTTTTTATCGCGCGATAAGAGTCTTGCGTTAACGCCGATAACGGCCCAGCACTAATTAATATACATATATATGTATATAAAATAAAATATATTATCCATTTTATATATATATATATATATATATATATCTATATATATATATATATATATATATATATATATATATATATATATATATATATATATATATATATATATATATATATATATATAAATTACCACTGCTACATAGTAAACAAAAATGGTTATGACAAAGATGACAACAAATAAGAAGATACAAGAAAATTAACTAATAAGCATTGGCCTTGCCTTTACAAAACCTTCTGGTTCTGACAAGCCAAAACATTCTCAAAATAAGTGAACACTATCATAAATGGCCAAAGGCTCCGTCAAACCACAAAACCAACTTAAAATGCATGCAGAGCTGAGCAGATGAGCAGCATGTGGTGTTGTGGTTGGAGGCATGTTAGCGGTCCACCGGGGTGCCTGCGGCCATAATCCACAGGTGCTCATTAACAGCAAGGCCGGATTGCAGAAATCCCAGATTAACACCGGCCTGGGTTACTGACACACTCTGCTGAATAACATTCTATAGAGCCTGCAGCTTTAATGCCAGCATGACCTTACGCTGAGCCAACTGATGTGTGCAAACACTGACACTCTGAATGACAGACCCAACAATCACGTCATCGGAAATTACAGAACACATCAACCATATACTAAAGCAGCATCTGTGTGATGCAGTTATGGTCACTGATAACACAACATTTGCAATCATCGGATGCACCGACAGATTATTCTGTCGTACGTCAGCATACTTCGTGCCCTCAGCATTACGACTTGTAAAGAAATCGACAGAATGAAAAAGAGAGCATTAGAGAGCGAGTCAGAGTCAAAAGCCATCTAGCAGCCATGCACTCGCCATCAGCAGGGCTATGGAGCATGCAGAATGGGCTTCTCAATGCAGTATAACGGCTCATAGAGCTGAAAATGGTGTTTCCGCTCCATTCAGTCCCAGGGCCAGATTCCAAGCTGCTCCGCAGTGATGGAGCTAAAGCCATTAGCAATCGATTAGAGAACCAGCAGGCAGGCAGTGGCATCCTGGGAAGCCAGGGTGTGTCTGAAAGAGGGATGGACTAAAGTTAAAGTCTTCATGTGCGACTAACGCCGAGGACTTTAAGCAAGAAGTGTGTTTCTGTAAAGCAGATTACGACAAAGTGGAGGAGTAGGTGAGCAAATCAGAGCCCAAAATAACTTTATTTTCCAGTTTTCAATAAATTCCCTAAAAGAAAACTGAAATTATAAAATCATAGTCAGTAATGTAATCTGGATTACTTTTTGGGTAATGTAATTTGATTACTTTTCATAGTTTTGTTTGTCCCCCAATTGCCAAAATGTAGTTAAATGGCCAATATTGTGGTTATTTAAACTGGAACTAAATGCAGTAGAATTATGTAAATGTTTTTTTATATAATTTATATTCATTTTAATTTAAAATTAACATCTGTGCAAATATATTGGTCCTTTAAAGGACTTTTTAAATGTCCTAGTTATTGTTACCTACAGTTGAAGTCAGAATTTTTAGCACCACTGAATTATTAGTCCCCCTGTTTATTTTTTTCCCCCCAATTTCTGTTTAACGGAGAGAAGATTTTTTTCAACACATTTTCAAACACAATAGTTTTAATAACTCATTTCTAATAACTGATTTATTTATCTTTGCCATGATGACAGTAAATAATATTTGACTAGATATTTTTCAAGACACTTCTATACAGCTTAAAGTGACATTTAAAGGCTTAACTAGGTTAATTAAGTTTACTAGGCAGGTTAGGTTAGGGTAATTAGGCAAGTTATTGTATAATGATGGTTTGTTCTGTAGAAAATTGAAAAAAAATATAGCTTAAAGGGGCTAATAATTTTGACCTTAAAAACTGCTTTTATTCTAGCTGAAATAAAACAAATAAGACTTTCTCCAGAATAAAATAATATTATCAGACATACTGTGAACATTTCCTTGCTCTGTTAAGCATCATTTGGGAAATATTTAAAAAAGAAAAAAATGTCAAAGCGGGTTTAATAATTCTGATGTCAACTGTAAATCTAAAGGTAAAATGACAAAAAATGACAACTAAAAGCAACTACATAAACATAACAAAAATTATTAAATGACAACAAGCACAACAAAACTGGTAAAGATGCAAGCAAATCTAAGTGAGAACTAAAAAAACAAAAATAAAACCAATTCGAATATTACAAACATTTGAATAGCATCTCTCACACACACAAAGAAAGACGATTAGGCACGCACTTATGTGCTTAATGCTAATTTTAGCCGCTTTTCTGACTGTTTTAGCATGTAGGTTAACCTTAGAGCAGACAAACATAAACAAAACCCTTAATAAAGAAAGAATCAGATTAAGCACCTGCTCATGAATAGCCTGAAGCTCAAAGCACGAGACATCAACATGCCCAACATAATCTTAAACCCCGCGTGATTCCTCTGTGAACTGAATGCTAACTAACCTTTGACCTTTCCCAAACCGATTTAGAATTCAAATCAAGTGACGTGCTGTCAATTCATCAAAGCCAGCAGCGAGACAGAAAGGTTATGAAATGATAGAAAGGTTATGAAAAAGAGGAAAGTTTCTATGAATATTTTTGCATGTAGCTCTCAATTAGAAACCGACGACATACATCTCCACTTACTGTATGCCAAGCCAATGAAAAACATTATTTAAAGTGCTTTAGCCTCACCGGCAGCTTGAGCGAGCACATAAACACAGGCAGCAGGTAGTAGTACAGCAAGCCCCCATTGCCGGTGTTGATCTTTATCTGTGCAGGCCTCATAACTGACATTTTCAATTACACTGCAAACAACTAATCGATATTCATGGATTTCCAGGTCAGCGAAGAGGCAAACAGAGCGGTTGGGCGCGTGTACGGGGGGAGGAAGACAGCATGGGCTGGCAGGGGAGAGAAATAGGGCAGACATGTCAAGGTCGGGATTCTGTTAATGAGGGACTGCCGTCTGCATAATTGAATGGGCTGCGCGGTATCGACTGCTCAAGCAGAAGCGTTTAAAGCGGTCCTGGGCGATCGTTAAGGAAAATCCTCCCAGCACTTTATGTTCCGTGGCAGTAATTTATGCACGGGCATCCGGGCGGGCGCCCCACGGTTCACAGCACTGAATGCAAACGGCAATGAGTGGATTACCCTTTCCAAACGGCAGCCATGCGTGGCAGGCATTTCTGCAATCGGGGCTGCTGTTCTCATAGGGCTGCACTCGTTTATGCGTGCAATTTAAAAACACAGTCATGTCACACACGCACGCTCGCATTCTCTGCATGATTTAAAGTAGCCATTCAATATTCAAACACGCTCGCTCGACTGCATGGAGGGGGAGGAGGGTGGAGTGAAAATTTTCAATATGTATTGTCTGTATCTGTCAGCAAATAAGGTTCCCTGGGGGCAAGTTAACTCCCAGCTGACCCTGGCTGCAGTGGAGTGACATTTGGGAATTATGCAAAAGGCACTTTGATGACTGTGTTTCTGGTGCAGACGGAAGGTAAGCAGAAGGCCAGGCTTCGTGTGTGTGTCTCTGTATGCTGAAACGTTCCGTCAAACGGTCCCATGAGGCTACAGAGGCAATGGTGAGCTTGAAGATGGCTGCTTTACAATGTTACATGTAATGTATGTAGATGCATGTACATATATTATACTGTTTACAAACTTAAATTCATGGACACGCACCACAGCTAAGATAATAAACAGAGTGAAATTCAGGAAGACATTTTATGGTGTGGTAGAAATTGTTATAATGGCAATTCTGGTAAATACACTCTTCATTTATAAATACTCAGGTCACTTTTTATACTAAAGTAATTTCATGTAGATTTCAGAAACACTTGTTATTATAACACCGGTTGGGTTGTTGCTACAGTAAATCAGATATGGTTGAGGCCGGAAGTTAATGAAAATAACTTACAATATTAATAAAATGTACCATTAATTGTATTTTATAAACGTCTACCCTTACCCCAACCCTAAAACCAACCGTCACAGTAACGTAAAAACAGTAGTTATACTGAGTATTATTTATGTTATCTATTAAATTACCCAATAAATTATATTTTTTAACACCTACCCCTACTTTAACCCTACTGTAACTGTCACAGTACTGTAAAAAAATATTAATTATTGTTATACAATGTCATAAAAATGCTGCTATATTGATGAGCATATCGCACTTGCGGCCGGCTGTGTGTCCAATCTAGACTTTACCGGTGGCCATTAAGTGAACTGCAGCCAACTCAAAAAAACAATAGCAATCAGATGCTATTCACACTACTTTGAGATTAAAATAATATAAATAAATAAAAAGTGTAAATATATGCAGCACTTTCTTATTATTAGCAAAATGAACATACAAAAAATGATAGTGGTGAGATTTGTTTGTACAATTACTTTGTTGTGAAGGTTAGATTATAAAGTATATTTGAGACTATAAATTGAAGGCATCCTTTTCTTTGCATTGCATTTTGATGTTACAATGCAGAATAGTTTGTTTGAAATTATCCTGAATAAACGTTACATCTTTTGGATTGTACTGGGATAAAATGTCATTGGTTCTTCACATAAAAAATCTATCATATACAGGTATTCATAAGCTAGAAAGTTGGGGAATGTCTCAATTTCTAAACTACTTGACAAAAGTCTTAATCGCCTATCCATTTCAGGAACAACAAATAAAAACTTGACTTCTAGTTGTTAATTTGGTATTAGAAGTGGCTTATATGAAAGACAAAGGCCTCTACAGTAGATTACACTTATTTTACCAAAATAAAATATTTACATGCCTTTAATTATTTAAATAGGACAGTAAGGTCTGACTTTGCTTAGACAAAAGTCTTCTCACGTAACAGAAATAATGTACAGTATAGAGTATAAAGTCATGGTGCAGTAGAAAAAGAATTAATATTGTGTAGGACTCTTATGAGCTTGGACGACTGCATCCATACATCTCTGCAATGACTCAAATAACGTATTAATAAAGTCATCTGGAATGGCAAAGGAAGCGTTCTTGCAGGACACCCAGAGTTCATCAAGATTCTTTGGATTCATCTTCAATGCCTCCTCTATCTTACCCCAGACATTCTCAATAATGTTCATGTCTGGTGACTGGGCTGGCCAAGCCTGAAGCACTTTGACCTTCTTTGCTTTTAGGAACTTTGATGTGGAGACTAAAGTATGAGAAAGAGCGCTATCCACCAAACTTGACTGATTTCTGTGAGACTCTTTGGTCCATGCGGGTTCCAATAGGTCTCTGCCACTTTTCCAAATGATCAACTAGAAGTCAAGTTATTATTTGTTGCTCTTACAATTAGGATCGACAACAAAGACTTTTGTCAGATAGTGTATGTATTATTAAAAGCTGGTTACACACTGGCCATAAAAACGTGATTAATGCATGTAAATTCTTGCCTACAAACCTTTTAAGGATGATAACGAATGAAAAATTCTAATATTGGCCGGTAACAGTATGGCCAACATATTTCACCATCCCTAATAAATATATTATTGTTCATCATTAATTTATACAACCTGAAATGTATAATGTACAACCTGACATGCTGTAAAGTTAATATGTCTTGTTAACCACTGCAGTAACTAATATACACACAGAACCTTGTAAACCTTGTTCACCACTCAGTAATAATAACTGCCATTGTATAACCTATGAGCTGTTTCTTTTTTGTTTGAAATAAAATGTAACTTTATAGTACACAGTGCAACTATTTCCATTTCCTATTATTAAAACTGGCTTCCCACCACTTGTTTTATTGTTTTACTGTAAAGCAGCAACAGGCTTCCACAGTTATTTTTATGAAGCAGCTAATTTAAAACACAGCAAACAGTGGTAAACCAGACAGACAAAAACAGATGAATACAATTAGAACTCTGGTTGTACAAGCCAAGTAACTAAATCAGACTGTACTCTGTCTCCTTATTAGTTAATTCTACCTAATTAGATAAATCAGCGACTAAGCAGCTATCAGTTTGCACTTGATTAATACCCACTACTTGACCAACCCCAAAAAAAGCATCAGATGTTATATTTTGGGCTAATCCTTGTTAGGCTACGGTGCAATCCCTGCCTTAGCAAGCAAAGGATTTACCTATTTATATTATTAGATGTCCATTCGCCAGCTTTACCCAGAGTGCACCCTGACTAACACGCTGTACTTCCCCTTGAGTCTCATCCTTCCCCCAACCCCCCTCATCCCGTCAAAGGCCACCCCTACAGGGCATGAGCGCTTTTTGGAAGGAGGGGGAGAGACAGTCCCGCTAATCCTACTATGTAATTACTGCTCCCCACTGAGGCTCAACCAATTCTCTGAGAATCAGATTAGATGACTTAAATCGTTCTCGTTCCTTCTTACTTCATCAAACATTTCCTTATCTAACCAAGGAAGAGCTAAACATCGGCCAGACATCCAGCCCTCCTCCTCCCCTCCGCATGGGCTGTTTATTTATCACCAGTCCCCTGTGATCCACAAACAAGCTGGCAGGGGAGAGCTGAGGCATGCTGGGAGGACAGAATCTGGGATCAGGGACTGGGACATTGAGTCTGAGCTGTGGTACAAAGATTATTCAGACACCTTCAACAACTGATCTCACGGGGAAACATAACTATTTTACGTTTTCTCAGTTTAGTTTTAGTGGCTAGAGGCTGATTTATACGGACATGGTTGTTTACCCCTCGCCGTGACTGACGCAGATGCACACCTCTCAAAAAATGCAACTACATATCGCAACAACGCGTAGGGTAAGCTCTGTGATTGGTTGGCTTAATAGCGCTGACGAGTGTGGCCGGGGGTGAGAGCTGTGCGAACCCATTGGAGCAAGTGTTTAAAAGTGTGGAGTCCCGTGAAAGAGCTCCAGATGTTTAGGGCTGTGCGATTTGGGAAAAATATCTAATTGCGATTTTTTTATTTAATTTACCATTTAATTTTAATCAAGCTTCAGCTCAATAGTCTGTAAGCCGTGGCAACAATTCTGTGACAGCTCCTAAAAATTTTTTTTGACGTAGGGTGTAGTGGGGAGTCGCAAGCAACTAATGGGTGTCGTGACACAAGATCAATCGTTTCTTCTTGTGTAATGTGGCATAGTTCATGACAACCGATACCATGTCTGCGATGCCTCATGGCACCATCGCAGAAAGTCTAGAATATTTAATCTTCTGAAGCATAGCATTGGACTGCTTTTGAAGTAAGCACTTCACCCAGATGTTATTCGTTATTTTTGTTATATTAATATACATATATATTTTATATTGCAGCCTCTTGCGATTAACTAACCGCAACGTTTTAAATTGTGATTGTGATTCGATTGATTAATCGCACAGCCCAAGTGTTTACCTTATGATTGAAGTTGTTGCACATCCGCCAGTTTCCGCCTCAGAATGAGCGAGTTTTAGCTACTTGTATATTAAGGTAACGTTCAGAAAAAACAAAACACCAGCAAAGAAACTTGACACAGAGGAACATAAAAACCTCACTGTCAGCTAGTGTTTCGAAAGTGTTATTGCAGAGCAACACAAACAGCATCCAGAAGTATAAATGCACGGCAATGCACAAGGCAGGGGTGCCGTGGGTCACGGCGATCAGTTGATGCAGAAGTATAAACCAGCCTTTATTCATATGAATTTGTACGAGTTCCAGCGCACGGAAATGTACGATTTTAAAGAGGCGAGGCACCCAACCCCACCCCTAAACCGAACAGTCATTGACAAATCGTACTAAATTGTATGAATGAGATCCAACGAATTTATATGAGTTAGCCACTAAATCAAAACGTTACGAATTGCCATGAAATAGGGTTGCAATTCTCACCCTTAGTTTATTCACGAAGTTTAGAAAATGATAATAAAATACAGCGAGAACTTAGTTATCTGTTAAGTTGTGTCACCAAATGTATCTTTATAATGTCAGATAACTTTGATAGAAAGGTAGAGTATGTAATGGGTTATAATCAACCTAAAACGATTCAGACAACTGTTGTTGGTCACTGTTAGGGGCTGTTTATATGACAACGTTTTCAGCCAAAAATTGTAAATGCCTTATGCGTTTTGTGTTTGTTTACATGACGATGACAATAAATCCACCATTGTCATGTCCATGTAAACACCCTAAAACAAGTCTTTGAAAACGATGTCATGCGGGTGCATGGTATGTGTTTAGGGAGGTGTAGAGTAAAAGCAAGAGCAAACAAACACAACAATGGCAGAGTATGTGGTACTGTTGTTTCTTCACATTACAGCCAACAGTGTTGACATATTATAATTGAACTGCAAATTCTACATGCACACCAGCACAGAGTCGCCAATGACACATAGTCACTTACTTATAGGTACTGTTTACTAACAAGTGACAGCACCATACAGTGGCCTGGCATCTGTAATACAGTGCTTTGGTTCTTTTTTGCGGATGTGTAAACAGATATTTTTTGTTTTGCTTTTTAGCCAATGTTTTTGGCTACATTGTTGTCATGTAAATTTAGCCTTAGTCTCAATGACAGCCTGTAGTCACCTTGCTGTCAACCAGCTCCATGAAAACCACTGCATGAAGTATGGTTATAATAGGTCACAGTTGACAAGGATGTGTTATCCTTGCTTGCATAAATAGGGTCCTGCACCCACTAGTAAAACAAAAAAATGCACATCATTTTTGGTTTGACTGTAACTAAACAGTTTCCCCAGCCAATCCCTAAAGCAAGCTTGAAAACAAATTCATGTGCCGACGGATTATTAATGTGTTAATTATACATTAAAGTGGCAAAATGGTGGCTACAAAACACAGAGGGCCTTGCGCCTGTGGAGTCGAGAAGGAGGGAGGGAGAGGTTAGAGCTCTTCGGCAGATACAGAGACAGAGCCGAGTAAAGAGGGAGAACAAATGAGGTCTGTGATCCCAAACCCCCTCCCCCTTCCCCAATCAGCCCGAGCCGGGGCTCTCAGCCCGACAGCCAAGCCTTTGTTGCAGCCTGAATGGAGGTTAAATATCCCTTGAAATCAGAGCTCTTTGGCTTTCTGGATGCATAGTCAGAGTCCCTGAACCTTTCACATGCAAATGTGAGTGCTTTTTATTTCCTTTGTAGCCCTAGTTGGGCAGTGGTGTCATGCTGAAGGGCGATGAATAAAGCTGGTGAATTTGAGGCTTTTCTCGGCTTATTTTCGGCCCCCTCTCTCTTTTTATCGCCATCTCTTCCAGCCAGGCCACATCCCTCCCCTCTCCTGCAGGGTTTTAAATAAGCACAGATGGTCTCTCCTGACCTGCTATTCATCATTGTGTCAAAAGCTCTGTCAGAGTAATGCTCCCTCAACAACGGCCCTGAAGGATTTTGTTTGTTTCCATTGATGAGCCCTGTTAATTTCAAAGCCGTCTCATTAGGGCTTAAACCACCAATTAATTTCTTTTGTTCTTGTCAAATGGCTAATTCTAAACATGAACCGAACCGACAAAAAAAGGGCTGCCGGAGCCAGACAACACCGCCGCTGCTGCTGGCGGCAATGAGGCGTGAAGCAGGTAGAGAGAGGGAGCAAATCGAAAAACGTGAGAGCGGGAGGGGGGGGTGGGGAACAACACCAACAAAAAAAACCATGTTAATTTATAGCCACCCCAATGCTAGGCAACTCATTAGCCGCTTGCAGATTTTTCTCAGGCAACAGATCAAGTGGTCCTTTGGGGAAAAGGTTGCAATCACCTGTTGGTGGCATCAGCTACAGCGATAATGAATATTTAAAAGAAAAACAAAAAAAAAAAGAGATCAAAACACAAATGGGAATTCAGAAAAAGAAAAAAAAAATAGTAGCTGGTATAGCTTTTTTCCCCCCTTCTGAAGTGTGCTCACGAAAAAAGGAAAAAGAAAAAAAAAAAAAACATTTTGTGCCTCCACTCCATTATGGCAGTGCAAGCTGTCATTACGCCCGGGATTGTATGGGTGCCTCATAATATCCAGAGATTGGTAGTTTGTTAGACAGGACTATACAATTTGCTGCAGCCTTGAAGGATCCTTGAGCCTCTCTTGACGACTTACCGCGGGGAATTGTCGAAGCGTTGGCTTTTGTCTGCTGGAGACACAGGGGCAATTATCCAGCCTCCTGTAACGTTTCCCCAGCTTTAATCTCCCGACTGAGAGCAGAAAAGCAGAATGTCTAAGGTTTCAGAGTGCCTCTGGGTTCTATTAGCACACAACCACGTTTCTTTTCCCCCTCCCTCTCGCTTTCTCTCTCTTTTTTTAGCTGCTTTTTGTTCAGGGGAAGGCGAGTGAAGAGAAGGCCAGAGTCTGACAGGCAGCCTTCCCTTGGGCTTTGAGAAGAAAACATGATTATGTCATAATATATTTTCGAAAAGAGATCCATTTAAAAGATTGCTCCTCTGCCTTTTCAATCTAGCATGGCTCTGCTTTTGTCTGGTTCAGCAGGAGAGGCAGGGGATGACAGATGCGCCAATGAATCAAACAGGGCACCTGGAGAGGTTTTACCACAGCCACAAATACATCACCGCAGCCGTAGATGCGTTTTCCACTCAGCGTGAACTGCAGTCCTGCTGAGGTCAGTTAAAGCGACCCTAAAATGCAAAAGGAAAGGGGCATCAACAGCACCCCGTTTACACTAATACGTTTTAGTTTTGAAGCGGTGTTTTAAAATGTAAACGATCCACATCCACACTAGCGTTCCTGAACAGATCTCAGTCCACACTACACCGCTGAAAATGCACATCACGTGACCACACCCACACACACACACACACTGGCATGCGCTGCAGAGTATGCGCACGTCTGAGCTCCAGGCAGTCAGGAGGTGCTTTGAGCACACCTCCCCAGGTGAGAGCAGCGCGGGTCAGACAGTTCATCAAGGATCTTCTGCTGGATTTTAGCTCACTATAGTTGTCAGATGTGATATTTAATTAATCTTGTCTCTATCCAATGATATTTTGGTCTTTTGAATCTATTACATGTTCTCAGGTAAGGTGTTCTGGCTGAGTGCAAAGTTAAGATATTAATTAATGTAAGCACGTACACTGATTCTGAACATTTGACTGATTGCTTGCTTTTCCTATAATGTATAAACTTATTGTACGTTATACTTTTATAATGGCCATTACTGATTATTAAAACTGATATTCAGTTAAAGAGACAGGGTATGTTTTGTATTTTTCTGAAGAAAATGAAAGGAGGCAGTTATGTTATAGGCTCCGTTTTGTTATAAATATGCATTCAGTGAAGATGACGGTCATATAAATATGTCGCTACACGACGCCTCAACATTTTTAGTGTTTGTTAAGTTAATATCAAAAGCTACGAAGCAGCAACATTTTAAAACTAAACTTCCTCTCTAACGTTTTCAAAAAGCTCAGTTTTTAGTGCTCGATAACTCCAGGGTAGTGTGGATGGAAAAGCGGAACAGTAGCAAAACTTATTTAAAAACAAAACGTATTAGTATAAACGGGGCCTAAGAAAGAAGACTGAATCTGTGAGATTTCATTATCATTCCATTAGCGGTTGTAAAGTGTTAGTCTTATGTTCACTTGCATTTGAAGGGTAGATTTTGGATCGTTACACTAGGAGGATGAAGAATAACATCTATATATTATTCCGTTTCATAATAAATCAGGCAGCAGCTAGTGTGGAAGCATTTGGCCTTGTCAGTCCACTAACTGAAAAGATCCACTTAAGAGAAGTGTCCTCACAATTTCAAATACACTTTTGAAAGAAAAATATATTTCTTTTGAAATAGACCTTCAATGTTATGAAAAAATAATACATTACCACCAGTGTACAACTTTTAACTAGATTTCATTTTTGTACAGATTTCAAAAAATATCAATATACCCGCTGGCCTTAACAGCTTAAATAATGTCTAATATTTCCACTTACCGCATTCAAGAGCAAGAACATTTGTTGGTTACAAAATATACAGTACGGCCATTCTTCCCTCCTTGAGAAAATTGAGGAACACTGTAGACATCAAGAATGCTGAATATACCATTAAATTTACACCACATATACAGTGCTCAGCATAAGTGAGTACACCCCATTTTGAAAATGAATATTTTTATCCATTTCACAATTTAAACAAAACTGATTTATAAAACAGATATATTTATTAGAGATGCTCCGATTGATCGGCCAGAGATCGGTATAGGCTGATAATCCCATTTAATGACTCGATCGGTAATCGGGTCGATCTTATGAACCGATCACAAGCATTTGTGTTAGTTGGAGATGAGCAAAATATTTGAATGACCTTGCATGTATTTAAGCCTTTTTACATATAAGAACTGAAAGAAATTCTGTGTTTTGACAATATTGCAAGTTCACTCAAACCTGGCTGGAAAATTACACAAGTAAATATTAAGTATGAATATTTAATAATATAACTTCTTGTAAAATACTTATTGCAATAAACAGTAGTTTATAGACCTATTTCCTTTTAGTAAAGAAGTATTTGATTTATAGGTGTGCATTTTTTATTTTTATGCATCAAATATGCGCTGATAACTTTTTCTTGATTGAGACATGTTGAATTCTTCTTTCATCATTTGCAATGTTTCCAAATTGCATTGATTGTCATTTTTCTTAACATTTTTTAATTTGTTTTATGTATTTTCTGTAAAGCTGCTTCTGACCATGACATGTTCACATGTAAATGGCTATAAGAGACACATTTAAGGGATTATATGCAGCAATTTATTCTCTTAGGTAAGGAGAGATCTCCACTGAAGTATCATACTTAGAGGGAAAACGTGCTTCATGCATTAGCTTGAAGCATCAGAATCGGTACTTTGTATTGGTCGATCGCCATGACAAGGAATCGGTACTCTGCTGCAAAACTCCTGATCGGAGCATCCCTAATATTTATTAAAATAATATTTTAGTCACCAAACATATTAGGAATTTAAAAGATAATACAATTAAACTCAAGCAAAATATTTGAAAAAAAATTACAACCTATAAAATTTCAACTAATTTTTTCCATTTTTTTTTTTTTTTTGTTTCTCTTGATTTTTCCTCTTTTTAAAATTTGTATCTAATATTTGTCTATAAGATATAAATTTGGCTGTACTAGTTTTTGGACCGTTATTGTAAGTTATTTTGCTAGATCAGCTCCAGATTTGGCTTCAGTACTGACTAATCTAATGTACATGCACAAATATAATATTGTGTAGCTTCCTATTAAAATATGAATTTAAAAGAGATTTGTGTGGGGTGTACTTGTATATGCTGAGCACTGTATAATCAACATATTAAATTCCAACTTATGCCTTGCTTTAGAAACCCTAGAAGGCTTCCACAGGATGAAGTATTAAACCGTGTACTAGTACAAGCCATCAAATCCATGTCTAAGCCAATTAAAAGATGCATCGTGGTTGATGGGATGAGTCAAATTTAGGTTATGCAAGTGAGCCGATGTGACTAATGCTAAAGAAAGCCGCTGACTATAAAAGCAAGTGTCCGTACAGGGTAAGATCGTTCATCCATTAAACCATGAAACATTAAAATGGTCCGAAATTGAAGAGCATAACCATTAATCATAAACACCGACTTGGATTCAAGCATTTAAGAGAATTGAGTCATTTTACTGACCCATAAGCAAAGAGTTTGTGTCCATTACCAGCGGCTGTAATTGCAATCCTGGCAGGAGGATAGAAAACAAAAAGCATTGTATTAAGGTGTTGACACCACGGTTTAATTGCCAAGCCACTGAAAGGAAATACCTAAATGCACTATGACTCAATTAGAAGAATAACTGCATTAGTTACTGGGGAAACAGCCTCAGGACACAAATACCATTAGCAAAGAAACACTGCCATTTAAAGTATACTACAGCATTCAAAACAAATATTTTTGCATTTTAACCAAAAATAAATTTCAGGGCTTCTAAAAGGGACTTTGGACGACTTTAGTTTGAGCTTTACGCTACAGCTAGAAACTGGATGCTGCATGCAAATGACTGGGAAGTAATAGAACAACGCATAACTAGATGTATAGGTGTAGCACTCATGTCAATGTACACTTTATGCTAGTTTTAACTATAGGGCCAGCAGATTCGACTATGGAGATGTAAATTAGACAGCTTAAACTTGTATGAATAAATCTGTATTGAAATTAAATGAATTACTTTAAGAAAATAAAATGAGCAATTGATTTACAACTGTGTCAATTTGGAAATTAAATCGAGTAACGTTAAAGTAATATGCATGGATTACTCATCGACAACTCTTGGGTGCACACACCACTATTATAACACTTCGAATGATAGAAGGAACTTAAAAACTTCTGTTAAAAAAAAAATGTTCAAAATTAACAAGTCAGGAAATTATAATCACAAATATTTGTTCAATGCCCCTGCAATACAGTAAATGTAAGAGATCCAATTACAGAAAAGCAAAAGATTTAGTTAGCGTAAAGGATTCCTAAGATTCAGTTCAAATAAAGAAGTTCAAACTGTTCAGTTCAATCGCTTTAGCTGCATCTCAAATAGCACACTATACACTTATGCACTATGTACTTACACACTTAACAGTATAGTACATGTATGTAGTGTCGTCCCAAATGGAACACTAATGTTTTCTTGTACAAAGTGGAAATTTAATATTTCCCTGATGACGTTTGCCAATAAGCTAAAGAAATGACTAAATAACTACCAAATAATACCTTCCATGACTATAACCGCATTCACCATCAGGGGGCGCTTGAATCCCTCTTGTAGGGAACACTGCTTTCACAATCCAAAATTGATAAAGCTATCCAACATGAGTGCGTGAAGTGTCCATCTTCCACACTTCATTTTACCGGTTGAATAAGTCCATCATCCGGGTAATTAAAGTGCATTTATTATTCTTAGTTTTCAGTGTGAACTCACTTCTTACACTATTTATACCACAAAATGGCGTAGTATAGTGCATAAGTATGCGATTAGGGACGCACCTTTCAGTTCGCACAGTCAGTTCATCAGCTCGGTTCAAACGAGACTGAGTCGATTCACCAAAAGAACATTTGATTCACAGTGAAGTTCTAGAAAAGTCAACGTATTAACTTGGCGAAAAATCATGGAAAAATAGCTCAATCTTCGGAAGTTAAAATAATCTTTTAAGCAGTCATTCAAGTGGGAAAAAAGCTAAAGTTTGTTCTGTTTGCACAATTTAGCAGACAACTGGATTTTCCTACCGCGTTGCTGGTTTAGTTTAACTGATTCACATCTACGTTCATCTCGTGGGCTGAGTCACCATCTTGGATCATCCTCTGTACTGAAACGTTCGTTTTTTCCAGCATAATAAAAAACAACTGACCAAAATACAAACGAAAAGAAAACACTTGTGTGTATATTTCCATATTTAATCCTTTATGCTGCTGTTCGCCTCGCTGAACTCACAAAGAAAAAAACACATGGATTTTCCCATTAGTGTCTAACGTGGTGGGGCGGGCTTTCACTTAGGGTCAATATGATTGGTTGATAACTGGAATGTCAATCAATTTACGGACATGCTATTTTTTATTAGCATTTTTCTCACATTATATACACTAAACTCTGTACTAATAGTACTCAATAATAAGCTTATTTAATTTCTTTAACAACTATTGAATAATTTCATTACTATTAATTGTCAATTTTTACAGGGTTACATACGTTCACATTGAGCATAAAGGAATATTCTACTGGTTGATTAATTGGGATTTGCTCAACCAATTGAGAATTGCTTTTGACTTTTCACAAATTCATTCTTCATTGAGCATTCAACCATCTTTAACTTTGTTTTATCTGCATATGTTTATGTTACGAAGTGTAAGAAGCTGTTGACTTGCATTTTATCAATCACCACAAACTATGGATTCAGTTTCTTTTTTAAAATGTTCTTCAGAAGAAAATGTTGCATACATTTGGTCAAGTAAATTAAGAACAAATTGCTTTTTAAGACAAATTATTATGTGGCCACATTGCTGCTACACATTTTTAGCTCAAATTTCAACAGGCCTGTTTATTTTTAATATGTGTAAAACAAAAAGTGGATTCAAGGACATAAATTGGATTGATAAACTACAATCTATTTAACACTAAGTCTAGATTTACTTTACGATTGTTTCCAATTATGCTTGACCCCTATCAGACACACCCGAGCCAGGTAATAAAGCTCTTACTAGGCTTGGTAGAAATGTCCTGGCAGGTGTGTTGAGGCAAGTTGGAACTAAACTCTGCAGGGCACCGGCCCTCCAGGATCGAGTTCGGGCACCCCTGAAATAGACCTTCGAAAGAAGTTCAAATGATAAATAAGGTTTATGGTGTTCACATACAAAAAACAAGGCCAGCTCTTGATTATTAGGCAAAATAGCTTGCATTCTTTTCACCCATATAGAGCTATATTTGTGTTCATTTGCCTTTGAAAGCATGTTGCATGTGTTCCATGGACTATGGCTACATTGGGGAAGGCAAATTGTATTTTGCCACTGTACATTTGCATGGCGCAGTCAAAACCTCATAATTCATACAGAATAATAAAATCTGACCACATCTTCATTTTCATGTAAAAATGTTCAGATGCAGCGGAAAGAAGCACACTGTACCCATGATAAAATCGACAGAATATTTGCCTGCATATAAAAAATGAACAGAGAATGGTAGACAAAATTTGCATGTTAAATCCAAGCGGTTTTAAGACTGCCACCCCAAACGTCCAGGCAATAACAATGTCACCTAACGTGAAACGAAAAAAAATGTTAAAATGAAGGGGGGGCACATGAGCATATCTATTTGAAATTAGCCAGCGCGCAGCTTGGATTGACCTCTCTTAGAATCTCATTAGAGGTAATTACGACCTGCACTGAACACACTCTGTTCACCTAAGTATTTCCATATTGTTGCTAGTTCAGAGTCCTTGAACTTCGTGCTAAAAATGGAATGAGCTTAAATAAACAATCTGGAATTTTACAAGTTGAAAGCAATGCAATTTGTAAAGTATTTATGGTTGCTGCACTAAAGAAAAGCAGAAAAACAAATCATTTAATAAAACTCTCCACAAAATGTGTAAACACCACAAAATGGTGCAACTTTATGATGATTGATAGAAAAGCAAAGGCATTTTTAATTTGTATACTCCTCTAGATAAATGTGCGCAGCTAAATTAAATCAAAGCGCGTGTGAACCAGGAAGCGAGGGTTTCAAAATAAAAGCAGAGCATTTGTTTCACAGAATGATCGGTTTCTCGCTTCAATAATTAAGCATGTTCTTTTTTTAACCCCCAGCTGGGCCTAAAACCTCAACATTTGTGTGAGAATGTAATTACCGTGTAGGCTTAATATGCGCCATAAAAGCACTCTTGTGCGCGTCTTAATCTCAACATCAAAGTGAGTGAGTGCCGGTACCTTCTCACAGCAAACGTATCACACAAATCTCATTACAGACAACATCTAATTACTGCCTGGAATTCAATGCTTACTTGGAAGGAATACAAAGCCCATGTCTGACAGCCTGGCCTCAAAATACCTCATCTTTTACAGCCACACTGTGTGACTCTGATCAAGGCATATTAGCGTCATGTCAAAAAAGGACGGAAAGGACCATCATATGACTGTGGTCACAGGCCAGCAGTTAAAGAGATAAACAGTCAGGAATGCAGGCTTTTTACAAGAACATCAAGGTGTCTGTGGAATGCCGTTTTAGATCTAGATGCCTGAAACAATGCAGACGGATTCAATACAGCTTCACAGGGAAGTGAAAACAAAAGGAGTCGCTTTAGTGTTGGTTCAGATCAGTTCAAAAGCCTAAAGTGTAAGTGCACCCAAAACTGCGCAATATACTAGTTCGCTTGAGTGATGAATGTGACGTCATCATGGTGTTTTTGGAGGTTCGCTTTGGGCGCGTGCGACATGATTTCAGCTGGCGGAGCGGAGAAAAATTTTGAGACTCGAGCGAACAGTTTGTGCGGTGCCGCATTTGATTTGAGTTGAATATGAATCACTTTGAAGAGATTTTATTTCTAGATGTGTTTTGATTTATAGGTTTTGCACTGATCTGTATGTTACAATTTCGAATTTAAAACAATTTAATAGTTGCAAAAGTAAAACGAAGTAACAAATTATTTCTTTGATAACTGCAAAAGAATATTTGAACCTATCGGTTTACAATATACTGATGCTAAGTTTTTCTAGGCTTTATTGGTGATAATGGTCAGGAATGTTGGACCATTATTCCCTTTTTAGCATATAAGTAGAGAACACAAACTAGCCAGAGAGTAATATGTGAATTGTGGAGTGGGCTAAATCTTAAAAACAAAGCGTCAGTATTTTTTAGTAAGTGTACTTTTTTTTTTGCTTTTATTCTTGCCATAATAAAAAATACATTTGTAGACCAACCCATGTTCTGTTGTCATTGATATTTTAATAAACTTTATTAGGTAGAACTGTCTGGGATATGAACAAAAGCAAGTGATGCATCCAAGTTTGATTTGAAAAAATCTTGAATGGTTATACAAATCTTTATAATCATTAAAATAATTTTCAAAAATTAGCTTAAAAATCTTGAATGATATTAATGATATGACGTAGTTCCAGAAACTTCCTACTTCTATGTTTATCTGTCTGATTTTACAGTTGGTTTCTTTTTACCGCCCCTGTCATTTTAAAGAATACCTCAACAGCGAATGCAGCAAGTATAAAAGCCTTGTCTGTTTCGTGAGGTGTGCGCGCATTCAGCGGAGGTCCGCAACGCGGAGCCAGGCGAAAGTATAAATCAGCTTAAAACTGAGGAGAAGAAACTATTGAATGAAGTTTGACATGTGTAATTAATAAGAGAATTTTTACTTTTTGAGTGAAATAACCCTTTTACTACAGTTAAAAAAAAACTTGATTCAATTCCGTTCAATAACAGCTGTTTTACAAATGATAATCGTCATTGCCTAGTCAGCATTTTCCAAAACACTATTTTGCTTGATCAAAACATGGTTAGTCAACAGGATGCTGTTGGATTGCAGAACTTATATGTGCATATACATTTCTGTATAATCAGATTTTTTTTCCTTTACTGCTGCTTTCTCATCTCTTATTTATTTGTTTGTTTATTTGTTATCGAGAGGAATGCATGCAGTATTTACATATTCATCCAAATGCCACTCTGGATAGTCTGAATGTTGTTATCAGAACGTAACGCAATACAAGTAACGCAAGTTACGTAATATTACTTTTCTAAGTGACAAGTAACACATTTTTTTTTAAATATATTTAATAATACTTCAGTTACTATTTTGAAAATGTAATGCGAGTTACTTTTTAGTTTAACTACCTTTTAAAAATAAATTGCTAAATTAAAATTACAGTCAATAAGAGAATGTGTTCATTATCTTGAACGCATCAAAGAAAAGGGGATTATAGTCTCAATGGACAGTGATTTTACGTAAGACAAATAGCAAACACATAGCTTTTTTTAACAAATTGAAAAGATTGAAACTTTCAATAAACTGTATATATGGCATGTATAGCTCTGGGGTCAGGACGTTCTCAGATAACATTATCCTAAAATATTTTTTGATGTGTCATTTCAAACGAAGGTGTAGGTTATACAGTGTGTTGTTAATCGCAGAAGAACGGAAAAAAAACAAGTTCTGAAAGAGATCAAGCCTCAACAGGGTAATAAAAAAGTAACTCAAAAGTAACATAACGCATTACTTTCCATAAAAAGTAACTAAGTAGCGCAACTAGTTACTTTTTTGGGAAGTAACCTAATATTGTAATGCTTTACTTTCGAAAGAAACTTACTCCAACACTGATTATCAGCATCTTGCTACAGCGCATTTTATTTTTACATCTGCCTGCAAATCACCTAACGTCCAGTGTGGCTAATGACACGTCTTTCTAAATTCTGCATGCACCTCTGTCGCTTTTAGATCACATGTCACATAACTAAAGGAATACTCTTGAGCCAAGATAAACTACAGCTTATCTTAAAGCATCGCTAGCCTGGTAAAAGGCTGTTAGTTAAGTTTGCATGTAAAACAGGATAACGAGTTAATTCAATGAGCTATTTTTGGGAGTTATTGCTGCGCACATGAACATGCAGATGAGGTAGTCAGTCGATAACTTCACTGAAGATTCTTGACTGACATTTAGCTCATCCTTCCAGCCTTACAAAAAAAAAAAAAAAAAAGAGAGAAAGCAACAGTGCCATGCTTTCGGACATCAACATTCTGAACACAGGAGGAATAATCCAATTGAATCCACACTAATCCAAATGAACACAGCGTGCGTGGCTGTGGTTATCCCGGGCAGGGAGAAAGGGGAAGGGAGATGCCTGCACCGCGGCTTATCAACTGTCAGTGGTTTGCTGCTGTAACAGGCAGTGTTATCAGGGTCAGCCCTGCTCGGGGATTGGAGGGCCCTACTGTGTCGAGTAAACACAGAAACCTGTCCTCATGCTTATCTGTCCCGGGAGAGAGAGAAAGCCAGAGAAGAGGGATAGAGGGGGGAAAGAGCAAGAAGGTGGCAAAGGGGAGAGGAAAGGAGGAGGGAGATTGAAAAGCAGAGAAAAGGGATCTGTCTCCATGGCAACCACAATCCAACCCCCCTCACTCTTTTCCCCACTCCTCTGCAGAACTCTGGTGGTCTTTGTGTAACGCGATTCCACTAGAATGCACTGTGTGGATTAGTGCAGAGCAGTGCCCGCGGGGCTCAGACAGGGCCATAGTAAAGACATTATTACCCAGATCAAACGCTGTAATCACACAGCACCGAGGGGGCTTTCGCATCCACGCCAGATAAAGCCAAAGCCTGGCAATGCTCAGGTGATTAGGCCATTATTTCAGTCTTTCAGCCCCGTGCCAGGACCTTGCCAGTCGAAACATCATCCATCTCCACTGGCTACAAGAGAAGGTAAGTTCACGCCAGCAGAAGAACATTGCTGCTGATCCACATCCATGAAAGCTGAAACCGTTAGCTCAAAAACATGTCATGAGGAGCAAAGGCTAGAAATCCACAACATGGACAATCTAGGACAATCCCATTCGGAATGGGCAATGATGTTACCCAAGAAGCAAGTCTACTACATTTTATGATTAAGATGTGATTCATATCAGAACAAGTTTGTCAATTAGAAAGTGAAAACACAGTAAGGTAAATCACTGGTCACACAGGCAGCATCCTAACTAGAATGCAACTTCACAAGTGAACTACATATACAGAATATGCAGTTCAAACATTTGGGGTCACCTTATGTACAGAAAGTAGTCTAAAAGTTTTTTTTAAAAGATGCTGATAACTTTATAGCAAAACTGCACTTTGCCAGGGGTTCCCAAAGTTTTCAGCCTGCGACCCTCAAAATATCAACTCCAGTGACTCGCAACCCTCACTATGTTCGGAGGTGGTTATAAACATACAAACATTGCATACAATAGTGCACACACCAATAGGAACTATATAAACATGAGCAAATGTAACCCCCGCCGGTCCTACACCACAAAACCCATTCTGAGCTGGGATCGAACCGGCGACTCTCAGCATGGGAGTTGGCTGCTCTAACAAGGTGACTAAAGACCATAGCCTAAAGCGTCTGTTGCTAGAGCACCTTTTCGGGTTCAGTGAAGTGAGGTTTACCTGCATAGCACTTCACTAGCTGGCCTCTATTACACTTACCCCCCTAAAGCTCACTCCCATCCGGGTCACGGCACCAATGTAACCACGGCCAGTCCTACACCACCCAACCCGTTCTGACATGGGATCGAACCAGCGACTCTCCACATGGGAGTTGGTTGCTCTAACAAAAAGGCTAAAGACCATGGCCTATATAGCGTATGTCGCTATAGCACCTTTTCAGGTTCAGAGAAGTGAGGTTTACCTGCACAGCACTTCACTAGCTGGCCTTTGTTAAACATATAAGACACAAAAAAGGGCAACAGTCTAACAACCATTTAATTTTACAAAATCCATATTCATTTGTTTAAGTTAATATTAACCTCACTTAATGAGAATGGTGGGCACAATGTTTACAGTAAAAGACTATTCTCTGTATAATTTTGGACCGCCACTTGGAGATCATCTTCCATGTTCAGTCGTGGGCTTTATTTTTAAATGTATGTGAGTGCCATAAGGTGTCAATGTTTAACATTGTGCCGTAAAATCAATCTGCTGCAACTAACAGTATTGCTGTGACGTTAATCTAGCATCATAACCCCAGGGGTCGCAAACCAAAGGAAAAAAAATTGAAAGACTGATGTCTTTTTATTTGCATATTGTTGTTTTTTAATGTAACTATTAAATATTAAGTATAAATTAAATATATTATAAGTTAAACACTTCTGTAGGTTATGAATAAAATATGGTAATTCTAATAGTGTAATATATGAGAAGTGTAACATATATGAGATTTTTGGAAATCACCAAGCGACCCCCCCTTCATTAGCTGCATTTCCATCCAAAAATGCGAAATAACTGGAATATCGCATAAAAGTTGTGCGAATAAAGCAGCGTTTCCATCCAACAAGTCAAAGAGAAAAAATCTTCACTTCCTGATTATCTGGCGCCAAATATCAACAGTAAAGTCGGAATTTGCAGTGGTATAAGAAGCTTTTTTTAAAATGTAATAAATTACTTGAGCTTTAGAAGACAATGCCGACACACAATGAACATGTGGTGGCGTTTATAGGTGTGAGACGTGGAGCACAGAGGCTCTAAGACAGTTTTGAAGGTCATTAAAAATATAATAACACTAATATTGAGATAGTTAAAGCGTTTTAGAATAACCAAAACAACATTACAGATGTTTTACAATGTGCTCAGCCTGCTGGTTTGTCCATTCACACACATTTTTATCATCGCATGACCTCCTATAACAAAACCACATTACTTTTTTTATGCGCATAGTGGAATTTGTTCGGTAAAAGTGTTTCCATTGTAGTTTATGCACATCTTTTCTTTCTACTCAGTTATGCGCATACATTTATTATGCGCATTTTCAAAATTTATGCGCATCTTGGCGTTTCCATCAACCTATTTTTTATGCGCATATCCAAAATGCACATAATAATAGGTGGATGGAAAGGTAGCTCGTGTTGCACTTCCCAATTTTAATGCACTGCAAAATCCTGTTAACAAATATATTAAATAAATATATGAAATATCTTCAAAATAAATTATATACAAGTAAAATTAGTAGAAATTAGTAAAAAAAACTAATATATTTGTAAATAATTTCAATTGCAGCAGAATCCATTCACAATTAACAAACAGCATACACTTTGAAGTAATCCTTATTCAATTATTATGTTTTGAATTTCTAAAACACACCTACATACTCGAGAGCCTGAGTGCAGAAATAATGAAAACGGATGTTCACCGTAGACCAATCAGATGAAAGCAGCTCCTGCAAAGATCAAGCCTCTCTTGAAACCAAGATCACAGATCTCTGAAGGCTTACCTGATTTCATTGTCAATAAGAACACAAGATGTAAATGAAAAGCTGTCCGTATCTCCGGCAGATCTGTTGAAAACATGAAAAGGGACGGAAACGACTGACAGCCCATCCACTCGTCCAGTGTCAGGCACTCTCAGAGGGAGCAAAAGCTTTCATCCCTGTACGGCCCCTCAACCTCTTGATTGAGAGGAGGAAAGTTCCAGAAGAGCACAGGGGTTGCTATATAGATGCACTCAGGAAATGCACACTTGTGTCTATGTGGGGGGCATTATGGAGAGAGAAGAGAAGAGAAAAGCACAGAGAGAGAGAGCATTTCAGAGCCAAAACCATCCGTCTCTGCTTTTATAGTCTTACAAAAACATCACTAAAGAGGCGAGGGGATGGAGTTCTCAAAGAGAGCCCCTCGCTATACAAAGGAACAGACAGAAAATAAGGGCTGGAGAGGGCATTCATCTCAGCTGACCGCCTAATAAGAGTGCTTCACTACCACCAGAACATTCAGAGAGGCCGAAAAGCAGGGTTTGCGTCATGCTTCTCCTCAAGAGCCTTGAAGTTCAGCTCTCCATTGATGCACCATTACAATGCCCACCGAGCAGACCAACGTGAGAGACAAGTTCACGACACGGAGACATTGCTAAATATTTCAGTTTTTTTACAAAAACAGTTTATTGAATTATCAACAACTGTACATATCTTCAGTGACAACACAGTTTGCTACATACTTTGGTGTGTGTTTTGAGACGTGTCCATTTCTTGCAGCTCTTTTCTCTGTATTTGATTTGAAGGAGAGTTACTAACAGTGTGATGCTCTAAACAAGCTGGACAGTAAGTAGATGTCTGTGAGCGTTACAGTCCGTTTGGCTTATCGACAGACGTTTTACTCTGTGCTTCCTGTATATGGAACACTATGCACACAAAACACAGTGTATGTCACTTGGGACTCAGGAAGGAGGAGGGGAAAATCACCAATTAATCCAAGTCTTCCACTACAAGACAAGATGTCGTGTCCTGGTCAAACAACAGCACAATGAAGTCACAGGTTTGCGAGGAGTCCTCTACTAATTGGTAAATCAAATCCAGGTCCATGTGCCCCCATGAGGAACTCTCAGCTTGTACGAGGCAGGGTCTCTGTTCTCGCAGGAAGGAAAACCGAGAACCGAACCGTCCTTCCCCATGAGACCCTTGACTGCAGTCTCAGGTGCCTTGCATGGGGTTTAAGCCACTCAAAAAAAAAAAAAAAAAAATCCACAGGACATTTTACAAAAACGCCTCGGTAATGCGATTTAGCTCAAAATTGTTTTTCAGGAGGGAGGGAAAAAAGTAAATTAGATTTCCATAAAAGGTCAGCTTGGAAAATGAACTTCTCAAAGGGGGAGAAAAAAAAACGGAATAGAATATCCTCATAGAAAAAAACGTCTTAATCTAATTTCCAAACCTCGAAGGGGAAACGAAGCATCAAGGAGAGAATGAGAGAGAGAGAGAGAGAGAGAGAAAGAGAACCATCACAAGTGTAACAGGACACCAAAATATAAATCTATAAAAGGCATTTTAATACTCCATTATGTACACTTTTCACATACCCTCCACACAGATGAAGTTTCAGAACGAAGCGCTGCTTCACGAAGCATTATGGAACATTCTCACTGCGTAGTGAGAAAAAAAAAAATAAGGAAACAAAATCCAAAGAAAGATTTGACGCAAAAAAACAGCAAGGAAGGAAAGAACGAGTGTTCTCTAGTGCCATATGAACAGAGCCGAGTGTGTGGGGTCTTTAGGGCTGCACATTTGTGTCCCAGTCCCAGCAGCTCAATCCCCCCCAGCGTCCACTCGTCCACGTCTGCGGTCAGTCAGTAAAAAAAGTCAGTGAGTGAGACAGACAGTCAGACAGACAAGGGCTGTTCCTGTTTGACTAGGAGAGTCACTGGAGTGAGAAGTTGTGTGTCCCCCTTCCTCCTCCAGAGGCCTGAGCTGCTCCAGTCTGTTACCTCTCAGTCTAGTAGATCACTTCATACACCGTGGCCTTCTTGTCTCCAGAGCCAGTAACAATGTACTTGTCATCAGCTGATATGTCACAGCTCAGGACCGAGGATGATTCCTTCGACTGCAAGAAGAAACAAAAAGATCCACATTAAAAAACATCTGAATTTTAACTTCACATGTGCCACAAAAGCCCCTGCATAAAACTCTTCAGACATCCTCTATTACTCAAAGAAAATGCTGACAGCTGTATACATAAGCACTTCACTCCCCCCACCAACGATGCATTAGCGTCCGTGCCAAGCCCCTTCAGTCATAAACACTTGAAGGGTTATCATTATTTACTCTTAAGCTGGTAGATGCGAGCTGCACGCACGGACCCACATCCGCACTAAGTGGTCAGGACCCAGCGTTAATGATATACTCCAGCCCATTTCCGCTGATCGAGGCCCGGCCTGTCAGCCAGCGGTCACTGTGCCCTTTCTACTGATTCAGGCAACCCACACATTTCCTGCAGACAGTCTGTATTGATCTCTTTACCTGGAATATGCTGGCGCCATAGGGAGTCCTCCATGCATTCAACAGATTGTCCTTCCCAGTGCTCACGAACCATTTACCTTGTCAAGGGAAATCAAACGTAATTAGACCTCTGTTCGGAGTACAAGCAAAATGGAGACATGCACAGAAAGCCCAATAAAAGACAGCCTAGCAGAAAAGGACAGTCAAGGTTCAGTTATATAGAAGTGACCTCGTATAACTTCAAGAGAGCGCAGAAGCTCTAGTGGAGATATGTATAGAGGGCCTGCCCTCAATCTGGGAACATGAATTGGTCACTTACCACAGTATGCAAACTTGAGAGAGAGAACGCAGCTCTCGTGAAGGTGCAGCTGGTACTTGTCAGGCTTGGTGTGGTGGAGCACCTCAACGTTGCTGCTTTCCATACCAACAGCCAGCCACTCGCCCGTTGGACAGTAGCCCAGAGAGAAGATCTGCATACGGAAAAACGCAGACAAGTTCAACATCGTGGCTTTGCAATTAAAGTTGGCATGAACCAACTTTATTTTCTTAATGCATGTAATACATACTTCTAATTCTTACTTTTAAAACAAATAACTAAATAACATGTATAAAGGCTTAAAATATAATAATTTTGGTGATATTTAATTTATATTTTCAGGTTTCAGACTACCACTTTGAAACTCAGAAGGGGAGTACAGAAAGGCGGGTTCCATGTACAATATCACATGCACAGTGGCATCTCCAAAGTCCTAATAGCCATCAAAAGTCCCTCTAAATTCAAGTTTATACGCCTCCATCACTGGCTTGCATGGTTCAGGACTTGTGGAGCTGCGCATCGATGGATTTGCTCTTCAGTGTTTGGACTCCCAGCAGTGATAATTAACCCACACTGAACTGAACTAAACTAAAGTGAACTTAATCTCTGAAAACTGGACTGACACAGCTTTAATTTACTATAACTTCTATGTTAAGCTGCTTTGACACAATCTACATTGTAAAAGCGCTATAGAAATAAAAATTAATTGAATTGAATAGTACAACACTTGCATTTCAAAATCTGTATTGCGCACAACCAAATCCCCAATAACAACCAAAAAAATAAGGAAGTGGAAAATAAATTGAAACAATCATGCTCTATCGTCTAACCTGAGATGTAAAGTCGTGCTGTTGGAGTTGCCTTCCCTCTCTTAGGTCCCAGGAGCGGACCGTATTATCAAGACCACCTGTCCAGAGCTTGGTGCCATCATGAGAGATGTCAATGCAGCTGGCACCATCTGTGTGGCCTTGGAATTGCCTGAAAATTTACCAAAAAAGTGGCTTAGAGAATGGCCTCACAGATGTATAACGAAATGCAAAACCTTTGAAATAATCCCACCTGACAAGGGTCTGGTTGTGAAGGTCCCAGACAGCGATGTTTCCATCACTACAGCAGGAGAAGCACACCTTGGCATCTGGGCTGATGGCCAGCGCGTAGCAGGCCGGTGCAGAGGAGGTCAGTTCGGCTTTGATTCGGGGTGTCTGGGAGGCAAGATCCCAAATGGTCAGAGTGCTTGCCTCTCCTCCAACAATGAGTGTGCGGCCATCAGGCAACAGCTTACAGGATCGAATGTAGTTGTCTCTGTTCTGTAGAGGGCAAAAAAAAGGTTTAGCAAATTGTTAGATTTAAGAATTAAGAAAACATTTAACTGGACACTGGACAATATAACATATAATCATATCAATATCTCATGTCAAGATAAAATAAATCTCATTACTATACTAATACTATCAGTACTATTCCTTTTTTTACAATAAATAAAAAAATACACCATTCATTAGGGCTGCAAAATTAATGCACACAATCTTAATCCAGCGTATTTACGATTCTCCAATTATATTTTCAAGTTAAAGAGAGAATAAAGGCATTCGCACAAATCTTCACATTGTTTAACATGCGTTGCTCAGCAACATGAACACCTCCAAATGGTTTTGAAAGAGTCACATACTGTATTTTTAAGGTATAATTCACCCAAAATGTCATTTCTGTCTTCATGTAATGATGTATTCGCGGCCCCGAAATCATACATGAGCTGTGCGTTTACCAGAGCTGACACACGCTGCTGTGTCTACTTTAGTGAACTCAACCTGCATAGGCTGTAAATAACAGTTAGTAAAGTTGTAAATAATGTTCAGATTGTTAAATAGAGAAATCATTTGGGACCCACGTGGAAAGTATGATTTGTTTGTGTGTTGTTTTTTCCTCAAAGTCACAGCAGTCATGACAAGAACTGCATTCGGCAGTGAAAGTGAAACCGAAAGCGCGCATATCATTTAAATGATATCACATTTTAGAGTTATGATTACAACAAGCATTTGATGATTTTTTCTTTCATAGCGAACACAAAGTGTTGTGCATGAAAATAAATGTGTAACAGTGTCAGTATAACTACTATAGCCTATATAATGCAGGAGAGAATCTGATAATGACAAATGTCTTATTTTAGCAGTAAAAAAAAATGGCTAATGTAGTCAATGACAGATTGCAAGCAAACATCTCCAACATAATAATTCAACTTTAGAATTAGGAATAGTTGTAATCTGATGTCATCACTTTATTGTGCATTAATGACCAGGATATATTTAAAGTCTATTCAAGTCCATCATTCAAAGTCTATACAAAATTTAGCATTTTTACCTACACATGGGCCTAATATTATTATTGTTGTTCTTACTATATGTTTGACAAATAACAATAATAGTCTACTCATATTAACCTTTATTTTACATCTACAGAATCATGAAAAAAATTGTGATCTTGATTTTAAGCAAAATAAAAAAATCATGATTCTCATTTTAGCCAGAATCGTGCAGCCCTAACATTCATTTGATTATTATTCTCACTTTATTTAAAACTTTAAGCAAAAATGTATATTAAGAATGTAGAAATCTAAAGTCACTTTTTAAAAACTAATGATTACAGACCTAACAAAAAATATTCCTAAATAAATTACAAAACGTAAACTGCACTTCAAGTAACTTTCTCACCATGCTGTTATTTGTTTCTGTCTGCATCGATATGGTGGTTAGATTACATCATCCAAATTATGAAAAAGTATTACCATAAACAATGTATTTCGTGACATCACAAAATAAACTCTAGAACATAATACGAAACGACAGACTTTTTATTTCAACCATACGATAAAGATCATCATACTGCACAGCCCTTTACAGTACTATTCATTTAAAATACACAGAGCAATAATACTAGCAAGTAAGATTCCACCCTTACCAGGCAGTCAAGTTGAGAAACCGGACTCTTGCTTCCAGGCTGACTGATGTCCCAGATCTTCACACAGCCCTTGCCACCAGTGTAGACGTGGCGCGTGGGGTTGCTGATAGTCACGGCACAAACAACCTCACCATGACTGAGTGTGTTGATTTGCCGGGCATGGCGCGGGATCCCTGGACCAATGAGAGCATCTGGAGGAAAGGGAACGGGTTGCATTTGTCCATCGGCGCTGACATGGAAAGAGTAGGCTCTGTGAGAGAGAAACAGACAGATAGACAGGGAGAGAGACAGACCTCTTTAGTAATCTAGTAGTCAACAGCACGCTGATTGAAGTGGGTTAATTAAATCAATTACGGCAATATGAGTAAGTAGTCTGAAATGAGGTATTAAGAGGTGGAAAAGGTTGTGCTCTTAAGCGCTCTCGTGGAACTGTTACATAAATAGTGCTGGGATAGAGAGCGGTCTAGTGCGGCTACGAGTTAGTCATGATCATTTAATCTTTGACGGACACTTACGGTTTTCCTCCAGAGATCGAGGTGAGGCTGGCAGGGAGGCCGGGAGCTCTCATATGAGGATGCTCGAAACCCGCCTACAGAAGCAAAATAAAAACATTCTGGATTAGTACAGCGATAAAAAAAAAAAAAAAAAAAAAAGGACGAAAAATTGTGCAAACATAACTTGCACATCATATAAACCAGTAAGATGTGTATTTATTTTATAGTGATATATATTATACTAGTATATGTATATATATATATATATATATATATATATATATATATATATATATATATATATATATATATATATATATATATAGTGATATATATTTAAAAGTATATATATTATAAAAAATATTTTTCAATTTATATTTTCAATGAATCAGAGGATTCATAACTGGTCTGAATGATATGCTTTGAATTTAACTGATTTTCCTCAGAGCATTACATCTAGCATCCGAAACCGAATAAACCATTTTATTTATATAGATTCACAAGCCACTTTATTAGGTACACCATACTAGTACAGGGTTGGATCCCCATTTGCCTTCAAAACTGCCTGAATCCTTTGTGGCATAGATTCAACAAGGTACTGGAAATATTCCTCAGAGATTTTGATCAATATTGACATGATAGCATCACGCAGTTGCTGCAGATTTCTTGGCTGCACATCCATGACGTAAATCTCCCATTCCACTACATCCCAAAGGTGCTCTATTGGATTGAGTTCTGGTGACTGTGGAGGCCATTTGAGTACAGTGGACTTGTTGTCATGTTCAAGAAACCAGTCTGAGCAGATTTGTGCTTTATGACATGGCGCGTTATCCTGCTGAAAGAAGCCATCAGAAGATGGGTACACTGTGGTCATAAAGGGACGGACATGGTCAGCAACAATACTCAGGTAGACTGTGGCGTTGACACAATGCTAAATTGGTACTAATGGGCCCAAAGTGTGCCAAGAAAATATCCCCCACACTATTAAACCACCAGCACCAGCCTGAACCGTTGAAACAAGACAGGATGGATCCATGCTTTCATGTTGTTGACGCCAAATTCTGACCCTACCATTCACAGCAGAAATCGAGACTCATCAGACCAGGCAACGTTTTTCCAATCTTCTATGGTCAAATTTTTGTGAACCTGTGTGAATTGTAGCTTCAGTTTCCTGTTCTTAGCTGACAGGAGTGACACCCGGTGTGGTCTTCTGCTGCTGTAGCCCATCCGCCTCAAAGTTTGGCGTGTTGAGCATTTAGAGAAGCTCTTCTGCATACCTCAGTTCTAACGAGTGGTTATTTGTGTTACTGTTGTCTATCAGCTGGAACTAGTCTGGCCATTCTCCTCTGACCTCTGGCATCAACAAGGCATTTGCGCCCACAGAACTGCCGCTCACTGGATATTTTCTCTCTTTCAGACCATTCACTGTAAACCCTAGAGATGGTTGTGCGTGAAAATCTCAGTAGATCAGCAGTTTCTTAAATACTCAGACCATGCCATGTTCAAAGTCACTTAAATCACCTTTCTTCCCCATTCTGATGCTCAGTTTAAACTGCAGCAGATCGTCTTGACCATGTCTACATGCCTAAATGCATTGAGTTGCTGCCATGTGATTGGCTGATTAGAAATTTGTGTTAACGAGCAGTTAATCAGGTGTACCTAATAAAGTGGCCAGTGAGTGTATGTTTATATATTTAATAATTATGCATTTTTTTACTTGAATGCCTTAGTTTCCATTTAATACATTACTTCCAAATTTCTCTTAGTCCTTTGTAGGTTGTTGTAGGGAACAATGCATGCATAAACAATGCTAAATAAAGACTATTTAGATATTTGCAGTGTAAAATATTCCTTTAACTTGACTAGATCAATGTATACTGTGAAAACTAACATGCAACCGAAGAGGAATGATTCGTGCCTTGCTCCTTCATTTAACCGAAAGGATGAAGCAATCAGACGGCAGGCAGTCAGGTAGCCTGAGAGCCCAGTCAATGTAACGCTCATTTCACACCCAGTCACACACACTACATCACCTCGCGCTCTCCCTCCACTCTTAGGTTGGGGGCTTTGGGTGAGAGAGTAAGATTGAAATCGAGCAAGAAAATAAAAAGAAATGAGAGGAAGAAATTGGGAGAGAAAGGTAAGGTGAGGCCTACTTTGGAGTAGAGAGTGGGAATCTTTAGCCACCACATGATTTCATTCGATTTTGTTTCAGAGAGTTACAATCTGATTCCAAAATAATCTTCAATACATCTCAATTTTCTGGCACAAATCTTTAAGATAAGGTGGCCCCCTGGCCTAATTCCAAAAATGTAAAAATGTATACGTATCTGTTGTGCAATCAAACAGAATAAGCAGATACATAAAGTTTTAGATTTCAGAACAAGCAGTATTTCCACATAATATCAATTTGTTTTGTTTTTCTGTGGATGTGCACGAGGACCAAAATATTATAGCATGTTCGTTTTGAATACTTCCAGAAAGGTCGAAGTTCAAGATATGCAAATAAATAATGTTTTAACAGCAGCTCTTCCACCAAGGTGCTTATTTACACACAAACACACAATTACTCACCATGGGCGAGCGCCCGTAGGCAGCAGCAGCAGCCGCGCTCATCTGAGGAGAGATGTGAAGGCCAGCATAGACTCCAGGGTTGGTCAGAGAACCATTCATCTCATGGTGGCTCATCATGGCAAAGGGAGTTGGGTAAGTGAGGGGGGTGCGCAGAGCAGGGGCGGCTGCAGACACATAGACACACAGCCAATCATAAATCAGCATCAGTCAACCACAGGGAAAAGGAGCTGAACTCGGGAGCAGGGAGATAAATCTCAATCAAAGACCTGCCTACACTGAGCTGCTTCAAAGACCAGTTTTATGAAAGCTACTTTAAGCTCTGTTAAAAAGGCAAGCCTAAAAAATTTGCTGAAGCTTTGGATTATTACCATATGCAAAGAAGTCTCTTTTGGTTACAGTATTGGCTGTGTTTGTGTTGCACACTTGCAGGAAGTGATAGCCAAATAACATCTCTGTGGACGTAGAATACAAACTCACCAAGAGCTTCCATCGGAGTCTTGCCCAGGATGGGCCGCAGCCCAGGGGTGGTGCTGGTACCTGGTGTGGGGGCATCGTTACGAGGTGTGGGGGTGTTGGACTTGAGACCAGGCGTTGAAGATTTGTCATTCTGCAGATACGAGAGGAGAGAGAGAGAGAGAGATAGAGAAAACAGAGTTAAAATCCCCCCAAACGAGGCAGCATCCAGGCAGAAGATTTAAGTGCCGCCAGAACCTAATCCAATCCAATTCTGACAAACTCACTACTCCTACGAAACTATAAACCCTGCTATTTATCCCCAAACCCATTACTGCTACAATGGAGATGAGGCTCGTTTTATCCTTCCCTCGCTTCTCCCTCTAATCTTTTTTTTTGATGCAGAGGCCCAGAATGGTTAAACGCATTGAGTTATTAGCAGGGAAGACACGACTGATCCAGCTATGGGAATGCATTATCCCTGACATTTACAGATGTATTTAAAGCTGAGGCTGGGAAACAGACATTCACTTCTGAGCTATTAGAGAAAGTGGAAGATCACAGGGCGTTCAGGCTTCCCTAGCTGCCCCCTCCCACCAAACGCTTTTCCTCAAACATATCCTATAATTCTGCTTCAATGGCACAGACCCACATTCCATCAAATCTTATAGGCAGCGCCGTCGATTATTACAGTAGTGAAATCCGGATAAATAGAGCTGATACACGTAAACTCAGCAAGCGGAATTAAATGGAGCCAGCTTGTGTATGAGAAAGAGTTCCGTACATGGCCGTGCTCCTTGTTTTTAGACGAAGGGGTACTGCCAGACGAGGCCACAGAGGCGGGACTGTTGGGCGTGTCCTTTTTTGCTGGGCGGGGCTTATCTATACCATTCTCTGGCGGCGAGTGGGCAGGGCTGCCTCTGGGCGTGGCAGGATCCTGGAAAACAAAAATACTTAATTGAAGCAGATAAACATTGAAGTCTACATACATAAAGAATGACGACACATTTCATGCATTCAATTTCATTAGTCCCAACATGATAATTTTCACCTCATTGGAAACATCAACCACCAAATCATCACTTTTGTCTCCGTCACTGTCCTGAAAACATGGAAAGTCAGCTAGTTAGCATTCAGAGCATTTTGCTACAAAGCAATATATAATGCAAGTTAACATCACTCACATATCGGCTCATGCTGTCCTTGTCCTCCACTTTGCGTTTTTTGGAGTCTAAGCTGTAATCGGAGGAGCCACGGTGCTTCTCACTGGTTGTGCGCAGGCTGTCTGATGGAGAGATGGAGTTGTTCTGAAAGAGAGAAAGAGGAAAAATATAAATGTGTGCCATCAGACTACTTTAACAACTCATTCATTTGTAGATCTAGATCTTTGGGTGGTTTTCAATTTGCTTTTAAAACACCCCATAGACCCCATCAACCTCTTTCAGCACAAGATATTAATATCCGAACATGATTCCAGTTTATTTCTGGTTTGAGGTAGTGACAAATAAATTTGGGTTCAGAGTCAAAAACAATTACCATTAAAATGACAGGTACTTCACAGCTGTCGGATCTGAAGGAGATCCAGGCTGGGAAATCAACAGCGAGGAGGGGGAAAAAAAGGACAGAATAGCTCTTATCACTGCAAAACCGCACACTTAAAAAGCCAAAGGCGATTTATCCATTCCAGCTATCCGACTCAAAACCCCAAAACAGGCCTAACATAATACAGAGAGACTTGCCAAGCCGTATCTAACAACCCACAGTAGACTAAACACAGAAAAATGTGCTGGCCGAACTACAGAGTAGACACAGTTAACCAGAGCAAAGAGGGGCTTGTTTTCACTGCCCCATCACCCTTCCCTTCCTTCACCCACCTCACTCCCTCCATCTTCTAAAAGAGACAACAAATAGCTTCAGGAAGACATGAGCAGCATGTTATTGTCGAACAACGGCCCATTATCTCTAAGAAGTCCGACTTGGGCTGTGTGTGTGTGGGAGCATGTAATAGCCATTGATTCCTATTTGGAAATCTCCCAGAGCCATTCCCTCAACACGATGTGGGTCTGTGGTCCCGACAGGCAACAGGAAAATGGAAAAAGGGACTTGCATAGTCAGGAAATGGTGGGTGACTATGTGGCCACCATCCATACTCACGATGATGAACTGCACAAAATATTTTGTGAAGTCAAAGAATTTAGCGATCGTTCTCCATATGCAACAAGACTTGGAGGGTTCTCTGGGCGCGTTCTCAAAACAATCCTGCTCCTAAAGCTTCACTCATCCCGTCCCAAGAGCCTTCACTCAGTGTGAGGCAAGATTCACAAGGGGAAAATGCGGCCAGATCACTGGAGCATAAAAAGAAACTAAGCTGAAATGATGAAGTAGCAGACTGGGCCGAACGCCCAATAGTCTCTGTCTCTCTTTGCATGATGTCTGACCTTCTAAAGAGATGCTTAGCGTGACTCATTAAGGAGAGTCACCAGCGTGCTATCAGATGACCTTAGACAACAGCAGCAGTGAACACACAACAGCGCCTGGACTGCTAACCGCCAGAGGAGCTCCCCTTCCTTCAGACATGACTGCACCCATTCAGGGCTTGCCGGGCCAGCAGAAACCCAATCTCACGGCCACAATCAGCCATCAGAGAGATTTAAGCCCCGTCGAATAAATGCCTTTTACAAGGGCACAGAGATGAGAGGGAGGAAAACAATTCCCGCGACTGTGCTCATACATATTTATCGTGCTAGCAAAAGAGAGCGGAGAGGGGTGGTAAACAAGTGGAGATAGTGGAGGGGAGAGGGATAAAATAAATCCCACAAAGGAGGGAGGGAGTCGACGTCGTCTTTAATTGTGATGAAATTATAGAGCCGCGCTAATCTGTGCGCTGTAATACGAGTCATTTCCCATCTGCGGAGAGATGCGAGTACTTATTTCATAAAAAGCTTGTTTCTCTATTAGTCATTTTAATGAACGCAGATTACCATTTTGTGCACGAGTTGCGAGTGCTTCAGGATGAAGGATCTTACTTGACATTTACATTAATGGAAATTTTCTTAGGCATGAAATGGGCCAAGAGGTGCTTTTCACCCGGTAAAACTAAGACATATTTGCTCCGTTTCAAAACCTAGCGAGCCGCTTACCAAGCCAACATTAAGGTATCATTTAAGGTGTGCTCCTGCCAAGAAGGCTGTTAAACCACCAATATAAGTAAAACCAAACTGCTGGACAAAAGTAATACCATATATAGCCTTTTTTTATAGAAATGTGCAAATAAAAGCTGGATAAAATTCAGATTATTTCAATCAGTGTTTGCATCATACAAAATCCACCAAAATCAAATGAGTGTCAAATGTCCCATGCAGATTTGATGTCTATGTAGGCAGCACACTAGGTTTGAGAACAGAGCTATTAAGTGGAAGAGAAAAGGACAACTGAGGCAACTAGAAATCTGATACTCACCGTGCTCTCTGTAGTCAGCAGACCCAGGTTGGCGTTGAAAGACAGGCAGAACGGCAAGACAAAACAGAGATAAACAAAAGTCAGTTACCCTGACTGAAAGACAATCTGCATTAAACGATAATTTCATCAGTAGGTAGAATATGTCCGTTATGTACACAATACTAGCAACAAACTATTAGCATCTGTCCATTATTAACCTTGTCAAATCATTAAAGCCACATTGTCAAGTACAATCAATTGCTTTATACTTGGGATGTCAAAATCCGATCACGTGATCAGAAATCGGGCCCGATCACACGGTTTCAGACTATATATATATATTCATTCTCATTATTTGTCAACACAATTATAGTTATGCGGTGGCACAGAGTTAAACCTCTTTCTGACTTCACACAGAAACAGCAACGCGTGCGGCATGACATCACTTTGTTGCAGAGATGGTATTGGTTAAATGCCGGCAAAGTAGAACACGGAAGCAGCTTGAAGCAGAAAGCGCGAGAATGTGTGCGGTCTAGAGGAATTACAAAGTTGATGACAACAACATTGCCATAGCAAACTGTGAGGTGTGTAATCTTGGGATTGCCTGTCGGATATTTTAAGTTGAGGTGCTATTTGAGTCCAAAAGTGAAGAATTTATGTTATTTATCGATTGTTCAAGCTACCACACAGAAGTGCTCTGTTAACAGAGTTGTTGAATGTTAAAATAAGGTGACTTAAACAAAAAATAAGGAACATCCTGGATCCGTTTTTTTGCTCTTCATTCTTTTTTTATGTATTATAGAAGTATCGGATTGGGTTTCGGTATTGGTAGATACCCAAAATCAAATGACTTTGAGGCAAAAAAAACCTGATAGGGACACCCCTACTTTATACAATCTCAGTTCTTCTCTGAAAACATCCTTAAATGGCAAGCCATGAAAACAGTATAGTCCTATATAGCGGACCTAAGGAGGTCAATAATGTCAGCAGCCTATAAGAGCTGTAATAATAATGAACAGGCCGGTGGGGAGAATGGGGGTGTTTCGAAACAAGCTTTTGATTCACACAGGTCTTTATGGCTGAGCGACTAATGTTCCACTCTCTTGGCTTTAAATGTGAGCAGTGTGTGTGTGTCTGCTCCTTACCTCGGTGCTCCAGGTCATGGTGGTTTTTTTCATCCTTCACCGGCAAGTGTGGCTGACTTCCCAGGGCTCCTAGAGCCAGCAGGCCTGAGCCAGAGCCGGTGACCGGAGGGATTCCTGGTGGCTGAAGGCCAGAAGGGTGGGGAGGTAAAGCCACGGGTCCATGGGCAGCGTGAGAGAGGTGCTGGGCTTGGAGCTGCTGCTGCTGTTGAGAGACAGACAACGAGTGGGCCAGAGGGAAAAGAGCAGAGAAATCCATGCCACAAACTATGCACACAGCTTCTGGGAGACTAATTCAGAAGCACAGGCGGGGGTCCTGGAATATTTACATCCTCACATGCTTGCTAGTCAAACAACCCTGCCTTTATGTTGATTGGATCTAAACCTGAAAATGCAATCCAAAATATTACAGAACATTTAGTCAGTCTAAGTATCAGGTTCTCTGCTTAACCACAATGAACGGTGTGAAATCTCATTCCAAAAAGCATGCAAATTCACTCATTAAATAACAAAACACTCGCAGCCACACACTCCCCAAAAGAGAGTCGTCAAGCCCTATTTAAGATACAGTTTAAAGACAGCAGGCGTTGGATTGCTGTCAGCTCATTGGCTTAACACCACCTGCTCCTTAGCCCCATCAAAACGTTGGCCGGCTATATTTACTCCCCTCACATTTGGGTCTGGTTATTACACAAAGTATGAGTCACTGGAGAAAACCAAACTTTAAACACCACTCCAACAGCAGCTGGGCTCAGCTTTTGTGTGTGTGTGTGTGTGTGTGCGTTTGTGTCGAGTGGCTGTGGCCAAGAGCGAGGGGTCCTGTTCTGGCACACATTCAAGCCTCCAATACCTCCATCAATATTTGAAAAGCTTGGAGGAAACTGATGAGAGTTAAAAACCACTCAGCTTGGGAAACGAGCAGTTTAAAGCAAGGTTAAATAATACTTAGCAGAGCCACCAGTGAAGAAAAAACAACAACAAAAATACAGCCTCTACAATTTATTAGCATCCACAGGAAGAATGAATTATTCAAATGGCTGTTAGAGCACAAACCGCCCAACTTTTTACAGACCTCAGCAGTCAATCAATGACCATTTACGGTCATTCTTTGAAAAGTTTTGCTTTCTCTCTCTCCGCTTGACGTGGAAAGGGTAGATGTTATTGGCTATGTATGGCGATCACGGTGGTACAACCTTTCAGAATTATCAGCAGGTCATTAATGCCATGCCATAAGTAAATATCAATACGAAAGGCTTATTTATAAGTCTGGAATGCTCCAAAAGCTTGCCCTTTTCCAGTGGGTAAATCATTATTAAGATGTCCATCACAGGCCCTTATTCGGGGTAAGTATAATTGCTAACAGCTTTGCGGATTATTTGCACAGCTGGCTGTATATTGAGACTCGGGGCCTTTGAGATTGGCAGGAGAGCGAATGGTATATAGAAGAGCTCCGCTTGGGATTTGAACCTGCAACCTTACCCTCCCCAACACAACAGAGCTGCCAAGCCAATTATGAGCTGTGCCTCAGAGTGTGGATCTGTGAGGAGATGTGATAAAGGAGTGTGTGTGTGTGTACCGAGGCACTGAGCGTGGGTGGTGGGCGCATGTTCTTGAAGAGAGAGTGAAAGGGCAAGAGAAAAGGAGAGAGATAGTGAGACAAGAGTGGAAGTGAGTGATTGTAAGAGAGAAACAGTGTTGGTGATAGGATGTTCGTGTGGATGTGTCAGGAAGTGAAGTGAACCGCTAGTAAAAAAAAAAAAAAAAAGTGGGGGAAGTGTGTGTGTGTGGCTTCAGAGATGACGACTGACCACATGGGAAATTAAAGAAGCCGTTGATTCACGGGGGAGAATCCTCCCTGCTCATTCCAGCTAATGAGCCACTGATGTGTAATATGCATGGACAATAAGAGAACCCTCATTAGAGACCCGGCCATGAAGACAAGAAAATAAAGAAATAAAATGTCTCCAGTAATTTAATATTCCTGCATAAAGACCGGCTCAACTGGTGCTAATCTCTCCCTCTTACAGCAAAACAATGAATCTAGGTCCAGTGCGAACAATTAACAATAGACATATAAAAAAGATAAGTGGCTAAATCAGACAAATGCCTGCTTCTATTCTCAGGTGTGTATGTTAAACAACCCCATCTTGAGAGTGATGTAACCATGCAACATGCATGCTTGGGGGGGAGGGGGGGGGGGGGGGGGGCACAAACACACTTAATTGGCCTCACAGCACAACAGGGGGGCAGGCCTAATAGAGATCTACCTATACACTCACAGCAAATGACTGGCAGTCAAAAAGGCTGCCCACTTACAGGACTAAGTAAAAGGTCAAACAATTATATCTTAATATTTTTACCATTAGACTAAATGCAGTGCTTCCCACAGGTTTGAAATATACCTGCCGTAGTAGCCGGATTGAAACACACCTTTTATCCACGGCACATGGTTAACTACATGCGACAACAAAAGTGATTTTTAACAATAATTTAATTTATTATACAGTTTATTTTCAATGGGTTGATTTTTTTTAAAGACTGTTGAAAAAAAAAAAATAATTCACTATTCAGGAACCATGTGCACCCACTGACAGGTAAAATCCTCTGCTGACATTTTATACAGTATTGCCAAAGCATGTTAGATACGTATAAAATATATAATATATCAACATCATTAAATTAAAAATATATACAGCAAATGAGAAATAAATGACAATGGAATAAAAACATTATGGAATAAAAATCTCTAAAAACTATAATAATTACAAGAATAAAAAGTTCCGGTTATTTAAATAAGGCGTACAAACATAAACCGTGTACAAACATTTTGCAGCTAGTTTAGACATAATTTCGTCCTCTCTGAGTAAATAGAAAAATTTATCGGAGTCATTTAGATCCAAGAATTAATTGTATATTGTTTTTTCTCTGTCCTTGTGGTTGCATGTGCTGTCAGCTCCGAAGCCAAGTGAAAGTAAATGTGGTTTAAAATAAAAATGACAATGGATTAGAGAGCAAAACCAAAAACCGAATCCCAGGCATTTTAGAAGATTTAGAAACCCCGGATGGACGCATTTCTAAGTCCTAAAAGGCACGTCTCTGTAGGTCTCTGCAAAGCACGTGAGATTGTCTATGACAGTTCTCGCAAACACAACGAGAAGTGGGAAACGTGTAAGGTGAGAGGAGATTTTCCATTAGTTAATCGATCGTAGATTTTTGAGCAAATACAAAAAAAAAAGTGTAAAAGTATGACAATAATAAAAAAATAAATGTCATCAAATATACTTGCTGCTGTTAATATACCTGGTCGGCCCACCCGAGTAAAGTCTATGTGTGGGAAGCATTGCAATGTGATATAAATGTGATGTAGGGCACTCTGAAGGGTGTTTTGATTACATTATTTTGGAATTTCTTAAACAACTGGAACCATGGGGCGTATTCAACACTATTTAACAATTACATTTATGCAATTCTATAACTTTGACAGCAATTCCATTTTTAGAAGTCCATTTTTTTACCAAATGGCTTTAATCCTGTTAATATTTAAACATGAAACACAATTATTTTTTAATCCTTAAAAAATGTTGAAATAATTTTAATTGATTAATATTATTGCTCCAACTTTGAGAAGAAGAGTAGCAGCAGTCGTTTATTTTTGCCACAATTGTCGAGTTAGACCAAACTTTTGTTTTGATTGGTTTAGAATTCCATTTTTAAATCACTTGATTCAGCCACTCTGTCAGCATTTTCCACATCACAGACATCATAGGGCCCCGCACAATAAAAATCACCATTAAACTAAGATGCTTAGGTTTTATACACCCATCAAATCGTGAAAATTTAATACATTGCCGAGCCCAACCACTATGAGCTCCAAAGCCAACCACAGGCCATAAACTCCTGATATTCAGACCATTCCAAACAAAACAGTGAGGAAGTTGAGCATGGAGAGAAAGAACTGAGGAAAATATAAAATGGGGATAGAAATGTTTTTGCTTTTTGAAAATAAACAGGGCTAGCATGGACACACACACACACACACAGTTGGTTAGGGCCAAAGTGCTGAGCTGCTAGAGGAGGCCATCTTAAGACCTCTGATCAAAGTCATAGCACAGCAGAAAAAAAAGTCGCTGCCCTAGATGCATCCTATTACCGGCCCTGAGGTTCATCAATAAGAGATGCTGGTTTCTGCTCTGAGTGAGTATGTGTGTGTGTAGCTCACATCTCACCTCTGCCTTATACTATTTATGAGGACTCTGGCACCTGCATGAACGCGCACACACATTGCCTACTGTGTGAATTACAAATACTACTCAAAGAAAGAAAGAAATCTCTTAGACAAGCTTTATATTTGCTACTTCTTAAAGGCTCCCAAATAATAGTAGTCATTAAAGTAGGTCTGCTGTAATGAAAGAAAGTGATCATTCCTAAAGATAACATGGCATTTAAGAGCTACCACATCACTGGCCTGTTCAGATTTCAGGAATCACCTCGGAGTAAGTGTCAATGCTCAGAGATCTAATTGAATTCCAATATCAGACAACACAAAGCTACCCTCAAACCTTCACCTCTCCATTATCAGATTCTTCAGCTGTAGGGCTGAAGAGGAATCAAAGCAGGGTCAACATATGTAATCAGAGCTAGCCTTACTTCTGGATGCACAGGGGTCAGATTTGTTTCTCCCTACATAATGATAAAGATCCAGGTCACTTGCCCCTGGTCGATAAGTGATTGTTAGAAGGCAGATGTGGGCGTTTCTAAGAAAGCAATGGCTGTAGTAGCTCAGGGATGTGTGCAAAATCCTATTTGTTGTTAATTCCCAATGCAATCCAGGTCAGCAGAGAGGAATGAGCCTCCCCTGTAAAACCTGATCTAATTAAAGGTATCCATCCTCTAAAGAAAGCTCTGAACAGCTTCTAGATGCAGACTCTGGGGACACTCACACCACATATAGAAGGGACTAAATAAAGCTTGGTCAACATGCCGGCTGTACATTAGATAAACAATAATGCCGCTGGGGGTCAAGAGGTAAATGAAAGCAATGGAAAACACGTGACACCTCATTATTATGCCATAAACAATCATTACAGATCACTTGGTTGCCTCACTTTCCAGTTTCTAATATAGTGTACATTTGGTATACGATGGAAATCTATAGCTAACGCAACTTCCGTCACTAATATAGCAAACCTAGAAAGACTAATAACATACATACTCTTCCTCAGTCAATTCACAAATATATTTCAATCAGCACACAGCAAGCATGCACATTAAAACATTACAAAAAGCATTCATTTTAGAGGCAAACCTGCACATGATTAAAAAAATCCACTGATTTCAAAATGAATCTTTAACTCTGTTAATATGGTTACTTTGGTTGAACATCCGTGCAGGTTTGCCCCTATTCATAGAGTCAAATAAAGTAATTAAAGAGGTATACACACGGTTAGAGGCAGATTGGGAAGTCCACGTACCCCGATGATAGCATTCAGTTCGGTCATTGTCACTTGTTTTGCACGCTCAACAGCTTGTGCTACTTGCTGTTGGTGCTGAAACAGGGATAAAACAACTGGTTAAATACAATTAATAGTCAAACCAAATATAATAATTCTTTTATAATAAGGAATAATTCAATTCAAAACAAAATAAAGCTTTAAAATGTAAATAAAGCTCACCTCTTGTGACAGAAAAGGCATAATCTGGGCTAGAATCGCATTGAGCCTTTTGGCAATCTCGGTCTGGAAAAGGAAAAGAAAGAGGGAAAAGTTAAAAAAGGGTTAATTTACTTCTGTTAAAGAGCACCACTAAGCCTTTTTAGCGTTTCCCAACGATTAAGCCAATTACCACAGCAATCAGAACCGCTTGACTCGGCACACTCCAAACTGCGTGATATTGACATGTGAAATATTTAAAACATTATGAGAGCCCAGGGGAGAGAGAGAGAGAGAGCACAGCTGCGATGAGTGTATACTCCAAACCACACGAAGAACAAGCCAGATACGCTGGAGCTGTGTTAAGAGTAGCCCAGCACTTTAGCTGCCGTCAGCCTGCAGGTACAGTCTACTAGCATGAAGGACTTCCTTTGGCGCTCACAATTTCACATTTACACCTCGACCATTATCACCTCAGATTATGTAATTGCACTAAAAAAAGAAAAGCCCGCAGAAGTAGTTTCATTTCATATGTCTCCACAACAAAATGACTGCCAACTCCTGTTGCTTAGCAGATGTTAAATAATGTAGACAGTCCCTGAGGACATGTTGGAAGCAGACGACTTAAAGGCTGACCACTATAAAGGAGTTTTATAAATTCTAAATTTATGAATTTGAACCATCTTAAAGCTGTTCACATTTGGTCTAAATAGCAGATTTCCAGCATTTTTGTTGATTGTTATATAGGTTTTTTCACATGACGTCATTGATAACGCAGAAAATTTGGATGGATGGCAGGAAGTGGTTCTTCTACATAAGAATCACTATCAAAACATCAAAACGTTTGTTTTATGTTGTTTATAATTGTTTAAATCGGCCAAAATGAAAAATGCAGAGCAGCTTTTATAGACTTCCAAAGGTTTTGCTCATAAATATGGGAAAGTTGAAGAAACTGGCTGAAAAATGGAAGAAAAGGTGGCAGGTAATAAACAGTTATTCACTATATCCATGTGTACAAATTTTTTTTGTACGCGATAATTCGTTTGACAGCACCAATAAAGATTATATACAGGCCTAACTATGTGTATAAATATGTTAATGTGTTATTTAAAAATCAGATACAAACACCACAACATTTATACAAAATCCAGGAGAATATAAATAACGTACCCTGCCATGTAATCGCCACAATGAAATCTCTGTATTGTTTTGCAATAATCCATGTCTTTACTGGCGTTTCCGCAGAATAAACAACCATAACGTTAACATCTATATACGCAGCAGTGGTGAATGTTTGTTGATGGTAAGATCAAGTTTATTCCCCCTTACAAAAAATACATAAATAATAATGTAGACCATGCGTCCACGTCATTTCGTGATGTCAGCAAGATATCCGCATGAGGAGAAAAACGTTATAGTAATTTATAATAAACATGTTTTTAAACCACATAGTAAAGCGTATAATGTGTACAACTCTGTTAATGAATGCTAAAGAACACTGTAGCATAGTAACCTGATAAACTGTTATAAATACTGTAACGTTAGTGTAAACTCTATATAATTATATTATTATATCTAATAATTATAGCGAAGAAAACTGAAGCCTGAATAATTTGTTTATTACTACAGTTGTGTTGTACCACAGAAACAATATAATTACTATGACAGTTTAATTCAAGTAATTATCTATAGTATAAGCTTCCAAACACTATAGTATTTACTATAGTATTTGTCATGTACTGTAAGGTAATAGCTTATACAGTCTATACCGCCTCGATATTAGGCAAATATATTTTAGTTTATTAGAAAACTCGGTCCTCTTCATTGTAGGGCTGATCATGTCCAACGTATGTGCTTATTTTTTATTCATATCTCCTATGAAATATGGTATAAATCGCAAAAATACGGACTTTCCTCTATGTCTCTATTCAGTTTTTTACTCCCTGCCCTCCATCTGAATTTCACGCACCACCAGAACCACGTGATTGAAAACAATCCATTCAATCACAGCATATTCATTTAAATAAAAACAAGCCACAAATAATATTAATAATAATAAAAATGTATCCCACATCTGTAGGGACACTGACTCCTTTACATTGGTAATCCGATGACAATACAATGTTCGCAATAACGTATCACCGCTAACCAATGAACAAAGGTGGACTGCATCCAGACCTGTCAGGCCAAGCCTTTTTGCCTTCCCCAGACCCCACCTTTTTCATTTTTTCAGCAACCCACCCCTAAGTCCCCCTTCATCCAGCCCACCACAGGGACCCGACCTTCATTCTCTCTCCACCCGCCTGACCGTCGCCATGGCAACAGTAGCCGAGCAGGCCCCATCTCCTATCGCGCGACAATCATTATGCAAATGGTACCTCAGCTTGACCGTAACAGCCTGTAAAATCATATTACGTGCACACAGGCAGGTCATTAAATTGAATTTTCAGCCTGTCGATCGGATGAGTACCGCACACGAACGGTGGATAAAAAGGCGAGCAATAGCAGAGGATGATGTGGGGTCGCTGTGAGAACACATGACAGTAAAAGGAGGTGTGAGGGCGGGGATGTTGGAGGGCCAAAGCCAGGTCTCCCCACCCAAAGGCAACACGCAGCTACAGTAGGATGTACTCCATCCCTCTTCCTTTCCATCATCAGACGCCAGCAGGAACACAGCACGGCCGACATCACAGCCTCTTCCAGTGATGAAAGGAGCTCACATCACAGGTCTGGCACTGGCTTTGACTGAGACCAAAGGAGAGGGGGAGGAAAGCCTCTGAAAAATAACTCGGCTACAGATACATCATCTATAGAATTTATGAGGCTCAGTTCAACCCAGGGCCAGAACGGAGCACAAACACATCACAGGGATTTTGGCTCTATTTTTCATTTCAATGGCAAACACGCAGCGCTGCGCCGACCAGGAAATTATTTATAACATATTGCCGAAAATGCCACGCAGTTGAAGGAGCCAGACACAATATTTTTTTACAACATACTCTGTAACACCGAGAAAGATTTGCTTCCTCCCATCAAAGGGATACAGACATGTGGCAGGTCAAGCTATAGGCGAAATATGATTGAGTAAAGCCTTGCGAAGCATTAAATAAATACCACAGCAGACCATAAAATAAAACACATTCCAGAAAACGAGCATAATCTGAGATTATACATATTAGTCCATACCATTCCATGTGATCTGAAATTGTGCAATATATGTTTGACCATATTGCTGTTAGTCATTTAAGTGCTTTTTAAAGTGTGATGGCAGTACATACGAGAATTAATTTCTTAATGAAACGAAATGCCCAAACAGATGGCCATAGCTATAAGTAAAAATCTAAAATAAAAACTACATTGTAAGAATGTTTACAATCTTAAAAAAAAGGATGCAGCGCGCAATCCATAAAGTGTCAGCTTTACGCATTCTCGAAAGCTATATTAAACTTGGTGTGACGAGACCGGGTGATAGCATTTCAAAGCAACAAGATCGAAGCAGTGTACAAGTTTAGCTTTCAGACACTCAACTACACTACTAGAAGAATGCATCAACAAAAATGCTGGTTGAAAAGCCAGCTCAGTGTATAATCCTTATTTGCCGAGATAAACCGCGTCAATAGCAGCCTAACATTTGACAGGATTTGCTGAGAGGCCTGGAGAGCATCGAACACATTCCTTAAGGGCTTAACGCGACGTTGACAGCTGGCCGAGTGAGGTCAAGGGTTGCCTTATCTGACGCTCACTCTAAAGCTTCATGCTTTATCTTGCAAAAACAATCCTTGTGTCGGGGGAAAACATGTCCGATGGCAGAGACGTACCTAAAAAGCAGACATACGCCACCCGTAATGTATGAATCTATGATGAAAGCCGTGCTGTGCATTGAGCTGGACAAGCAGAGCTTTTAGCTACAACTGCGGATAAAAATAGGATGTCACTTTAAGCAGATGAAAGCCTGCCTCTTAAGTGGCAAGCTTCACGCTCTGGTACACAATTACAGGTACTCGGACCTGTCTAGCACCATTTCAAGAGCACTCCAGGGCCAGGCTGTCAATGGCATGCTGAAAGCTATTTGTCTGTTGCCATCAGCGCCAGCAGAATGGAGTGAGATGCTGATGAGCATTGAATATAGAGGAAAACAACTGGCCCTTCCAGGCATGTGTCTCCATCACAAACAATACTTGACCTAGCCGCGTTGATGGGTCCCTGTATTCTGCTAGGGCGAGAGGGTGGTAATGCTCTCTGACAGCATCATGCTCAGTAGTAAAGGTATAACAAGGTCTATATATGTGCGTGCCAGAGGTGAGCGCACAAGCTTAACAGGGTTGTTAACTTGCAGTGCTGTTAAAAACTGGCATTAAAATTTACCTGCACTGATCGGCGTTAGTGAAGCTGGACTGTAGGTCTGCACGGGTGGCTAGCTTGTGTTTTCTGTTGCTGTTTTTGGTCGTCTTGTACACTATGCCCTGCTCTATTATGCATGTGTTTGGAGTGTCATTGTACAGGTTCACCTGGATTCATGACCCAGACACCATAAACAGTGTGATGGAGCGGGCCTGTGTTTCCCAACCCTGCTTCCTCTTAAACAGAGGCTTTGTATACTCACCGCGCTGAGCCAGTCAGTTTGCTTTGGCTCACATAGAGAAGGACAATCCAACAGTTAGCAAACACTTCCTAGGGCAGCCCTTATAAATCATTTATCAGCGTCCCTGTGTCAAGCTGGGCCTGACTGGCTCAATCTGGGTCTGACAGCGAGGAGAGGGGAGGAGATTCCCTCAGAGTCTCACAATAGGTGAGGAAAAACTCACAAAACAAGCCACGCTGTGAGTGCACCTCAGTCATCACAGCGGCTCACTGACATGGAGCAGCTGCAATTACATCTGCATTTCCTCCCTTGCTATGGCAGTCTGCAGGTATCAGATGCTAGCGTGCATCCTGAAATCCGCATTACGCCACAACTGTTTAAAATACAAAGTGCCTAGAGACGACTGAATGGAGAAGGGAACGGATTGCCTGGCAGCTGGAATTAAATCCACAGTGCAGAGAATGATGTGGTGCAGATTCAGAAATCTATGCTAACTCGGTTGGTTAACCACTCCCCGCTTGGCATCTGCTCCTGGGTTTAGTTTAACCAGGATCAAGAGATCTGGATCAAAGGGTTGGACCGATGTGTTGGCTCATATGAACAGTTACCTCCCTCCTCCTTAGCAAGTTAAAGGCAGCGTTGGATGAATTATTCAATAGTGCATCCATGGGCTCTGTGGCGGTTCCTGATAAAAGTCAAGGCGCTAAAATGGATCAGTCGATTAACCTGTTTACACAAGGCCAGCCCTCCCACCTTCTATCCTTTTCTCTCACTCCTCTGTCCCTGAGCTGACGGTTGGGAGATAAGTGGTTAACAGGAGGCATCGCAGGGGCAAGGGGCCTGACAGAGAGAGGAGCGCAGAGACTTACACTGTGGACACTGATGGATCGCCAACCACCAGCTCCTCCCTGATGCCATTAACCTTCATGAGGTGGAGAAGGGGAGCGGCTGAGGGAGCTGGGTTGTCTCTTAGGTGCCCTAACTACATCTGGTGCACAGCACAATCTCATTATTATCTAGAGGACAGGAAATGTGCGATGTATCACAATAATGTCAAGACATATGAGATTAGTTTTTGTAAATATGGTGGATAAAGCCCAAAATATACTTTATTTTTGCACAGTTGAGCGCACAGCCTTTCAAAGTGTCCTCTATTTTGTAGTGTGCACACAAAGGTGCTTGACAAGTGTACTAGGAAGCCTTGTCCAGCGTCTGCTTAAGAATGTATTTATATTCCTTTAAAATAAACTCGCACATGACTTTTAATCACTTCACATGGGCACTTATTAATACTGGTGTCTACCAATTTTCAGAAGTTATTTTCTGTCTGCTCAGTGACTATTCTAACTGAAAAAATGCTGGTGTCAAAGCCTTACAAACGAAGATATGTGAAAACAAATCAAAGCGCATGGTGACAAAGGTTGGGTGGTGCATGCATTTGCAAAAGTTCTATTGATGAAACTTGTCACACCCACTACACGTTGCAAATGCATTAAAACGAAGTATACTATGGCCTCAAAAATCTTACAGTTGTAAAGCCAGGCCTGTAGCCAGCCTTGTGAAAGGGGTGGTTCTTTTTTTCCTTAAAAAGTGGACCTTTTTGCAGTTATTTGCCTCATTTTCTATTTAATTGTGAAATACTGCATTTTAGTGACATTTTAAGCACTATTTTTTAGCTGGATTAGGTTGTGGGATGGCCTTCAAAATCACTTTTTAAGGTACCAAAGATATTTCCTAAAGATATAGAATAAACAATAATAGCCAAAATAAGCATTCAAATTCATTTTAGTATGGTGCTTCACACCTTTTTATTGGTCATTTGTTTCAAATATAAGGTCCACAATTTAGAATAAAAAAAGCTACTTGTAAACTCTTTTCTCCATTTAAAAACAATACAGTAGTGAAAGATGACTTCACTTACATCAGATTGTGTGTTTTCTTGCAGCCGGATGTTGGACTCATGAACAATAATTGTTTGCATTGGCCAAAACTGATTAGCCACATCGAAGCAACAGTCAGCAGGGGATTTTGTTTGGTCTTAATGACTTTTTCCACTATCTATGATGGCATAACAGTCAAAATAGAACAAATGAGTATGTATAGGATAAATTTTGGACCTTTGACATTGAAGGTACAATGCTCACCCAAACCCCCGCCTGGCTACAGGCCTGAAAGCTATTTTAAAGTAGTCAGGTGGACAAAATTAGGACAGATAATTAAATCAATGTAAGATGAAAAAATAAATAAATAAATGTGCATTGCACAAATAACTTTTGTAAGTGATGCAATATTGCAATGGCAAAAAACAGCAACTTTCTTTTGAAGAAAAAAAAAAACAGGCAGAGAAAAAGATCACAATCTGCCCATCGCTTCAAAGAAGCTCATAATAGGTTAAACAGTTTCATGTGGCCATGCTGTTAGCTTCAGGCGATTACTAGAAAAGAAATGAAATTCCCTTAATTTAACTGGATATTACTATAACAAATAATCAAATATAAAATATATAAGTTAGCTGCAGCCCTAGATAAATTGCAGGGTAAAAATTGATTGGAGGAAATGAATTTACGGTTTTTCCCTTAGCGTTAATTTATAAAGGGTGTCTTAAATGTGCTGACATAATAGGGACTCCACAGACTCTGCTCCCTTTAGTCATTAAATCACACGGCCCCTCCTGCCAAAGTCCTGACTTTAATCTTATCAAAGCTGTCTGACCACACTCTACTCAGCACAAGCAGGAAAAGAGACTTGACTCTCTCTCTCTCTCTCTGTGTGTGTGTGTGTGTGTGTGTGTGTGTGTGTGTGTGTGTGTGTGTGTGTGTGTGTGTGTGTGTGTGTGTGTGTTGTCCTGACTTCTAGCCTGATTCTAACTGCTGCTCAAAAGAACACAGTCCACAGTCTCATCATCTATACGGAGTGCACTTCACTTGTCTCCTAACACACCAGCGTGACTGCATTGACTGACGTCTACACACACAGTGCACGGTTCCTCTGTGACTCAGAGATTGTGTGAACAGGGATCAAAGGGCTACATACCTGTTTGTGCATTTCAATGTTCAGCCCATAGGACATCTCATAGTACTGAAAGAAAGAGAAATGAAAAATACTCAGTTTTTTTTTATTCAATCCAAGCCACATCAAACATTTTCACCTCACATCAGAGAGTAGGGAAAAGAAAGTCAGATTCTAGTGAAACAGGAGAGGAAAAGAGGAGAACAGGCTTTTGATGCACACTTCAAAATCATGTCCCATAACAGCGCCTCACATCTGCACAGCTTCTGTGTGATATTGATGAAAGTATACAATGGAAATCCCACTTGGTTTTAGGTCAGAGTTCCCATACTTTGGACCAAAAAAAACTACACCCAAGCAGAAATGGGAAATAACAACATTTATGGGTCAAAGTCAAGACGTCTTATTTTGGTATTATTTGGTATTATCTTATTTCATTCAATTAACAAAGGTAAATCTCACAGAAAGCATATTAAAAGTTAGTGTCTAACGTAGGGCTGCACAATATATCCTTTTAGCATCGATATCGCAATGTGTGAATCCGCAATAGTCACATCGCAAGACGTGCAATGTGGAGTCAGGATTGTAGTTGACCAGGTACAACCGTTAGGAACACATGACAATTGTCAATTCAGTTTAACAAAGTAAAAAGTGAAAGTTCACCAATTGTGATTAAGGCCTCTCTAAACATTTTAAGTGAGTTTAAAGCATTTTTAAAACAAATGAACCATTATGTTTGTAGCTTTAATAAAGTTTAATTGTACTTAATTATTTACACAATAAAGAAGAATATACAGCTTTGATTATTTCTGTACCTGTACAGTTTTATTTGTACTCCTTCATTTGTATATTTGCTCTACTTTATCTCTGCTTCTAGTTTATTATATTTGCAAATTAAAGTTGATTAAGTTATCTTGTGAAATATCACAATATAAATTGCAGAAAGTGAAAATATCGCTATGCAAGCTTTCCAGTATCGTGCAGCCCTAGCGTAAATGTTTAATATTACTTGGGTCAAATAATACTCTATTTTCATTCAGATATTATGCAGTGTTCAGCATATACAAGTACACCTCTCACAAATAGATCTTTTAAATTCATATTTTTAATAGGAAGCTATACAATATTATATTTGTGCATATACATTATGTTAGTCAGTACTGAAGCCAAATCTGGAGCTTATCGAACAAAATAACTTACGATAACGGTCCAAAAACTAGTACAGCCAAATTTGTATCTTATAGAAAAATATTAAATACAAATTTAAAAAGAGGAAAAATCAAGAGAAGCAAAAACATTGAAAAATTTAGTTGAAATTATGTAGGTTGTCATTGTTTTTGCAATATTTTGCTTGAAATTAATTGTATTATCTTTCAGTTTCTAAATATGCTCTGTGACTGAAATATTATATTAATAAATATATCTGTTTAATAAATCTGTTTTGTTTAAATGCACCAAAATACATTGCCTATATTCACTGAGAAATTGATAAAAATATCCATTTTCAAAACGTGGTGTACTCACTTATGCTGAGCACTGTATTTTAAAGGATTAAAAAAAGTGTTGCTGACAAATGGGTAAAATCTCATGGTTTGAAGGATGGTGGCAAAGCATAACATTTAAACTATGTATTTGGAGGCTGCACTGTGATCCTTCATTATTTTTTAAATGTCACCAAATGATTCTTGTTCTAAATATAAAATATTTGTATATAAACAAACTAGTGGGTGTCAACTGGACACAAACAAATATTTTTTTAACACGTATTTACATTTATCATCATTTTTTAGAACGTGCGAGAATGTGAGGATCCTGATAGTATAATTAAGTTAAACTATATGACCAAAACTTTTGCCCAATTATGACACCTTGCTACAGAAACACCTAATCAATTATAACAACAATGATAAAAAGAAGATTAAAATGAAGAGTGATTTCAGTGCAGTCCTCTCCAAGTCTCGATTCTAACACTATCAACTGCAAACAGTCAGTGTGGGGATTCGACATGGTGTTTACCTAACCTCTACTCCTCCTTTCTGACTGACATGCTTTTTCCTGTGAATGGAATGTTTAACTAGCGTCCCTGGGTATTGGTTAAAGTCATCGCTCGCGTGTTTACACAAGATAAGAGAATACACTTCCACAGTTTAAGCTTGTTTAGTTACACCGCGAAAAGATTTGTTTTTCCTCTCCCTATCATAAATCCTAACATGAGGCTGTTTTGATCTCCTGAACGTCTACGATTGAATTTAGGGCTTTGGTGTTGTGTAAATGATTAAGCCCGTGATTAAGATTAGCACTGAATTTATGTAGCCGTTTGTTTGTGCGTAAAATCTGGTTATCAAAGACAGAACGCTGCAGAGTCTTTGGATTTCTGCTGCGATTGAGTATTTTCCCACAGACGCCTCTGGCACTCCTCCATCACCCCTCACCCAATTTACGGCCGTGCATTTGTCTGAGAGCAGCGTCTCCTTGGAGAATAATCAGATCCGCACACAGAGGGAGGTAGAGGGAAGGGGGAGAACAGGAGGAGAGAGAGAGAAGAGGGGACAATGCAGTGGTCATTGACCCCTACGGCTAAGGGTTGCTGTATGAAAGGGCCCGAGGCTAAGAGCAGTCAGTCAGGGCCCTTTAATAAAGCAGGAGGCTGAACTAAAAGCACCGGAGGGGGTTTCACAAACACATTCTAAAACACACACATACAGAGAGAGACACGCAACAATCTACCTTCACCCCAGCTACTGGCTAATGGCAGCTTACATATTGGCTAATCTTACCATGACATAATGGCGCTGCATCTCGGTCTTCTCATTGGCCAGTTTGTCGTACTCCACTTTAAGACTGCGATGAAACAAAACACATTAGTTACTCAGCAAATACACGTTTTCACTGCTTCCACCCACAAAACTAATCCACAATGCAAACATGAAGCTAAACAAACATAGTCACATTTTACAGGGTGAGTAAAAGACGTCAAATCAATTTTAACACATTCAATTTAGATTGTAATATTCAAATTCTTGGTCATGTGTAAGGATTATTTTAATATCATGAAATAAATGACTGTAGCTCAAACAATTCAAATGCAGCTCAAGTCCATTACATAACATTAACAGGTACAATTTTGGACTGTAATAATGTACTAAATGTTGAAATTAATATTAATTGAGATTAATAATTGCTTAGAAGACCTATTCATTGTAGTTAGATAATGTTAGCATAAATAACCTTATTCCCAAGCTAACAATAATAATAATATTAATTATTATTATTGGCACAAATTATTTGCTTGTACATGTTCAAGCAAATGTATACATGATAATAATTAATATTCTAAATGCGTTGTTGAATTAAATAAAACCTTATGTTTTCAATTTAACAAGACAACACTGTTTAAGAAACAAAGAAAGCTTTAAAGGTTAAATCTTTGTTGTAATCAAGCACTATACCTTTAGCTAAAGTAATGGATGAAAACTCAATTAAATCTAGAATAAAATTTCACATTATGAACTCATATGGTACCAATATACATCACATAACCCTATCTCATTTATTCAACACTACATCAATAAAGCACATATTTTTTAAACATGAACTAGTTAAATTTTCCCTAAATCTAAATGAGAACAAATAATAAATGAAAATAAAGGCAATCTCAAATCACCAAATATTCAGTGATGTTTAAAAATATTAAAGGGAATGAAAATATACTAAAGAAAAAACATTGCTAGATGAAAACATTACGTTTCATTATCTCAGAAGGAAAAGACTGTTTATACATCTAAAACAGAGAAATAAACTCCAATTATGCCTAAAATTGTATTTACAACATTAGCTTTGAACCAATAAGGTGCCGATACGCTGTATGATGTAGCAGCTTTACCTTATGATCAAAAATATATTTTTTTACTTACAGAAAAACAATTTATTTTTTTAAAAGTGTGAATCAAATAGATTGTTCCTCCCTTTTGCTTGTGAAACACAATTAGGCTAAGCGGTAATTGTACAAGCTACTTTACGGCCACATAACTCTAAATTATTACCTGTGATATTGGGCTTGCAGGAACTGAAATTCGTCTTTGATCCTGTCACAGGACTCCCGCCACTGTGAATTTGAAGCCTGGGCTGACCAGGCTGGTGGGGCGCCTGAAAGACAGCCATCACATCAATCAAACTCAATTACATCCTCAGAGAACCAAATTTGTTTTCCACCGACTGCAGAGCGAGGCTCTAATGCATTCTGGGCCCTGGGAGAGCAGCTCTAATATTTCAGCCTGAATGAGGGCTGGGGTGACATCCACGCTACAGTGACATCTGGGAGATAGCTGGAGCACAAGTAGCGTTCTGACAACAAAAAAAAAGGGGGGGGGGGGGATCTTTACAGTTCTGGGTCCGCCGTTTTAGTGCCTCACATAAACACCGGCGGGAGAAATGGGGTCGCCTCGCTTGGATGGGTCTGAGCGTGCCAAACTGCAACTGTAAAAATGCTGTTGTTTTCATTCTCTCTAAACCAGGTGCTCATGGAAAGACATGAAAACACAGACTATCGAACAAAAGACAATTTCAACGTCAACTACTTTATTGACAAGTAGCCGTCAGGGGTTTTTACCCCATCTGATTGTGCCTCCAACCTCCTGCTCTTTCACTTCAAAGCATTATCACAGGCACCAGGGCTTAGCAAATCAAATGAAGGTGCACATCAGGATGTCGTTCGTCATGGACGGGCGGCTCTGCCCTTGCTCTCTAGCTAAACTGATGCAGATGTAGCAATTATGTTCCATATCAGTTCAAGATGCACTTACCGGATGCCGGCCCTGTGGATACATCTTGAAATGTATCCTTTATTTATTGGAGCTCTATTTGGTAGGGGGTGTCCACCGGCAAGCCACTGTACTGTAAAAAATCAGCCGGACACGAAGCCCACTGGACGCTGGGGGCAAAAATCCTCTCTGATCTCTGCTGCTGGAACCCAAACAATGAAAAATAAACAAACAGACGAAGGGGAGACCGTTACAATCAAACAAAGGTTAAAAAGACGCTTGGAAATGTTAACTTTGCGTTGAGAGGAGCGTTAATAACGCACTTTCACCTGCACTTTCAAAACAATTGACTGTGTGAGGGGAGAAAACAACTCGAAGCTAAACATTTGTTACTAATACACAAGGAAATTAAGCGGAAATCAGGCGCTTTCTTTGTTTGGCAACTGTCTTTTAGCACTTCACTTTACTTGAAAGAACCAAATAAGAAGCTTGTAAATGAGTCGCCAAAGTGATAAGTGATGAGCTCAATCACTGTTTGAGTGCGAGAAGCGTTTCAAGTGTCGCTTGGTTGGATAACAAGCTATTGTCGTTAGCTAACCTGCTAGTCCTCCGTACCTGTCTTTGTCCGTCCGAGTCACTTCCACTGTTCCCGTAACTTCAGAAATGTCAATCTCCACTTCAATATCTCAGAGTAAAATACGGTTCCTGGTGGACGCGAACGGTGGCGAACATCTCTGGTGCGCTCGCTCGCTCTCTATCACGCGAAGCGACTCGGTGAGAATCAGCTTCTCCGAGGCAAAGGAATAAAGAAACGCCAAACTCCACGCTTCGAAAAAATGTTCGTGTAATCCTCAAAAAAACACTGGCAAAAAAATGTACTTCCGATTTTGGAGAGGTTTGGAACGTTTAAAAGTGAAATGTTTTACTTCTTCGCCGCTCGCGCATTTCCCCTTCGTCCAGCAATGCAACCCTGTGCCACACACAGACAGTCTACTGACACGAGGGCTGAGCCACTGCGAGAGCACCTCCTGCTAGCCAATCACACGAGAGAACGGAGAGTTTTGCTCTACTGACCAATAGTAGAGCCGTGTCCCCACGTGGGGGACTGCAATCCTGATGCATGACATCATACTCGCCATTTTAGACTAGAACAGGTAGCTCGTAATGCTGCCGTTGAACATTTCTAGGTATTTCTGAGCAAAGTGGACCGATGTCACAGTGAATGTCTTTGTTTGGAGATCTGATGCAGTCTCAGTGTAGACACGGACGTCGTTCTTGGAAGAAAAAGAATGTACTGCTTATTGGAATCACGATTATGTGTTATTTAAGTCGGTTATGTTAAATGTTTACATAAAGCAGGTTAGCATTCTGGCTTTATGTTTTAAGGAGGACAACAATGTCCTGAGTTATTATATGTCATATTAAAGTTAAACGTTTTTTGTGTTATTTATATTGTTTTGTGTACATCTGTCGCTCTGTAAAAATTAAAGTTAGCAATAATAGGAAGTCATCGTTTCTCCCCTCGTCAGTCGCACATCTATATAAATAACACTGGTTCAAATCGGTGTCCACAAAAACATTACTTTCGAGATTTCTCAAGCTAGTGCCCGTTCATAACATAATTTTGCACATCTACACGAATATGAGCTATCATCAAGATGGAAGATAGCTAGCGCTGGGAATACGATGATTGTTCAGGTTTGATCTCCGTGAACAACGGCCATGTCTGAACTCAGAGGAAGCGGCCAATCCTGTGCCGTTTCTTCTGCTGCACCCACGTGGGATCCCTTGCGGCTTTACAGCTTCTCAGCCAATCGCAGAGCAGCATCTATATTCTCTCGACTGCATTGGACGGGAAAGGTTAAGGCTGTCATTCAAGAAGGTTTGTTGTCAATCAATACCACGCGGGTCAGCGCTGACAAATGCCTGTGCTTCTCGCTCTTCTGCCCGTGAATAGTGCCTGGAATGGCTGCTTAATTAGCTTCGAATGGCTTTTCTTTTCCAGTTCAAACAATCTGTTACTACCACGTGGTAATGAGAGCCTTACATAAAACAAAGGAGCAAAGGAGCATGCAAACACTTAATAACATAAAAAAAATCCCTCACTCATAATCGCATGTTACCCATATAACAATACAGTCGTGTTAATGTCATCTATTTTCTCCCTAAACTTAGAGATATTAATAGCTGTGACAGTGTATCTACATCTAATTATTATACATTTTTAAATAGCAAACAACAAAAATATTCTAAAAAAAACTAATTTTAAACTGTGATGTATTCCATAATAATGATTTAAAGTTTATATTTTTATTAATATATTATTATGTTATAATAATTATTATTGCCATTATTTACTGTTGTTATTATTATTATTATTATTATTATTATTATTATTATTATTATTATTATTATTATTATCAAGCAATAATGTTCTCTTTATGAATATGCTTTGTGACTACACAATATTGTATGTTAATATTGCTATTTAATTGCTATCTAACGTATAATATTTTTTGCTAGTTCTATATTATTATTAATATTATTATTAGTTTAAAAATGACTTTTCTATATTATAATATGCAAAGCAACATGGATCATTTACAACATAAAAACAGCAGGGTGGTCCTGTATATTTTCATAAAATAAAATAAAATGCTATGCATCATGAATTTGCTTAATGTTTTATCCCAGATCTGGGAATACTTACAGCTCAGTGATGTGAAGTCTTTAGTATTTATGGACTGTGGTTTGAATTGGGGGTGTCATGCATTGAGACACCGTCATGTTCTGTGGTTTGCCTGTGACTGATACTCTTGATTCTGTCCATCCTTTTGATAAAAAAAAAATCAGGAGGTGCTTATCAGGGCTGTTCTTTTGGCTGAGAAAGAAGCACAATGTATGCGTGTGAGTGTGTGTGTGTGTGTGTGTGTGTGGGTGTCAGAACTGGCAGACTAATCTCTCCCAGGCAACCCCCCATCCTCCTCAATAGAAAGTGCTCGGATTTAGAGCAACAAAAGACTAGGTCTAACCCCAGGGAGAAGGCCAGGGCCCCTCCACCCACGCAGACCTCCTCACTGTTTATTTACACGGAAACCCCAGCCACTGTGAAACTCCCACCCCCAGAATTTACACATGCCGCTATTTGCAGAGGTGCTTTTAATTCTTCACAGAACAAGGATCACCCGCCCCGCTCTCAACCTGCCCAGTTCCCACACGTCCACACACACACACACACACACACACACAACCTAAACACATGACTGAAAACAAACTGGCCGCACTCAGGCGTTTGTGTGCACAGATTCCAGTTATTCAGGTCGCCTTGAGTGTTTTGATGTTATATATGGTTCTTCCTTGTTTTGGCTCAGCCGTTGTTAAACATACAGTATAATGCCAGTTCATAAGGAGGCCATACATCTTACGGGCCTCATTAATGTTTGTATGTGGAAAACGAGGCACAGATAAATCGCTGAAACCGCACCGGCAATCCATCACCATCCGATTGGTGCCGTATGCAGATTTGCTCAGTATGTGGTCATTAATGTGACGCGCATAAAAAGCCAGGGTGAAATGTAAACTCTCAGCCCATAAATGAGTAATGCTCTGCCATGCTCAATCGGAAGGTGCAGCATTATTTCCGTGATGAGTGAGTATTGTGTCCAAGCGCTGTTTCCTTGGCTCTGACATGCTTGCGCTTTGGTACCTAAAAAGCCAGGAGAACAGAGAGTGCAATCGCACACATACACGCATTCCAAGCCCACAATGGGCCCAGTGTGTGGTGAAGGGAATTGAATGGCCCACAGTGTATCAGGGTGACTCGTCAGGCTGTAATCAATGCAAACAGGATGAAAGGCCTTATCAAAAGGGACAAATGCAGACATGAACAGTGTCGCCAAACAAAAAGGGATGGAGCCGTTGGCAGAGGCTCCGGTCCAGGCTGAATGCAGCCAGCAGCGGGGAAACAGAGCCAATTACTACTCTGAAATTCTAATTCTCTGACATCAACAGCCACTCACTGATATCTTAAAGCCTCAAGTACAGGCATTAGCACCACGCACTGCGAGCAAACACAAATGTATTGTCTCTGCGCGGCGCTGTACGTAAAGTAGCTTGTCTGCTAGTCCAGTTATTTCATACTTGAGATGAACGTGATAATTAGTACTAGAAGATGTCTTAAACACTCAGTCAAGTTTACATTATTTTGTACACTGGTTTACACTTTAATTAAAATATATTAAACTCAATTAATGTAACCATTTTGAAGAAAATGGCATGTTTTACTATAGCTTTTAGAGCTGGGGCACTGCCATCTTGGAATGTCGCTGTGTCTGACGTCACGTTGTTGGTTCCATTCCCTCTGATCAGATACAGTGGAAGTAATGGACTGAACAGGGAGACTGGACGGCCTAATTTAACCCATTGCGTGAAGGTTTTGGGCTTGGAGCTGGTGCAAATACAAGCATCAGATGGTGTGTCTATATAAATATTTATATATATATATATATATATATATATATATATATATATATATATGATATATATATATATATATTATTATAATATATATATATATATACATATATATATATATTCTATTTATCTTTTTTTGATACCTTTTGTCTAATGCGGTTTGGTCCAATCTCTCACCACTGGTGCAGGCGCTGCCTGACATGCCTATACATGACTTAACGCTTTAACTAAGTCACGTCTTTGTGGATTATGTCAAGACATATTCTCTTATCAAGTCGATCAAGTCGATCTCTCAATGTGTATGAAGGACGTATAAACCTGCCATGTGAAAAATCGCACCAATCTTAGTTTGGTTTGAACACGAAAAGAGGCAAGGGGCTGTAGTAGTAAAAGAGTAAGTACCCACCCCATTACGTTAGTACCGGACCTTGTTGAAACCATGGTTGAAAACTCAGACAGGCAGTCAGGCAGCGTAATACGGAGAGTGGACCAAAGTGCATCAAATAAAACAAATATATATATATATATATGTAAATATATATATGCCAATAAATATATTTTTTTATATTAGACACCCATCTGACGCTTGTATTTGCACCAGATTCATGCCCACAACTTCACTCATCAGGTTTAATTAGGCTGTCCAGTCTCTGTTATCCGTCGATTACTTCCACTGTATATGTTCAGCTGAGGAAACGGAACCAACCCTGTGACATCAGACACAGCGACATTCAAAGATGCAGCGCCCTAGGTCTAAAAGCTAAAGTAAAAACATGCCATTTTCCTTCTAAATAGTTACATTATTTGAGTTTGTTATACACTACCGGTCAAAAGTTTTGGGTTCAGTTTTTTTTTTATGGCGGCATTTATAAATGTAAAAAAAAAAAAGTTTGAAATTGTTAAATATTTATTACCATTTACTGCTTTATTATTGTATGTAGTTTCAAATGAAATGATTACTCCAGTCAATATTGCTTTTATTACTATTACATTCATAATAATACTATTAATAATAGTAATAATAACATTAATTAGAGTGATTTCTGAAGGATCATGTGACTTTGAAGACTGGAGTAATGAAGCTGAAAATTCCATCATTAAAATCACTGGAATACATGATTAATTAAATTATAAACTACTTTTGAACAGTTATTTTATAGTGCAATAACATTTCACAATTTTACAATTGTCTACTGTATTTTTGATGAAATAAATGCAGCTTTGGTGTGCAGGAGAAGCTTATTTTAAAACATTTAAAATCCTCTACTGACCCCAAACTTTTGGTAGTGTAGATATTTTCATTTCATTTTTACAAAATAATGTAAACTTGGCTGACTGCTTCACTTCCCACTTTAAGTAAAAATGTACATATCTTTCATTTAGAATCCCACCACACTAAGACTGTTAGTTTAAAATATTGTATTTCGTCAAGGACTGAATCATGTGTACATGCTACACAACACCCCTATTAGCAATTTTTGTATTGTTTGTTCTCAGTACTGAACATAATCCAACTCTTTTCTCAGCGTTTTGAAGCCAAGATCTTGTTACATGCCACTGTCTGAAAGGTACAGCTGCCTCTGCAATTTGCTGGAACTGCTGAGGGTAAAATGCTGGCAGAATGAACAGTAAAGATCCCCCCAAAACCTCTCAACCACAATGACCTTCTCACTGTGTTGTCGTAAAAATCAATAGCCCTGTCTACACTGGCTTTAGAAGAGGCCTAACGGCCAAGAAACGCCTCACGCACACACTCCCTCCGGCCCGCTAATATTCACTACCAGTCAGATGGTCATTTTTTCCTCATTTGGAGGATCTGTTGAGAGTATATTCATATCCTCAGAGCAGGGGTTAATGCTATTCAGCCTGTGACAATAAAATGCTACAATGAGTCCCGTTTGAGAACACAGCCGCATTAATGACTATTGTGTGCGAGCGACTGACTCATCTGTCAAGAGGCTTGTATGCTCCCATTTACAAAGCCTCTCCTCCTCCATAATGGTAACGGCCATCATTTATTCCGCTCAGGCTGGCAGACCTGTGTGATATCAAACCCTTGAAGTCTGACCTCCTGTCAGGCATTCTTAGCTACAAAAAGCTACTGAAAGCCTCTCTTGTGCATTGTTGATTAGCAATCCATTAATACAGAGCGTCACGTAGCTTTAGGTTAACCGCAAACCAGCGAGACGATGACACTTGAGAATACACTTTTTTTCCTCTCACTGCCTCTCTGCCTACGAGGGATTTCGGTGTTGTTGTAACATGCCGCGACCCGCCCTCTGCTCTCTTGTTAGCGTCAAACCCATGCATGCACTGGCAAAAGGGCCCTCTGTTATCCAAGCTCTCGTCTTTTCTCTCCGAATCACATCTCACTCAGACCAGGCCAGAGCAATGCCTTTGGATAATTGCTAGCGACACTTACTTCGGCATTTACATCAATTTCACAATGAGCCGCTAAAGTTCCCAGAGCCTTTCCTTTGAACTCCCGGAGCACGAACCGCTCCATGTCTCTGCTGGATTCGTTGGCTCTCATTAAAGCGGAGAGGGATTAGTCACTGGGAGGGAGATTTTAATGGGGTATTGTGTCATTATTATTCCACACCGATCAACAAGGCCCTCTCGCCTCTCATCACCCCCCCCCCCCCCCCCCCCCCCCCCCCCCCCCCCCCTCTCAATCCCCCTCCCGAAATGCTACCACAGATTCTCTCTATTTTGCTTTGTGGTCGTAAACCATAGAGGATGAAGAACACAATGGGACATAATCAAGGTGTAAACCCACAACACATTGCCATCTGCATCATAGGCCCTGTCTACACCTGTTATAAAGGCCTGTGTTCTGCTTCATCTCCCACACAGCTTTCAAAGTACTGACACAGATGGACGTGTCTGACACATGCGCAGTACCACCTAGTGGACTTGTTCATTCACTTTGCACCTGCACTAGTTGTATATGTACTGATGTGTGCAGACACTCCTGAAACTGCATCATGAGGACAGTTTACAGAATGTGAATGGCCAAAAGTATAGTCTTTCAGCTTTTGTCAACCCAATCACAAGGTTTAACAGGATTTAAACTGGATCTGAAGTGTTTTAGGCTTTAAAACACTTAGGCTGAAGTGTTTTAAATCCCTTCCGGAAGTTATTTAAAATGCCTTCAACTACACTGTAAACCCAAAAAGTTGAGGTAACTCAAACCATTTGAGGAAACTTATTGCAACAAACCATTTAAGTTCAAAAACTAATCCTAATGAGTACTGTGAACTTAATCTAATTAAGTAAACGAAGCAATTTGAGCACAGTAAAACTCAATAAATGAAGAGAACTCAAACGAACTGAGTACTGTAAAACTCAATAAGTTAAGTCAACTCAAACCGTTTGAGGAAGGGAAACCGATTGCTACAAACCATTTGAGCTAAAAAACGAATCTATATGAGTACTGTGAACTTACTCCACTTAAGTTGAAGTAATAAGGTATTTAATTAACTAATTACCTTCAACACTGAGTTCAAAATTCTCTTCAAATGAGTAGAATAACTTTTAGTTAATTTTAAGTTACCTACACTCATTTCATTTGATAAAGTTGAGTTTCACAGTGTAGATTTTGCTTGTTATGTGTCATCACCTTAATTTTTTTTAGTGCATTGTACAATGTAATTGTGTCAAAGCAGCTTTTAATTGGTTTCAGAATGTTTCTACTATTGTCTGTTATCTAGAGAGCTTTTATTCTATTTAGTTCATTGATGCTTCACTTTTTGTTCAATACGAATGTCAATGTCGAAGGCCTAAACATATAAAAAAACAACACTGAATCCAAACTCCAGTAATTAACAAAAAAACCTGAAGAGAAACCAGACTTAAACTACTTCTACACTAGCTAACTAAATGAAGAGGTTATCTATGGCCTTCTGAGCACAATGAGCATTCCTTCATGTTGTAGAGTAAACACTTATTTGATCAAATGCATTCAAACAGCCACTGAAGACCACCTACGCTCCACCTACTGACCTAATTTCCATACATTAATGGATGTGTTGTTGATGTACGGAAGGCAGACATGATTTAATCATAAATTTGGTATAAAAACAAATATAGTAAACAGCAAAGGAGAAATAAAAGTATCATATTTTTTCTTTGTATGCTTTCAAGTTCATATATAAATTCCACAATGACATTTTGATAGATCATAAAAAGCCCAAACATAAACAGTTTAGCTCCAATACCTATTGTCACCCTTAAAGAAAATCTCACATAGTCGCCCATTGAAGCTAAGCAGGGTTGAGCCTCGCCAATATCTGAATAAGGGACCACATGGAAAAACTAGGTTGCTGCCGGAAGTGGTGTTACTGAGACCAGCAGGGGGCGCTCAACCTGTGTTCTGTGTGGGTCCTAACGCCACAGTATATAGATGTGGACTCTATACTTCTCAGAGCGCCGTCTTTTAGTTTTTTTAGTCTTTTATCTTTTACAAAATAAAATTCATACATGCGCAGTACAATACACAGTTACAAAATCCAATTTGTAAATTCAAAACACAATTCATAAATACAACACACAATTCGTGAATTTACAAGTAATAATCATAAATATTTCTTGTTCAAATCGTGTTTTGAACTTACGAATTGGATTTGTGTATTTATGAATCGTGTTTTAAATTTACGAACCTGATTTGTGTATTTACGAACCGTGTTTTAAACTTACGAACTGGATTTTGTACATTTATGAATCATGTTTTGAACTTACGAACTGGATTTGTATATTTATGAATTGTGTTTTAAATTTACGAATTGGATTTGTGTATTTACAAATCATGTATTGAATTTACAAAATGGATTTTGTAAATGTAAATTGTGTTGTGGATGTATGAATTTTATTTTGTAAATTTATTATTTTTGAGACTGATCTGGCTACGTACTGACTCCCAGGATCCCAGGATGTCCTTCGAAAAAGAGTAGGGGTTTAACCCCGGCATTCTGACCAAATTTGCAGACTGGCCACTGTCCATTATGGCCTCCTACCCATCCACATATTATAATTGGCTTCATCACTCTTTCTACTATCCACCAATCAGCTGGTATGCGGTCTGGTGCAATATGGCTGCCGTCACATCATCCAGGTGGATGCTGCACACTGGTGGTGGATGAGAAGATTCCCCCGAAAAATGTGTAAAGCGCTTTGAGTGCCCGGAAAAATCGCAATATAAATTTAATGAATTATTATTATTATTACTATTATTATTATTTTTAAAGAAGTTAAGTGGCAAAAGGAATGGATTCAAACGGAAATGTGTCTCTCTCAGCTACTTGTGCTTCAGTCAAGCAAAACATATCTTAATAGCAGATGTAAACAAAGCCTTAAAGAGAGGCTTCTTTCACACACTTCCCCTGCTCTTTAAAAAAAATCATTGTCAGTTTATGCCCACCCCCCTAAAAGATTATCCGATTCTAATTAGATTCTGCCTCTCCTGTATTTTCACACAAATCAACACTATCTGTTGTACATCTGCGAAGGTCTCGTTTCTTGCGGTAGCAGTTAGATAAAATCAATGAAGTGTGATTGATGTAAGCTTTGTGCCTGACAGTTCTGTGATGAATCTAAGCAAAACTAATTGTCTGACAGATTTCCAGCGTGTGCGCACACGTCTGTGAGCTCCGAGCTGCTGGGAAGAAAGACAGCGGAGCATATTACAGGAACGTTGATGTGCATTATTTTGTAGATCACTTCAAGACTGCATGGAGATCTGTTGCTATGGGAACTGAAAGCCCAGTGGATTGTGGGTCAATCACGGGGAGACTTGTCTGAGCAGATAGAAGGGGGAGTCGTCTGTCTGCAGTGGAGAACGCCACCCTCGGGGCCACGCTGCAGGTGGTGACTGGGTCATCATGTCATCCGTGTGCTAGAGACCATAGCAGGGACCCCTAAGATGTAAGCGTGAAACAGTGAGGCTGTTATTTTCACATGCCAGCCTGGTGGACTCTAGACTTCAGGGGGCTCCAGACCCTCTGTCAGTCCAGAAAGGCTCTCTAATTCGGAAAGAAGATGCAGGCACAGCTTGTTTCCTCCCCCCGTGCTAACAAACAGCTTTAGCGTGCTGTCGCTTCTCATAACTGCTCTGGCGCTGGATGCTTTTCCATGCCAGGAGACTCACCGCAGGTTTTCAGTGCTGCCAAGTTGTTATCTCTTACATGCGTGTTACTCACTTCCAGCATGTCATATGCACTGAACGCCGCTATGCTTGTTGGTCATAGCAGACACACACACACACATAACGGCATGCTACTGTTCAATCAAAATCAATTATTTCAACTGTGCATGAAGACAAATGATGTTTAACACACACAGAAAAAAAGGATTAAAAAAGGTTTAGCCAGAATATAATCTCTTTGTAAAAGTTAACTACATAGTTGCCATGGGAACAAGTATGAAAAGTGCAATCCATGGCAATAGAAACACAACAATGTACGCTCGTATGATAAACAGTGACTCATATTTTGCTAAACGCTTTCGCTATTTTCAGATAAGCAGTCTGACAGTTCATTCTTCTAAATGACTTATAATGAAATGAAAGGATGGATGTCTTGTCATCCTGACCCGAAACTCAACAAGTTGACCACTGCAGACAGATAACCACACATCAAAACCGATTATGCAAAGTAATGCATTAAAGTAATATTTAGGAATTCGGTCACTGGTTCAAAAAAAAAAAAAAAGGCTTTCAGCGCAAGTAAAAGCTTTGAGAAGGATTAGAAGGCAGATTAAGTTATCAGTTGTCTGGCCAACAGTGGTGTTGTGTGATTATAGAGATGTATTACAGTACAGAATGCAGATATGACAATAATAATAAAAAATAGCACCACATGCTCTTCATACTATTTAATAATAATAATAATAATAATAATTCCTTACCTTTATATAGCGATTTTCTGGACACTCAAAGCGCTTTACACATTGAGGGGAATCTCCTCATCCACCACCAGTGTACAGCATCCACCTGAATGACGCGACGGCAGCCATATTGCACCAGACCGCACACCACACACCAGCTGATTGGTGGAGAGGAGAGAGAATGATGAAGCCAATTATGATAGGGGATGGTTAGGAGGCCACGATGGACGGAGCCCAGTGGGCAAATTTGGGTTAAACACACACTCTTTTTCGAAGGACATCCTGGGATTTTCAACGACCACAGAGAGTCAGGACCTCGGTTTAACATCGCATCCGAAACATCCGCTTACTGAGCAGTATAGAGTCCCCTTCACTATACTGGGGCGTTGGGACCTACACAGACCACAGGTTGAGCGCCCCCTGCTGGTCTCACTAACACCACTTCCGGCAGCAACCTAGCTTTCCCATGTGGTCTCCCATCCAGGTACTGTCCAGGCACAGCCTTGCTAAGCTTCAGTGGGCGACCATGTGAGAGTGGCAGAGAGCTAGCTGCCGACTAGAGAGAGATGCCCAAACTAGGGCCCGTGGGTCAAAGTTGGCCCATGGTAACCTTTGATTTGGCCCGCCATCTCATCTGAGAAGAGAGTGAGAATGATGGGAAGGTTGGGGTGAATGCCTTCAACAAAGATTGTCATTTCTAATTTTAACATAACCGTTTTGTTTGTTTGTTTGTTTAATTGTTAAGCTACAAAAAAGCAAACTGAAATGAAATCTGTCAATTAAATATTGTGCATGAAATCTCGAAGGATTATCGATGAGCAAATCAAGGCAAAGACTCACATATTCAGCATTGAACACCATTGTGTTAAAAATGTTTTTATTGCAAGAAGTTCAGTATAAAATGTAAAAAATATCTAGAATTATTAATACGATTAAATTATTTGTTCTATGTATTTTTAAATATTAATAAATAAGGTAATTATTACCATGGCAACTTTAATGTAATAGTTTGGTATATTTACCTTTGCCCTCCAATATTAATCAAGTTTGGTTTTTGGGCCCTTCATAAGAAAAAGTTTGGGCACCCCTGATTTAGAGGGTCTGCCACACCACACTTGTGAGAGGAACAGAATAACACTTTAACACATCTTGGGATGGAAACTGTAAGGCATTTTGCAAATATAGTTTCCTATTCTATCAACAGTTCTTTATCATTGGAGGAACAACAATAATTGACAACAAAGCAACTATAAAACTGAGAACTAATAAAATGTCAGCAATTCGACACCTTAGAGTTATAAGCTTCTATCTGACATTTTTGTCATAATTGTGTTCTTCACTATTCTTATTAAATGACAACTTATTTATATTATGTGATGTTTTTTTATAAGTTGTTTACATTTTAAGACATTTTATTTTAAAAAAAACAAAAAGGTTTTAACTACAAAGTACTCTACAAAGAACTTTAGCTTGGCTCTATAAGGTTTTTTCAGTGAGCTGATCAGCATTTCGAATGCACGCACAAAGACCAATCAGGAAAGCACCAGGATCAGCTGCAAAAAATTCAATAAATATGTAATGTAATGTGTATTTATATAGCGCATTTATTGTGTATGGCCATACACCCAAAGCGCTTCACAACCATGAGGGGGGTCTCTCCACACCACCACCAGTGTGTAGCATCCACTTGGATGATGCGACGGCAGCCACAGGACAACGGCGCCAGTGCGCTCACTACATACCAGCTATCGGTGGAGTGAAGAGACAGTGATAGAGCCAATTCAGTGGATGGGGATGATAAGGAGGCCATGATGGGTAAGCATGATGGGCCGATTGAGGGACTTTGGCCAGGACACCAGGGTTACACCCCTACTCTTTACGAGAAGTGCCATGGGAATTTTAAGGACCACAGAGAGTCAGGACTTCGGTTTAACGTCTCATCCGAAAGACGGCACCCACCGACAGTATAGTGTCCCCTTCACTTTTACTGGGGCATTAGGACTCACACAGACCACAGGTTGAGCGCCCCCTGTTGGCCTCTCTAACACCACTTCCAACAGCAATCTAGTTTTCCCATGTGGTCTCCCATCCAGGTACTGACCAGGCTGCAGGGTGATATGGCTGTGGCTTTTACCACCATATTACCACCATTTTTATTACCATATTAATTACATTAAATTAACATCTGCACTGGTCAAAATATTTAGCACAGCCTTGTATGCTTAATTTGAACAAGAAAAAATATTCATCCTAAAAAGAAGGTCTATCTGCATTTGCCCTGTTTCTTTTACCCCAATTTGCAAATGTAAGAGAATTTTGATAATTTACATTCAGAGTACATTTAGGGTCTCTGTCATGTTAATGTAAGAAAGAGAACTGTTACACACATATTGTTTGCTATATGGAATGCAAAAACTATGAGGCTCAATATCTCAAAATCATTCAGAATGCAGATAGAAACTTAGAATTCCAAGGTGACGAATTCCCAAATTGTGAAAAAAAAAAAATGCTGTCAACAGCCACTCAGTAACTACAATGATTTAGGGGTCTCAAGGGAAGTACAGCATTGCGGTTCAGTGAAGGAGTCGGATTAATTAAGAAACTGCTCCAATAGGTCATAAGAGTCTTTCGCTCGGAAAACGAGTAATTATAAAATGGACTTCAGTGGACATGCTACATGTATTTGAATCACTAAAGAGAACTTGCTCAGGGGAATCATTAGCTTGGTAATCAGACTTCACTGGTCATGTTGCTGTATATGTGTTTTAATCTGCTAAAAGAACCAAGCTTATAAAAGTCATTCATACTAAAATTAGACTGTCAAGCTGTATGTTTTTGATTTATTTGAGAAAGTCTTATCAAATTTGTATTCTCGCTGAATAATGCAGGAAAGCACACATTATTCTGACCGCAGCGACCCATATACAAACAAATGACACATAAATTGATAGATACTAATATTATTATTAAAAAAATCTTTTAATCTTGATCTTACATACACTCACCAATGTGCCAAGAAAATATCCATTACTCCACCAGTAATAACCTGAACCATTGATACAAAGCAGGAAGGATCCAAGTGTTTATGTTGTTTATGCCAAAATCAGACCCACCCATCTAAATGTCGCAGCAGAAACTCATCAGATAGAAGATACAATTCTTAAATTATGGATGACAGAGTTGACGGGTACACTACATCTGGAAAGAAGTAGGTATAATTTGTGCATAATGTCTTGTGATTGATTTGTGACGTTTTGACTACAGTTTTTGGGTTCTGGAAAGGTATTACATTTTTTTTTTTCATTATTATTTTCATGACTATTGTTTGTCATTTCAATATTATAATGTCTATTTGTTAAAACAAAAGTGGAATTACATGCGACTGCTAAAATTTCTAATAATAAAAACATTTAAACAAGGCAACATTTGTCTGATCTTGTACTTGTGTCCTTGTGTGACATGTAGCATCAGTTAAGGCCAATTTATACTTCTGCGTCAAGCGCACACGTATGGTCCGGTGCAGCCTTCGTGCGGTCACCAACATTGACGAGCACCTCTCAAAAAATGTAACTATACATTGCAACGACGCGCAGCACAAGCTCTGTGATTGGTCAGCTTGGTTCCTGTGACGAGCGTGGGCGGTGCTGAGAGCCGCAACCCTGATGGAGCAAGTGTTTACCAGTGTCAAGTCCTGTGGTGGAGCTCCAGATAGAAACTATTGTTTTGTGGTTACCTTAAAGGGCCACAAAACCCCCTGTCTCAGCAGGGTGTTTTCACACCTCTAGTTTGAAAAAAGTCAGGAAAGTGGGCGTGTCCAGCTCTGGGAGTGTGGGAGTGTCGGGGGAGGGAAAGAGGAAAGGACTTGCAAAGAAGGGCGTTTCCATTTGGGCACACGCTGAGTTCCACAGGCAAAACAAACACACAGACGCAGTATGTTAGATACCGCACGGCGAATGGGAGAAAAAAATTCTCCGCATTTCTTTGTAACTTATGTACTCGGTAGGTAGCGTCAGAAAGCCGTGTGTGTATAGACTATCCTGTCACAAAATGCGGCGAAAATCCTGCACGACGGGAATAGTTTGTGTTAACATGTTTGCACTCGGAGAGCAGCATTAACAGCGGATCTTTCAGTCTATAATATTGTACTATAATATTGCAGTGATATTAACATAGTGTAAACTTAGTAACTAAATCATTTTGACTATAGTATGTCTTTAAAAACTGAAAGAGCACTGCTGACGATACGAAGTAACTTTGCAATCTGGGTTAAACAAAGGCCATTGATCACACACACTTACCAAATCTGTAGACAGACAATCAAACTGGAGCTGTGTTTTTTTTAAAAGGAGACGAGCGGCAAATCCGGATTTCATCATTTCCAGATGCGAAAAGCTCTCGGGTAAAAAATGTTCCTTACAAACACGTTTCTGTCGCGTGCACTGTAATCCTCACGTGATTCCAGCAGCTCTCTCATAGAGGGAAAATGAAAACAAAACCTTCGTTGCAACACCGACGACCCGCGTCTCCAAATTTTAGTTCTTTCACTTGTTTTGGCAACACAACGTGACGTCTCTCTGCCGTCTGAACACTGTAAACAGTCTCCGGAGCTATCATGCATATTAATGAAGTTTCGCGTCATACACAATAGAGGGCGCTGATTGGTTTGAAGTACGTCTTTGTCATGAATTAATACTGCACACTCAGATACCTCACAATGTTCTCGAAAGGACAGACAGCCACTCTCCACTCTGGATTTACACCCAAGTATCTCATGGCCGTGACGCAGCTTCAAAAATTCGTTTCAAACCGGAAGAACGAATTTGCTCAAAATAACGCAAAAACAACCAATTTTCACTTTTTAGTGCAATATATATGTCCTAATAGTGTTTATAGCAGCGTGGGACACATATATGACTGACAACAGCTCAAAAAATGTGTTTTGGTGTTTCGTGACCCTTTAAGATTAAAGTTGCATGTCCGCTAGTTCGCGCCTCTGAATGAGTAAATTTAGCTACTTCAAAATAAACAAAATACCCGTAAAGAAACTCGACACAGAGCAACATAAAAACCTACTGCCTGCTAGCGTTTTGGAAGTGTTATTACAGAGCAACACAAAGAGCATGCAGAAGTATAAATGCATGACTACGAGCATAGGCATGCAATGTGGGTCACGGTGATCGCTCGACACAGAAGTATAAATCAGCCTTTAGCTATTCTTAACTGACAGGAGTAACACCATTGCGGTCTTCTGCTGCTGTAGCCCATCTGATTCAAGCCTAAAATGCACTGGGTTCAGAGATGCTCTTCTGCAGACCAAGAAGTTGAGTTACTTTTGCCATTCTGACTACTCAAAGCAGCCTGTCCATTTTGCTTTGATGTTTACCATTGAAGAAAAAAACATGCCATCATGAACATGCTTACATACTTAAATGTGCTGAACAAGTAAACCGCATAAATTGACATATATTGAGCGTACCCAGCAAGCATTTTTTTGCTTTTAAAAGATGTCTAATAGATGTCTAATAGACATCTAAACATAGTTGTCTTGGCTAAAACAAGGCTAAATTTGGGCTGTCAGTGAAAATCTAATAGACGTCAACGAATGGGCCAAAATCAAACTAGTCCTCAAATAAACAGAAATGAATGACTACACATATATATCGGTCTATTTGGCGTCTATTACGTCTAATAGAGTTTAGCCTTGTTTTAGCCAAGCTGTCTAAGTTTAGATGTCTATTAGACATCAATTAAACAAAATTGTTTGCTGAGTCTGGTTAATGTAATTGAATCATGTAGAACATGTTTATGGATCAACTGTGTTGAACCTGAAACAACATTTCAATCAGCCAATCAGATTTACGGAATACATTTACAGTGCTATATCGTATTATGTGCTTCTACATCATTATCCAACTATGCCCTCTGATTTTGGGAATCATTTACAGTTAGGGTTAGGTTTAGGGGTAGGAATTAGGTATGGATAACATTTTCAAACAGAAATGATGTTCTATGATCAACATAGATGTTAACCCTGAGTGGCATCTTACTTATGTAGTCAAATCACACCCACTGTTAGAACATATTAGAATTAAGCAATGAGTTATATGTGCAATTGCAATTAAAATAAAAAATCTAAATTTTCAAATTGTTTTAGTGAACAAAAATCTGGACTTGGCATTTGTCCCTGTCCCAGACCTGATCTTCATGTAGTCTGTTTGATAGGAAGGAAAACGGTGATGTTCGGACAGGCTCAGGCAGCCGGTGCATGCTGCTTTCACAGAACAAAGGCTGGCGCTTACTTCACACGGCCCCTATTCATTTTCTTCCAAGATACTGTAATTTCATGACTTCCACACCATGGAGAGTCTCTTTTCTTATTTCCTGCCACAAAAGCAATAAAGCCCTGCTCCTCCAGGCAAAATTGCCTGTGCACAAGCACTCCTATAGCTGCTGACTGACACATGCTCCCTAAAAAAATTACTCCTCCATCTGCGGTGCTGTGCCGCCTCCGAGGGGGACTCCATTCCATTATTAAGTTGAAAACGAGAGAGAAAGATAGGGAGGGAATGTAATAGAGTGATTCGGTGAGAGAGGAGGAGAAAAATGAGAAGGACGACTAGAGTCAAAGAATAATAGAGAAGCGAGAGAGCGAGAAAAGAGGCAGGGAGAGAGAGAGAGAGAGAGAGAGAGAGAGATGTCTTTTACGTGGAACAACAGATCGATGGATAGAGTGGGATTTCTGACAGGAGATGAGGCCTGGTGTTAAGAGTGAGCCTCTAGCTGGAACTCTGGCCTTTCTGCGAGAGATCGCTCACTGGGACGAGAAGAGCCGTGAAGCGAAGCACTTCTGATCTCGCCGGTGGGCCCGCAAAACAATCAGCTGGAAATGACATTGATCACTGGTCTGAGACCTATACGTTCCTCATGCCAGTGGGCCATTTAACAAATCAAAACAGCTAGGTGATAAAGGCTGAGTCCCGATACGGCTGGAATGAGGTCATTACGTCTGCTAATTTCAGATTCTCGATATCACACGGCACTAGGAATCTTATAAGAGCGAACAGAAGCCATGCAAATTAATGTGGTGCTACAGTGTGAAACTAAGCCTCTTATTTTTCCTTCAAATGAGGATTTAAATTGACTTCCTTTTTGAAATCTAATTATTAGCCTGTGCCCTCCAAAAGTCTCCCTGAAAGCGCCTGCAGCATGCCGCTTATTAACATACACACAACCGACGGCAAGCTTAAAACAAATTGTATATTTAGCGTGTGGTAATGGGATTAAATTCAGCTCAATTCAGGAGTGTGTCTCGCGTTTAAACGGCCCCAATATCACAGCTTCATTACGGTAGCTCCTCCACTTCTCTCGGCTCTGTTTACACTCAATTTTACTCCTCCGCCTCCCCCGTTCACTCGCGCCTCTCAGCTATTCAACAGATTGTGCTCAAATACTGATCCAGAAATCTAAGACAATCATAAATAATAAAAGATTACACCAATCTCGGAGCACGCTGGTAGTTTGCCAGCAGCAATGAGCACACAGAGAAATAATTGTTAGCCATCTGTGCACCAGATTGGTAAAAGAAGAGGGTAAACAAAGAGCACAGTGTACCTGCTACAGTGTGCACGCCTAAGCCAGCCAACATTAGAGGCTTTGATGACGTGTGGCAGGCAGGATTCGGAGTCGTGGTCCAAAACATTTTCATGCAGCTCCAAATACGTGGGCCGACATTCCAGGCCTGTGATATTACCGCCACTTTTGCCTAATGACTGTGCCGCCACGCGAATGCCGGTGCAATGTATCACTGCCAGTGAGATGGAGAAAGAGATTGGTTAGACAGTAATTAGAATGGCAAATGATTGCATTTACATCTGACACATTTCATGTTCCAAAGGGGAAAATGATGTCATAAACGTTCCCTCTTTGTAGCCGCATTAATCATTCATCCCAGAGCCAAGACTGGTTTTACTGGAGCGCTGCTATCACGCTAAGCCACATATCCCATAAGGCTTATGGTTGAGATTTATTTGCTGACCTCAAACCAGTTTACCTTCACACAATGGACCATGAAAAATTTAGAGCTAATCAATACAAATGCTTCCGAGCATTTTACGTAAACTAAATGTTTTGCTTTCCTATACATTATTATAACCTTTCTATACTATAACATTTGTATAACAATGTATAGGTCATGAGTTTTGAGTGTGTGTGTGTGTGTGTGTATGTATATATACACACATACTACATATGCTATATACTATAATCAGCAAAACTGGATTCATTCAAAGCAACTTTCTTCAGTTAATAAGTATGAACAAGCAATTTTCTGTATATAAAATATGAGATTAAATAAAATCGGATTTACTGGTGATAAGGATATGTCTCGCTTTATAAAATATGCTTCAGTTTATTAGTACTATTACAGAATTCTTTGTTATCTATGTGTGAATAAAAAATATGCATCACATTCATTTTAGTTATATTCATATACACTCACCGGCCACTTTATTAGGTACACCTTACTAGTACCGGGTCGGACCTCATTTTGCCTTCAGAACTGCCTTAATCCTTCATGGCATAGATTCAACAAGGTACTGCAAATATTCCTCAGAGATTTTGGTCCATATTGACATCATAGCATCACGCAGTTGCTGCAGATTTGTCAGCTGCACATCCATGATGCGAATTTTCACCACATCCCAATGGTGCTCTATTGGATTGAGTTCTAGTGGCTGTGGAGGCCATTTGAGTACAGTGAACTCATTGTCATGTTCAAGAAACCAATCTGAGACGAGTCGCGTTTTACGACATGGTGCGTTATCCTGCTGGAAGTCATAAACTGTGGTCATAAAGGGATGGACATGGTCAGCAACAATACTCAGGTAGGCTGGGGTGTTGACACGCTTAATTGGTACTAATGGGCCCAAAGTGTGCCAAGAAAATCATTACACCACCACCACAGCCTGAGCCGTTTATTACAAGACAGGATGGATCCATGCTTTCATTTTGTTGATGCCAAATTCGGACCCTATAATCTGAATTGCTGCAAAAATTGAGACTTATCAGACCAGGCAACGTTTTTCCAATCTTCTATTGTCCAATTTTGGAGGGCCTTATTGTAGCCTCAGTTTCCTGTTCTGAGCTGAAAGAAGTGGCACCCGGTGTGGTCTTCTGCTGCTCTAGCCCATCCGCCTCAAGGATGAACGTGTTGTGCATTCAGAGATGGTCTTCTGCATACCTCTGTTGTAAAAAGTGGTTATTTGAGTTTCTGTTGCCTTTTTTATCAGTTCGAACCAGTCTGGCCATTCTCCTCTGACCTCTGGCATCAACAAGGCATTTATGCCCACAGAACTGCCACTCATTGGATATTTTACCCTAGAGATGGTTGTGTGTGAAAATCCCAGTAGATCAGCAGTTTCTGAAATACTTAGACCAGCCCATCTGGCACCAACAACCATGCCACTTTCAAAGTCCCTTAAATCACCTTTCTTTCCCATTCTGATGCTCGCTTTGAACTGCAGCAGATCGTCTTGGCCATGTCTACATGTCTAAATGCATTGAGTTGCTGCCATGTTATTAGCTGATTAGAAATTTGCGTTAACAAGCAGTGTAGGATGAACACAGTATCATAATTATACTTTATTTATAGATAAATGTCTATGGCTCTGCATACAACAAACAAAGACTTTATCTTCCTGGAGTTTATAGCCGTTTCACTTTACCTCAGGACGCATTAATGCCGCTCTGTAGGTCTATTGGAGACATTCATAAATATTCCTAGCAAATCTAATAAAGGTTGGAGACAAATTCACTACGTAAACGCGCTAAATTGCACTTGCAGCGTATATTTGAGGACGTGCAAGAAGTTGTGCACGAACAGAGGAAATCCTAGCGCAAGCAAAATGCTCGTATTACACAAATCCGATCTCGACTGCGTACCATTTGTCATTGAAATAACGGCAAAGGTAGTTGGTAGATCAAAAGGCCTGCCGTCACAGCTGGAAAAAATCCTAGAGGAAACACTGATATATATATATATATACAGTTGAAGTCAGAATTATTAGCCCCCCTGTTTATTTTTTTCTAGGTTAATTAACTAGGTTAATTAGGTTAACTTGGCAGATTAGGGTAATTAGGCAAGTTATTGTATAATGATGGTTTGTTCTGTAGACTATTGAAAAAAAATTTGCTTAAAGGGGCTAATAATTTTGACCTTAAAATGGCTTTTAAAATTTTTTTAACTGCTTTTATTCTAGCCAAAATAAAACAAATATGACTTTCTCCAGAAGAAAAAATATTATCAGACATATTGTGAAAATTTCTTTGCTCTGTTAAACTTCATTTGGGAAAAAAAAAAAAAATCAAAGGGGGCTAATAATTCTGACTTCAACTGTATATATATATATATATATATGCAATTACTAGTATGTTATTGTCATTATTGCCAGACAATTCTAAAACTAACTTTCTAGGTGAGAACACAAAGGAAAATGTGCTGTTAGCAGCAACCCACTCACTGTGTGGAGTCTGTCAGACTGATAAAGTGTAAAGGCAATGTGTGTGAGAGTGTGTACACAGATAAAGAGGAAGATGGAGAAAGTTAAACACCGCTCTTGTGTGCTTCTTGTCTCCGAGAGGGTCTGCCCAAGCACTCTCCCTTCCTCCCTCCTTCACCCATTTTCCCTCTCTGTATGGCTGAGATGTGAAAATACATTTTCAGGTCCAATGAACAGTCCAGAGCGAGGCCTACTCATGCTGTTGCTGTATCTGGAGTGTGAAAGGCAGATTAATCCATATTATCTGACGTGCCACGGGGACTCGCCGGGCACTCTCTGCTCACTTGCTTCTCAAACTGCTCTGTGACATTTCATAAGATAATTCGGTAACAACAACAGCCAGCGTTTCTATATCAAGGTGAATCTCTCCAGTGGAGATTAGACGGTCACGTGACCTCCACGGGGACAAATATTGACCTATCCAGAGAACTCCCTGAAATAGGCCTTGCGCAAACAAAATAACAACAAAAAAAACATCACTTTCTCAGCGCTCTGCATCTTAATCTAAGTGAGGGCTGACCTGGACTGTGACCTCTCGTCCCACAGGAATGCCACTAAGGAGAATGAGAGAAAAGAGAGAGAGAGAAGGAGAAAAATGAGGCGAGTTGAGCGGGAGGATAGGCAGCATTAATGAGCTGTGTTTATGTTCAGCACTCTCCTGTTGATGGCGGTTAATGAAGCCGAGTACAGTTAGCGGAGGGATAGGGACACGCTATCAGTAATTAAAATCCCCCTCATTAGCAGAGCTTAGGAGGGGAGAGGAGACAAACACAGGCAGGTGCACCAGCTGCACTTCTCTCTCTATTTCAGAGGCCGCTGGGGGAATAGTGTGTGTATGTGTAAGCGTGTGGATGTTTGTGTGTGTGTGCTTGTCTAATGGAAGAGCTGTATTTGTTGTAATCTGCTCCACTCAGTATGTCTTGTGTTTTCATTTTTTGTCTAGTCTAAACTAATGCAAAACATTTTCCAGAGGCATTAAAACATCATTAAAGTGCTCGAAAATTGAAACTAGAAAGTTTTGCGGTCCTAAGTGTAGATGGTCTTAAGAGACTTATCTTATATGATGAAATAGCCATAAATAAACTGCATGAATGCTTTTCTTAAAGGGATAGTTCACACAAAAATTATATGATTTGCTGTTAATTTACTCATCCTCAGAACAGATGTAGCTCACTGGTTTTTTTTTTTTTTTTTTTGGCTAAATTAGAATAATCAGTCCTGTGATTCCCGTCTAATCAAATTACATATAGAAAAACCACATCATACAAAACAACCTCAAGACATAAAATCGTAACACGCAATGACTGAGAGACTGCATGTCACTAATGAGAAGATGACGGATGCCTATTGTATGATGACTGAAATCGCCAAATGGCCTTAAACATAACTAAATGCACCAACAGCAGTGGTCCCCAACTGCCAGGCAGTGGACCAGTACCAGTTTGTGGATCAATACTGGGCTGCACAAGAAATCCTTAATTATTTCCGTTTTATTTATTATCTGAGTCTGAACGATCTTTTATTTTGAAAAATCTTTTATTTTGAAAAAAGACGTATTCTCTCAGTTACATTTCGGTCACTTGAGCGGCCAAATTTAAACCTCCGTGAAGTTGGCACCCCATTAGGGTTGGACAATGTTGACCAATTTAGCATCGTACGATGTCTAATGTGAAACATCGCGATGGACGATGGCATCGTCTTCATAGCCGGAGGTGAATTAATTATTTATGAATAATATATTAATTCATAACGAATTAATTATTTGTAGCCTACCGTTTCATCCACCACCACGGTGGATGGCGGAAGGGTGTCGCGGACGAAAGTGAGTTCCGGCACCCTGGATAGAGACAAGATTAATTAAATATCACGTTTAACAACTATAGTGAGACACAATCCAGGGATAAACCCTTGATAAACTGTCCGACGTACACTGTTCTCTGGAGCTCAGCCGAGCTCATGACAGTGTTTGTCTGTGGCTATGGCTGTCTGTGTGTGTATGTGTGTGTGTGGCTGTGTCTGTGTGTGGGTGTGGTCACGTGAGGGCTGTTCAGAAATGCTAGATGAAACACCAGTGTGAACGTGGATCGTTTTCGTTCTAAAATGCCATTTTAAAACAAAGCTGTATTAGTGTAAACAAGGCCTGAGTGTGTATTTTTCACCGGCGGGTTTGCGACGGGGGCCGGGCGTAGGATCGGCGATGCCGGCTCAGCATCGTGATGTCTATTGGCCTACGGCGATGGACGATGCCATCGTCTATCGGCCCAACCCTACACCCCATAAACACAAATAAACCCCAAAACTATGCCATTCGTTTGTGCTACGTTTGTGCTGATTTTTGCCGCAAAAACGAACGTTTGTGCTGGTTTGGGGTTTGAGATATTAAGCATTATTTTTTTGACCGTGTGACGTCCCTTTCCACCGCATGTTGCTCAAATGACTTCAAATCAGCACAAGTCGTTTGTGCTTGATTTGTGCTGGTTTGTGCCGTTAAAACAAACACTGTATCTGTTTTCCTCCTTTAAATATAAGCAAAATATTTCGAGAGCCATGACGTCACTCTCCACCCAATTTTTCTCTAAATCGCGCCAAACTGGTGTCATTCGTTTGTGTTCGATTTGTGCTGGTTTGTGCCGTTAAAACAAACACTTTATCTATTTTCGTTGTTTAGATCTCTAAACCGAGTACAAACGAATGACACCAGTTTGGCGTGATTTAGACAACATGGGGTGGAGAGTGACGTCACGACTCCCAAAATATTTTTATAAGGCAATATCTAAACAATAAACATAGATACAGTGTTTATTTTAACGGAACAAACCAGCACAAATCGAGCACAAACGAATGACACCAGTTTGGTGTGATTTAGACAACCTGGGGTGGAGAGTAACGTCTGACTCCCGAAATATTTTAATTATATCTAAACAACGAAAATAGATAAAGTGTTTGTTTTAATGGCACAAACCAGCACAAATCAGGTACAAACGAATGACACCAGTTTGGCGCGATTTAGAGAAAATGGGGTGGAGAGTGACGTCATGGCTCCCGAAATATTTTGCTTATATCTAAAGAAGGGAAAACAGATACAGTGTTTGTTTTATTGGCACAAACCAGCACAAATCAAGAACAAACGACCTGTGCTGATTTGATGTCATTTGAGCAACATGGGGTGGAAAGTGACGTCACACGGTCAAACAAATAATGCTTAATATCTCAGACCTCAAACCAGCACAAACGTTCGTTTTTGCGGCACAAATCAGCACGAACGTAGCACAAGTGAATGGCATAGTTTTGGGGTTTATTTGTTTTCATGGGGTGCCAACTTCACGGAGGTCAAATACCACCCACAAGCTAGCAAAATTATTCGCAACACATTTGTCAACAAACGAGGTGAACCCAGCATGTCTGTGTAAAAAAAAAAAAGATCAACTGCTGGAGATCACAAATGAGGGCAGGGGGCGTTCACATATCGCGTCTTTTCCACTCGCAAGTTATTTCCAATGGAGGCGCGGCTTGCACACGCATATTGGGAGCAACGCGGCCATAAGCTCGCACCTTCCAGGCGCACTTAGTTGAAAACATCTAAACTTTTCAATGCCGCCAGTGCACCGCTAGTCACGTGAAAATAATAAACCGATCAGCTTGATACTTTTGTATGGCATATGCACATTTCGTTAGAATAATTATCTCAGACAAACAGAGAACTCCCAAACACTGCATCACTTTTTAATTTTCTCCATAAATAAAACATGTATCAGAGCTGCAGCAATGTTTTGTCAGTCATCCTCTGAGAAAACGGTGGTCGCCTAGCATTCTACGTATACCCAACACCACCCCTTGCCCCTGGGCTGTGGTAAAATTGCCAAGCGTTGACCGGTCCGCGGTGATAAAAATGTTGGGGAACACTGCACTACAGAATGTTACGTTTTCACACACATGTATAAATTGCATGTAAAGGTATCAACCTTTTACAGAGTAATACTCCCCAGCAAGCATTTTTGTTTTTAAAAGATGTCTAATAGATGTCTAATAGACGTCTAAACATAGTTGTCTTGCCTGAAACAGGGCTACGTTTGGGCTGTCAGTGAAAATCTAATAGACATCTAGGCCAAAACTAGACTAAATAGAAATAAACAGAGAATAAACAGAAATGAATTACTACACATATAAAGTCTGTCTACTCTGTCTATTTGACGACTAGTCTAGTTTTAGGCTATTCTTAGACGTCTATTAGATTTTCACTGACATCCCAAGTTTAGGCTTGTTTTAGCCAAGCTGTCTACGTTTAGATGTCTATTAGACATCTAATAAACACAAAGTTGTTTGCTGGGTCACTACTCTTGAGTACTTTTAAAGGGGCTACTTTTTACTAGAACTCTGAGTAATATTTACAACAGATACCTTTACTCTACTTGCACTACGTTTTTGTGTTAGTAGGATTTTTCAGTACTCTTTCCTTCACTGCCTATGGATGATATGTTGTTTTAAAGCTGATCTTTTGATATCAGTAAAGTGTTTACCGACCAATTGCTTCACTTTATAAGACATTAGTGTATTATCAGTAGCCACAGACAATAATTCAGCTTTGTCTGTTTAAATAGTTTGACTAAATGTGCAGATTGCAGCTGTTGACGTCCATTTTAGCCCCCAATTTTTTGCTTATGCTTCTTTTTGTTTGGGGTGATTTAAGGTGGCTTCAATTCAAAATATAATTTGGCTTGCACTTTACATAAACGTGCATTCTCAATTTTCCACTAAGATGAAACGAACCTTTGTCTGTATTTAAAAGAATTATGGATATAGAGCTCAAATTCCACCTAATTCTTCCGCTTTGAAGGAATATTGGATGGCTCAGTTTGTGCTGAATATGTAAAGGATAAAATAAGTTCAATAGGATAATTCATAACTCTGGGGTAGGATGTTCTCTGTATATTAGTATCATTTTTCAAATGATGGTAACACAGTCATTATTCCATGGACTTTATCAGCATAACGACAGTCATTCCTTCAGGGACCATATCTGCATAACAGATGTACAACACGTAGTTCATAATCAGAAGATAGTTGATTTAAATCTGCAGAAAGCCCAAAGGCTCTTCCAAAATATTATGATATAGACTTTAACTGTAGCGAGGAGAGCAAGCGAAACGAAAGCAAAACTAGTTTTCTAGAGTAAATGTGAGTGAAATATGTTGCTAGGATGTTGCTATGTGATTGCTTAATGGCCTCAAAGCCAAAAAAAAAAAAAAAAACACCTCACCTGAACCAGATGTTCTTATGTCTAGACATGGCATAGTCCCTTCTTCAATTCAGAAGCAGTGGATTTCCTCTATTTTATTAAAAATAAATTATCCCAGACCATAAGTAATCCTAGACTCATCTGAATCACACATTCATTTACATGTGTATTACATTTATTTCAAACAAAACGTCAGCGTTCACCCACTGCCCAGTTGGCTCTTTCAGAAAAAAGCTACCATGAATAGATATTTATAGATAATTAAAAAGAAAGCAGATACTTATGTCAGAAGAGCTTCGCTAGCAATTAGTAAGTAAAATAATAGCTTTATCCACTGACCAGTTTTTAACACATGAGACTCAAATGAGCATAGACACGCAACATGCCACTGTGCACACTTTTAACTCTGACTGAAAAAACTGCACTCATGCGTTCAAACGAGTTTTGTTTTCCTGTCAGATAAATCCAGGTCTACACCACACTGAAATAAAATGGCACAGAACAAATCACACTCTGAAGTTGCTATAAATTTCAAGCAGATAGCACATTGAATTAAATGCGACATTTTAAAGTAGAATGACTTAAATTGTATTTGGATGTAAAATGTTCATTCATTCATTTTCTTGTCGGCTTTGTCCCTTGCGGGGTCGCCACAGCGGAATGAACCGCCAACTTATCCAGCACGATTTTACGCAGCGGATGCCCTTCCAGCCGCAACCCATCTCTGGGAACTTCCACACACACATTCACACTCATACACTATGGACAATTTAGCTTACCCAATTCACCTGTACTGCATGTCTTTGGACTGTGGGGGAAACCGGAGCACCCGGAGGAAACCCACGCGAACCCAGGGAGAACATGCAAACTCCACACAGAAACGCCAACTGACCCAGCCCAGCCGAGGTTCGAACCTGCGACCCAGCGACGTTCTTGCTGTGAGGCAACAGCACTACCTACTGCGCCACTGGGTTGCCTGATGTAAAATGTAATATAGTAAAAAAAAAATCAACTTTAAAAATGATTATTTTTCTTATTTAGCGCATTAATACTTTTCATTTCAATGTCAGTCTGATTTTATTGGGGTGCATGTAAACATATCTTAATATTTCTACTAAACATACTCATGTTTAATTCAACAGTTTTGGGTAATTATTTATTCATTCATTCATTTTCTTTTCGGCTTAGTCCTTTTATTAATCTGGGGTTGCCACAGCGGAATGAACCGACAACTTATCCAGCACATGTTTTACGCAGTGGATGCCCTTCCAGCTGCAACCCATCCCTGGGAAATGGGTAATTATTAGTGGTTACAAACTATTGTTTGTAAAATGATGGGTTCAGACCACAAAATATTTTTCTCTGTGTAATCACTGTATCAGATTAAGCCTCACAGTTTCTTGTTGTGATAAATTGCTGAAGCTTTTCTCTTGATGTATGATATTATCACAATATTGACCTAAGCTGCAAAATATGTTACTTTAACGAGTATAATAAACGCAAAATACTTTTAGTGTACTTCTTTATTGTATATATGTGTTCAGAGTAGAGCTGCACGATATTGGAAAAATCGAACATTGCGATATTTTTTTTTCTGCAAAATAAATTGTATTTTTTATTGCGATATAAATACAATTTCACTAAATGAGTTGAATAACTATTTGGAAAGAATTTATCATTTTAGATTGATTTGGATGATTCTGTAGGGGAGTACATATGCACAAAAATATAAGAAACAATCTACAAGCGTAGATAATTTCAATAAAGAAAAAGATACCAATTAAAAAAAACAACGTTTGATTGTTTTGTTTTTTTCTCGAGTCGAATTGTATTCAGGTATATAGTAATTGAATAATAATCAAATGTAAAATAATACTGCATAGTCTTCATTTTATAAACAATTTAATCGTTATTAATTTGTTACAAAGTTACAAACGCTTAAACATTTCTTAGGCCTTAAAAAAACACTTGCGGAATTATAAATTATAATCCAGACTCAACATTGCGTATGTTCGTGATGTGACTATTGCGAATGATCACATTGGGATACCGATGCTGAAACAATATATTGTGCAGACCTAGTTCAGAGTAAATAGATATTGCAAACAAATTCATTTCCAAAACAATATTAAAATACAATATGCAAATACAATACAATAGTCTCATTAGTAAACATTAGTTAATATATTAAACCAACAGTTATAATTAGCCATATTATAGTTATACTGTATGTCAAAGTTAATAAACAATACAGTAAAACAATGACAGAAATGTAATTACATGCGGGTATTTAAAAAAATAAGTACAACGTTAAAAACATCTACACATTCTGAACACTATTCTAAATGATTAATTTAAAGGTAAGTACATAGTGTTTAAGGCCATGTAATATATAGAGGGAAACGATGAAATAATTTCAGCAATCTGACGCCCATTTTTGTTTACAGATCTCCATGTCACTCTGCATCAAGCAGATTATGCCAAAATCAGGCTCATATTATTAGCCAGTGATAAACCCAGACAGAATCAATAGTAAGGGAGAGAAAGTGAGACTCAGAGAGAGTCAGAAAAAAGCGGAAAGAGATCGAGAGGACTTTACAATGTGACGGAAGCCCAAAGTGGACTGAACTGTGTGCCATCTCAGCCACAGCCCATGCTGCATCCTGTAATCGGCCTCCACCGCTGAAACCACTGCCGCTGCTGCTGGCAGCCAGTACAGACGCGGCTGAGCCTCGGCTTGCCTGTTTGTTTACGCAGCATGCAGACCCAGCCATTAACAACGGGAGCCCTGTCAGGGAATAAAAAGAGACACTTTTCATGTCTGAGGGCTGTAATTGTGGCTCTTGTGTGATGTTTTTTCCCGTTTCTGACCCCTAGTGCTGAGGTCGGGAAGCCGCTTAACATGGGGTTTAGCGTGGAGCCGGCTACCCTGTATTTGGGGCTGCGGTAGTGCTGAGTGGTGCCTGGGCCTCTGCGGTTGTGTGCAATGTCTATGCGATTGATTCGGCTGTAACACATAGACTATTATAACGATTCCTTGGGCATCCAGATCACAGGATGTATTCAGATGAGCGCGCTGTTGCTACTTATGCTGTGATGTCTTATTTTCATTCCCGCTCAGGCTCTGTTTTGGTATTGCATATGGTAGCAAGCCGTAAAAAGTAGCACTGAAGCATTTCCTCTGAAACTCAGAGGCAGATAGACGTCCCTTGTCTGCACTCATTGCAAACACGCGGAAAACACTGTGCAGACTATCCTACATGTGGGAATGCGCAGTGCTGTGACAGCTGTTAATATTTATATCAAGCTCCTCTTTCCACTGTTTTCTTTCCCTATCCTTTTTTTTCAACATTTTAATGTTTTTATGGCACTGTTCAAAAGGTGCAAATTCACAATTTTATAAGGATGTATGAAATTTACTTAGACCGAAAAGGGACAAGATGGTGGGGGGAAAAATGGGTGGAAGAAGCTTTAATCGAAAGAAAGTGAATGCAGACATGCTCATATTAATTTTTTAACATGCTTTCAAGATAAAAAAATATGGGAGAAATATGGGAAAATACTTAATGACAGAATGATAGTGGGATAGAATGGTTAAATATGGGAGAATCCCGGCGAAAATGGGAGAGTTGACATGTATAAAGTGAACAGGAAGTGTTTGTGGAACAACAGTTTTGCGAGGAAACGCAAAACATCTTTGCGAGGGAACGCAAAAACTTAAAAAAACATATTTCCTATCACTCAGTTTTTTTTCTTCCACCCATTTTTTTCCCCACCATCACGTCCCTTTCGGGTCTCCATAGAAATTGATCAAAAGTGACAATAAAGACTGCTCTGTTAAACTTTCTGTTCATCAAAGGATACTATCAAAATGTATTACAGTTTCAAAAAATATATTAAGTTGCACAACGATCATCATTCATTAATTTTTCTTTGGCTTAGTCCCTTATTTATCAGGGGTTGTCACAGCGGAATGAACTGCCAACTATTCCGACACATTTTTTACGCAACGGATGCCCTTCCAGCTGCAACCCAGTAGTGGGAAACATCCATACACACTCTCACTCTCACACACACACTCATATACTACGGCCAATTTAGTTTATCCAAATTACTTATACAGCATGTCTTTGGACTGTTGGGGAAACCGGAGCACCCGGAGGAAACTCACATGAACACGGGGAGAACATGCAAACTCCACATAGAAATGCCAACTGGCTCAGCTGGGACTCAAATCAGTGACCTTCTTGCTGTGAGGTGACCACCGTGCCACCACAACGATTATTATGGTTATAAAAATTTGCTTTGCTAAAAACTCCTATTTGCAATTCTAGAAATACATTTCTTTTTCAAATGTAAATGTAAAATGCTCATTTAAATATGTTACTGTTATACTGTTCCCAAATTTTTGTTAAATTAAATGTACAAAAGCAATATTTGAATGCATAGAAAGCATTTAAAATGCAAGTATGGACTGGTGCCTACCTCAATATTTTTCTAATAAATTCCATAAAAATAAAAACTCTCAAATAAATAATGAAACGATGTTCCTCATCATTTAGCATAAAACATATATTTATGTAAAACTCTATCAATATAGTTTTTATCTGTACTCACAGTTTATTATTGTCACGGTTTTAGGAAGGATAAGGGAGCGAGGACTCAAATGCAGTAAATTATGGGTTTATTAATTATAAAATAAAACAAATAACAAAAACAACCCAGATGGGGAAAACATTAACAAAAAGGCAAAAACAGACTAGACTGGGCTGGCAAGGAAGAGCAGCACTGTACACAACAGGTCAAGGCAATAATCGACGACAAACTGGCACAGAACAGCAGACAAGAGGAGACTATAAAGAAAAAGAATTAACAAACAAACAGGTGAACTGAATAAACTAATAATGGCTTAACAAGGAGGGTGGGACTAGACAATAGACCAGAGAGCACATGACACAAAGAGACAACACAAGCCATGTGCTCACGTAAAATGAGACTAGAACACGCAGCCAATGACAGAACTCATTAACCGCATGTTCGCATGAAAAACTAAAGCACGCGGCATATGTAAACATGAACCACGTGCTAAACACACCACACCAACAGAAGACTAAACACAAGACACGAGTACACGATAAATAAAAACACTTACCATGCACTCACATGGGGCATGTATGTTTCCAATCCCAGCACCAACTGAAATCTAAACCAACTGGAGCGCTGAGAATGATAACACCATGCCACGAACAAAACAACAAACACACCAGGACGAAAGCGCGCATCCTAAGCACGCCCACGCACGGCCCGAGCGCAGCCAAGACGGCGCTTATACAATGACAAGGACAGACAATGACAAGAAATATGAGTGCTGGACCCGAGAAAACATGAGCTGAGCACAACTTACAAGACATGACAGGACTACTGTCTAGACTCTGCCACCAAAACAAAAATTAACAAGACCGAAGTGGCAGAATCCTGACAATTATATTACAGTTTACAGGAATTATAGTTAATATTTGTATTCAGAAAAAATGAACAGTACACATTCTAATGTGTGAATAACAATGTAACCTCTTGGAACCATAGGAAATAATGCTCCATTTCAAAACAATTTAAGTATTGACTAACATTTACAGTCAGACAAAACAGCAGGCCCTTAGACACTAGTGGGACAGAGAGCAAAGATAAGTTGGCTCGACTCCTGCTTTTTCCCCTTTGATACCTCCAGATAAGTCGAGCCCTCAAGGAATCTTATCGCAGCCTTAGATCCTGTGCAAATGTACAGTTTAGTCTGAGAGATTCTATCAACAGAAAATGACAGGGACAAAGGGCAGCACCCGTGGGGAGAGCAAAGAGAGAGAGACAGTGGTGACTCTCGCCTGGGTGACACACACTTTCTGCCCCCAGCGCCTTGAGACGGCTCGATGAGAGATCTGGGTCTGCGGTACCTCTTCCACTCCATCTCCCCCCAGCCAATGGGGTGTCGACTCCTATTATACACAGAGCCTTCATCCCACAGCACTGCGCTGCTGTTATGGTGAGCACAGAGGCCTGGAGGTGACATGAATTACACTGGACAGAAAGCACCACATTTGCTCAAGCCCTTTACCTTTGATGCACAGCCACATACCAAGCAATGGCGCTGCCAGGTGCTGGGCGGGTAATTGGGTTACTGGTGTTCACGAGCTCCTGGGTGGGCCAAGATGGTATGTGGCATTGGTAAAACAGGGTCAGTGGTGAAACAACCACATCCCCTTGCGCTGTGGACACACACACACACACATATATATGCACATTGTGGTGTCTGAGCTCTCAGCCCATTTTGGTAAAACTGCGGCCTGGCAGTGTTCGCCATCCCACCCAGCCTGGGAAGAGCTGAGGTCAGGGCCGTCGGCCAACGCTGGATCACTCTGTTACCACAGATCCATGTGTGTGTGAGTTTGTGTGAAGGAGGGAGACCCACAAGCCTTATTACAGACTGAGAACTGGACAAATTTGAGGCCTCCATAAAAACAAACACATCCCGCACACCAACTTTTAAGGCCCCCAGTCAAAGAAAAACACAAAAATCAGACACAAACGGCTAGCTCAAAGTTTCCAAAAGTATATTTACCATCTACACAGACACTACTGTTAAGAACTGGTGTTCTGCAATGAAGACATGAATTGAGAATTCCTTTTAAATTCCAATGAATTTCCTGTATTTGAACTAAAATAGGATGCAGAACTTCCATTTTATATAGGAATGATACAAATTAATTCATTCAAATTAGAAAAGCACACGAATGGGGATTGGTGACAATGGCCTCATGGATGGTTTCCGTTACATTTATTCTTCCCTGGCAGGGCGCCACACCAAAATTCATTCTCGCCACGGCTACATTACAGCTTCTCATTCAAAACATTCTGTTGTTGCTGTTTTTTTTAAAGAGTGGGTTATAATCACATCAAAACGTATTAAAACCCACATGGAAAGAACCTATTTGAGGATATATGCGCATATATGAAACCTATATGCAGTATATATGCACATATATGATAATATATACGCTGTATATATGCATATATATGCCACATATAGGCAAAACTGAGATGCATATATGTGCATATACAGGCCATATAGGTCTCCTGTATTGCTTGTTAACTGTATATCCACATATAAGCCCTATATGTACATACAAGATGTGTCTCCTATATAGCTCATATCTCACTTTGGCAACTGTCATACATGATGCCTAGCTCATATTTTCTATTATCAAGGCAATAACGAAGAACTAACTAAAAACTTATGTATGTGCGAACACTTGAAATTGGTATGACATGTAACTGTAATGTTATGAAATTTAACTATGGCAAATAAGTGAGAGCCCACACGGAAAGAACCTATATAAACATATATGTTTTAATATAGATTTTGATATAGGTTTTTAATATATGTGACATATATAAAATTGGCAGTTTTCCTATATTATATGCACATATATGTGCATATAATATAGGAAAATGGGTAATGTACATACACAGTTGAAGTCAGAATTATTATCCCCCCTTTGATTTTATTTTTTAAATATTTCCCAAATTATGTTTAACAGAGCAAGGAAATGTTCACAGTATGTCTGATAATATTTATTCTTCTGGAGAAACTCTTATTTGTTTTATTTTGGCTAGAATAAAAGCAGTTTTTAACTTTTTAAAAAACATTTTAAGGACAAAATTATTAGCCCCTTAAGCTATATTTTTTCGATAGTCTACAGAACAAACCATCGTTATTCAATAACTTGCCTAATTACCCTAACCTGGGGTGCGTTTCCCAAACAACGACGTAACTCGCAGCTGAACTATCATAGTGCGATGCATCGTTTGGCAAAAGAACAATGTAGTGACGAGTGTTTCCCAAAACCCGTAGTTTCTCTGTCGCAGATCCATCATTTGAACCACGCTAGTTATAACGTAAAACCCCCATAATGATGCTCTAAACGGGGTAAAGAACAACCCCATCATTTCTTTGTGCAAATCATAATGTTTTACGAACACATGCATTTCAAATAAAATCCAATATTAGTTTTGGTAAAAACATGCACTCGTTTTCCATATTAATTAAAATATATGTAAATGGCACATATAGGGCCTGTGTTTGCTTTACTAATATTATTGAGAAGTTGAACATTACATATTCTATTCTATAACATAAAATCACTTACAAAAGCTAACACTATTCTAATATCATATATAAATCACATAAATAAATAAATAAATAATGAGGTGATTTATTATAAATATATTTACTTTAATAATAATATTAATAATATTATTATTTAGGATATTGTTTATTTATTTTTAAAAAAATTGTAATTTGACACATGCAAACCACAGCAGAAAGTTCTAACCAACAGACCCATGTCATATACAGCAGAGAAACTTAATAAATAACCCACTATAAAATAAAAGAATTAAGTATGCTATGTTTTTTATATTCACAAGCTTTGGAGACGTAACATAATTTAGTATAATACCTATAGCTTTCGCCATGAGGCTGTGTTCAAAATGATATCAATGTTTTCAAAGTGCACTGCGAAGGTAGCACAATTGTAAACATGAAGATCGCTAAAACTGAACTGTAAAAATACTTTAAAAGCGAATTACACCTAAGAGAGATGACCTTAATGTTTTTTTTATTTTTAATAATTCCAACTTTGAATGTTAGAATGTTCTAAATGAATAGGGCATAGGGGGGATAAGTGGGAATAGAACACAGCCAGTAACTATGCTTCTAACTACAGCTCCAGAGGTGTCGTTTCAAGTGCTCAAGTTTGCGACGCAGTTTGCAAATGTTCGTTGGAGCGATAGATTTGGGAAATGGCAAATCATTGAACTATGTTTGTAACGACGGAAATTGCGACCTTAGTTGGCTAACGATGGTTTTGGGAAACGCACCCCTGACTAGTTAACCTAATTAACCTAGTTAAGCCTTTAAATATCACTTTAAGCTGTATAGAAGTGTCTTGAAAAATATCTAGTCAAATATTATTTACTGTCATCATGGTAAAGATAAAATAAATCAGTTATTAGAAATAGGTTATTAAAACTGTTATGTTTAGAAATGTGTTGAAAAAAATCTTCTCTCTGTTAAACAGAACTTGGGGAAAAAAATAAACAGGGGGGCTAATAATTCTGACTTCAACTGTATATGTACATATAATATAGGAAAACTGCCAATTTTATATATCACATATATTCCAAACCGGTCCCACTTTATATTAAGTGTCGCTTATACCTGTGAACTTACATGGTAATTAGATGTCTAAGTAGTATGTAACTACAGTGTATGTACACACGTTTACATAGTATTTACTTTTGTATTACTGGTGTAACTACACTCATGTAACAACCCACTGAATAGTATGTGTAAGTACAAATGTGTAACAGGACATTGGTAACAACAGTAGGAAAGTACACATCTGTAACAAGAATTATGTAAGTGCATTGTGTAACAACAATATGTACTTGCAGATGTTTTCCCACTTCCACACCTGTTTGCAGATCATGCACTTGTGAACACTGTATGGCAGAACTAATGCTGCATTAGAAGGTTTCACCTTGTGATACCAGTGTACTTACATGGTAACTCCACAGGAACTGTCCACTTAATATAAAGTGTAAAATGGTCACAAATTACTGTGTAACTTGTAGAAATATCTTCTATGCAACACTTTAATAACAGTGTAGTTACATGGTAACTCCACAGGAACAGTCCACAATATAAAGTTTAAAATAAAATTCATTTTCGTTTCGGCCTAGTCCCTTTATTAATCTGGGGTCGCCACAACGGAATGAACCGCCATTTTCTCCAGCATATGTTTTACACAGTGAATGCCCTTCCAGCTGCAACCCATCTAAGCCGAAAAGAAAATGAATGAATGTATGAACAGTAATTTGTGACCATTTTACACTTTATATTGAGTGGATCCTGTGGATTTACCATGCAAGTACACTTGTACCACAAGGTGAAACCTTCTAATGCAGCCATACAGTGTTCACAAGTACATGATCTGCAAACAGGTGTGGAAGTGGGAAAACATCTGCAAGTACATATTGTTGTTACACAATGCACTTACATAATTCTTGTTACAGATGTGTACTTTCCTAGTGTTGTTACCAATGTCCTGTTACACATTTGTACTTACACATACTATTCAGTTGGTTGTTACATGAGTGTAGTTACACCAGTATACACAAGTAAATACTCTGTACCAGTGTGTACATACACTGTAGTTACATACTACTTACACATCTATTTACCATGTAAGTTCACAGGTATAAGCGACACTTAATATAAAGTGGGACCTAAAAAGCTATATAAAAACCTATATCAAAACATGTATGTTTATATAGATTTTTTCCATGTGGGGATGTAGGTGAACTATAACAGAGCGAACTTTTCTGTAATCGTAGTAGTGCTGTGCGTTATCTGTTTAACCATTTAAGGTTACATGCTGACTGACTGACAGGGCTGCGAGATGCATGAATCCAGCAAACTTGATGTAGCTTTCAGTTATGAACAGTTACCATAATTATACATTATTTAAAGATAAAAATCTATGATTCTGCATACAATGACTTTATCTTGCTGGAGTTTATGGCTGTTTCACTTTAATTCAGGACCCATCAATGTCATTCTGTAGGTCTATTGGAGAGATACATAAATACTCCTAGCCAATCTAATAAATGTTGGAGACATACTCACTACATAAACGCGCTAAATCGCACTTTAGCAATAATGTTTGAACATAAAGCAATAAACAGAAAGTAAGCAATGCTAGATAGGTATAGCATATGGATAGATGAACAGATGGATGGATAACTAAACAAACAAACAATTTTTGCAGCACAAAAACCAGGAGGAGCGTGCGGTCATCCAGGTCGTGTGGATGTGTGTCTCTAAATGATGATGTCACAGCCTCTCGTAGGTCCCTCGGGCTGTGATTTATGAGCTAATCCAGGTTTGTCTCCTTGTCCTCCAGGTCTGTCCCTCCCCAGGGGTGTGCTAATGGGACAGCAAGCCTGAGCCACACCACCGCAGCTGCCCTCTCGGCTCCCGCAGCCTGCTATCCATCTACTGTACTAACACAACTAAAATAAGCCACTGCCCTGCACACTAGTATACTCACAGATAATCACACAGCTGACGTATAAACCTTTCTGCTTGTACAAGATCTATACAGGAAACACACACACTCACAATTTCCGCCATCTGTCCTGGCCTAGCTTATTTTATGGGAGAAATTACCTTCAGACTGATCATGAAGACGCCTATTGACCCATTTTCTCCTGGATGTACTCAGAAAAGCAATTTGTCCCTGCAAAAGTCAAACTGATAGGTGGCAAGATGAATGGATTAAGGCAGGCAGGAGAGGGTGCACTATGCCACAAGGCACTAAATCACCAGATTATTAGTTTCATGGGCGAAGCCCGCGAGAAAATAATTGCTAATGTTCCCAGAGTAACCAAGGGAAATGAAGGTAATGGAGCAATTTATAAACTCTGATTGGTATACATGGAAAACTTCCAGCCCATCTCCTTTGTTATTTTACTGCTCTCGATAAAAAGCACCCTGGGGCGGCTGGGAGGCTGCGGCCGGCCATTAAAATCAATACCGCTGCCGTGTCACTGTTGTTGTTTTCCTTCTCTGTTATTTTTAGTGGCTGGGACAATGAGCCTGCCTCGCTGCTGTAAATCAATGAAATACGAAAAGGATAAAAACCACACAGACATCAAGCGCCAATAATTCATCTCTCTGCAGTCTTCAACCCACTTTGGGTTGAACTTTGGCCATTCATCCAATACAGTGAACACTGTGGTGTGACCACTCAAGAATAAGAATAGGAGAGGTCTCGGCATGTCAACAGAGGAGCTCTTAACCACTACAATCATGGCAGAGTATTGATTGGCCATGACAAGAGAGTTTTAGAAAAACCTAGCAGCTAGTGTTTGTCCTCACAAAGCAAGAAAGAGTACAATGGAAACAATCCTTTTAAAAGTTTTCTCCTGTATTAAAGGCACAGTTGACCCCAAAATTTAACTTGTGTCATTTATGCAACCTCAATTTCTTTCTTTTGCTGAAGAGACATACGTAAAAGAGATTGAGATGAATGTGCGTACAAGTGCGTACCAAAAACTTAATGTTTTTTATTATTATTTCCATAATATGGAAGTCAGTGAGAATCACCAACCCATATTCTTCAAAATGTCTTCCTTCATCCTTAACAGAAGAAAGAACTTGAGACATTTTTAGAATATGTAAATATAGGCAGTTTTTTATACCAAACGGCCTTTAATACCAACGCAATTTCATGGCAATTCATAACTTTTTGATTTAGTGGCTAATTCGTATGAATTCGTACGATCTTATTCGTACAAATTAGTACGATTTGCTCATCATCACCCAATGAATAACACCGGTTGGGGTTAGGGGTGGGGTTAGGTGCCACGCCTCCTTTTTAAAATCGTACGAATTAGCCACTAAACTGACAAAACGTAAAATACTTACGTTTCCTCGTGACATCAGGCTGTTAATACTCAAAAAACATTTCTGTACAATCGTTTTGCAAAAACCTTCGTCATTTGTGTCCATCTTATGAATATCGCTGCTTAGTTGAAGGTTGTTCGTGTGGCTTTACATATGTTACAAAACTTGCATGTGTCATTGTAGTATTTAACATTCAAGGTCAAAAGGACCAGAGCATGTTCCAGATTTGCATTTTGTTTATTATCAGAACAGCCACATATGAAGCAGTAGGTGCATCATGTTAAGACTGGTTTATATTTCTGTGTCGAGTGATCGGCGTGACCCATGGCGCCTGCCTAGCGCGAAGTTGTGCATTTGTACCCGCTGGCAGTAGGCTATGTTATGTTCCTCTGTATCGAGTTTCTTCACGGATGTTTTGTTTTTTCTGAATGCTAAAAAAGTAGCTAAAACTCGTTCATTCAGAGGCGGGAACCGGCGGACGTGCAACAACTTTAATCATAAGGTAAACACAAAACAAAAGTTTCCATCTGAAGCTCCATCATGGGACTCCACACTTGTAAATACTCGCTTCATCGGACTCGCGGCTCTCAGCACATCCATACTCATCAGCTACCAAGTCGACCAATCACAGGGCTTGCGCTATGCATTGTTGCGACGTGAAGTTACATTTTTTGAGAGATGCTACGCTGCACCATGTGCGCTTGACGCGAAATAAATCAGCCTTTACGCTTTCATGCTACAGAGTTTATGGTAGCTATGCGGGTGCTCATTTTTTCTGTTCTTCATTACATTTGGAAAAAGAACTCATTTTATACAGCTGAAGTGAGAATTATTACACCCCCTGAATTATTAGCCCCCCTGTTAATTTTTTTCCCCAATTTCTGTTTAATGGAGAGAAAATATTTTAAACACATTTCTAAACATAATAGTTTTAATAACTCATTTCTCATTTCTTTATTATATCTTTACCATGATAACAGTAAATCATATTTTACTAGATATTTTTCAAGACACTTCTATACAGCTTAAAGTGACAAAGTATTAACTAGCTTAATTAGGTTAACTAGGCAGGTTAGGGTAATTAGGCAAGTTATTGTATAATGATGGTTTATTCTGTAGACTATCAAAAAATATATATAGCTTAAAGGGTCTAATAATTTTGACCTTAAAATGGTTTTAAAAAAATTAAAAACTGCTTTTATTCTAGCTGAAATAAAACAAATAAGACTTTCTCCAGAAAAATTTTTTTTTATCAGACATACTGTGAAAATTTCCTTGCTCTGTTAAACTTAATTGAAATTAAAAGGGGGTTTAATAATTCTGATTTCAATTGTAAAATTTGTTGCTAAAATATTTAATAAATGCAAAGGCATTTCAAGACTATTTTGGCTATGACCACATGGAAATGCTAGAATGCTTTTATTTACTTATTTATCTTTTTATAAACAATTGACATTTAAAAAGTTGATTATCTGATATCCAAACATATATTTAAATCTATTCATCAAGCTTGAACTTTACCAAACCTTGCCAAAAAAATCATCATTTTCAATTTGTAGTTTTTTGTTTAGCAAAGGAGAGGTAATAAAATAAAAATAATAATAAAAACAGTCTTATCTGACTTTAATGCACCCTGATTCACCAGCCATGTTCATTAGGGAATTAAAATAAATGGGCCCATTTTTTCTTATCAGAATTAAATCATTAATTTTCAACTCTGTGATGTCTAAATGAAGAGTTTTGTTGAGTTGTATGAAGGCGGAAATGCTCTGCAGATGTAGGTTCCTCTAATGTGGTTGATGAAAGCACAGACTTATCTGGTTAGAGGCTTCATTTCACCCAGACCACACTCTGCCCGATTTATACTTCCGTCACAAGGTGGGTGGTCTGAGCTGCCTCCGCTGCCTTTTTCCAGCCACTACCTACTTTTTCATCCTTCGAAATGCATCTAAATAGAGATGTTTGGGCTTCTATGATGTATCTGACCTACAGTGGCATGCAAGATCTCAAGTTTAAATATACTACTACGAAGATACTTGGCGAAAAGCTCAAGAATGTCATGTCGTGTGCACAGCAACATACACAATCCCCTGAAAAGATGCATCTCCAAATAATAACTCAAGTGTTCTCGAAAGCCTAACCTTACTTTCAAATCGTGAGGTGAAGGTAAAGCTGTCCTCTTCTTAGTGGTGTGATTTGGCTCTTTTGTTGTGCGATGGAAAAATCATAAATAGATTACAGAGGAACTGAAAGCGCACTCAGATCCTGACCTTATTCTGTAACAAAACAAACAGCATCTACGTCTACACCGAAAGCCCTCAACCATACTTTCCGTGCCACTTCCTTTACTGTGGTGTGGTAAAAACGAGCGTGTTCTCGCTTACATTTTTCACACTCGCTTCGTACTGTGTCGCAGGCATCTCAGATGGCACATGAGTCGATGTCCCACCAGCGAAGCCGCAACTTTGTTCAGACATGTGTGAGTAGTTATCGCATTAGGCCCGGCTGTCTGTTTTGCTGCCTTGGTTTTTATGTGGGTGCAAGCTCTTATGTGCAATGGCACGATTGCAATGCATGTGTGTGTGTGCACACGTTTGGATCCCATTGGCTCTGACTTCCTGTTATCACATCAGAGAGTGGAAAAGGTGTGGAGAGAGAGAGAAATGAGAGTGAGCTTAAGGAACAGACAGTCATAGATAAAAGGAGATAAAGAGATAGAAATCTGTGAAGCGTGGTAAACGGTACACTCTGGCAAGAAACGCTGGGAGGTCAGTTGTGAAAATTTTTGGCTGTTGCCATGACAACAGACAGCCCTGCCAGTTAGCGTAAGTGGAATTTAGTGTGGAGCCTAGCACTCTGCCCCATGCTGTCAGAGAACTAGCTGCGCCCCAGCCACAGAGAGTTGACACATCCAGTCCCCCCTTCGGCATAATTTACCTCCCTGTCAGCATATTCAGAGAGAGTCAGACACGCTTGGAACTCTTCCTCCCATCCAATGCGTGCCTTTATGTCTCGGAAATAAAAGCATCCACCATGCATCTCCCAGGAGGACCGGCCCTAATATAGAGCAAACAGAAAAGATGCAGAGTGAAAAACTAAGGGTCTGCATCGAGCAATCAGGAACTGCGCCAGCCCTCCCCTAACCCCCGTATTTATGCGATGCGGTTTTGCTTGCATCTGAGGTCTACAAGCCATGTAATAAATCTGGCTTCTTTCAAATCAGCTTGCCACCACCGCCAGCAGAAGCCTCCCCAAGCAAAATGTTATTCCAACTTGTTAGCGTTTGAAGTTGCAGTACAGAGGCTGCTCGCATGTGGTTTATGGTCTGTGGGCTTGTTTTTTTTCTCTCTCAAGATATGGTGTCTCACTTTCCCAGTCAGGATATATCGCCACCGTTCAAGCCACAACTGTCACTCAGAGATAACAGCGGCGCATTGCGATAGAAGGGGAAAAAAGGGGGGGTTTAAAAACAGTCTTGCGGTCGCAACTCATTCAGCGACAACACGAGCTTGTGTACTTGTGCGAGCTAGCGCTTTTTCCACCTCCTGTTCTGAGTTATAGTGCAAGGCTGCAAACTCGCGCTCTGGAGATTTAACTTCCTCCCACACTCTGCCCTCAAGAAAGGGAACTTGTTCTTTTAACCTCGTTAGTTCTGCTAAACTCATGACTTTGACACACCACAACACAACCTGATACATGCGCAGGCCTCTTTGACTCATTTTTCCATCCGGCCCTTGTAAAGCAAGCGGTAGGGTAAGCTCGGCTGAGCCACACATGACATCCTCTTTGAATACGCATGCTAAAACATCATTAACTCTATTAAACAAGACAAATCATTTCCACAGACTCAGCAAGGCCGCTAAAGTGCATCTTCGGTTTTTAAATTGCTCGCCAGTTCCACTGTACACACTGTTTGAACATGCCTGATTAAATAGTGAAAACCTCCAAAGGACTGACCTTTATAAAACCTACGTAGAAATATCTAATTATAAACTCGGCTGGAGTTTACCAGCAGTTCAGAAAGTTCAGTACATTCGTATTAAAAAAACAATGGCGTATTATGGGAAATTGTTTGTTTTGAAACTCCTGCCCACATGATTTGACATGGAATTTGATTAGATGTCAGATTCTTTTAGATAATTGCCTATTTTGGGAAATGCAACATGACCTTAATGGCTTCTGTAAACAAATCAACAGATTTCACACATGTTTTTCGCTACGTATCATGTTTAAATATTCAGAGCTCAACAATAAGAGGCCAGTTCTGGCCAGTATTCACAACAATAGAGTAATAAAATTTAAATCAACAATGTTATGCTTCATATGACATTGTTTTGTGGGATTTTAAGTAGGGATGTCTAGATCTGATTATGTGATCAGAAATCGGGCACGAACATGCAGTTTTTAGGCCCTATCATACACCCGGGGCAATAAGGCACAAGAGGTGTTTCCACGACGTGTTGCTATTTTCAGACCAACGCAAACTTCATTTTACAGTTTTCCGCCACGTTGTTTTAATAGTAAATCCATTTGCGCCACTTTGTGAACTCATAGGTGTTCCGGTCGAGAAAAGAGGGTGTGTTAAGGCGCATTGTTGGTGCGTTGCTATTTTGAGGAACTAAAATAGACTGTTCAATAGACCAGCTGAAAGCAGGTCTAAAGTCCAGCGCAGAGTGCGTTAGTTGTGCGCCTCACTTAAACATTGCTTAAAACACGCAGAATGTAGAGCAATAAGCAAATATCTTTACAAATGAAAAAGAATTAAAGGAATAAAATATTTTATATGTTATAAAAAAAACACTGCCTCCATGCCTTCTTCACCTCGGGGCTTTTTTCAGTTTGCTCAAGACAACTTACTTTTGTATAACGTTATTATTATTTATTATATGTATATTTATATTTGTTTCACTAAAAACAAGCTTAGATTTGCCCACCTGTCAGGTTTTGGACCATATGGGGCATAGGATGTGTGCTTGGACATAACTCTGTTTTTTGACCACACTTCGTTATTATTGTTCAATTATTTGTTTGCTGGAAATTAGAACTGAATTTAGAAATCATTTTGAAACAAATCATTGTATGAGTGTGAATGAGTGGGTATGGATGTTTCCCAGAGAGGGGTTCTGGCTGGAAGGGCATCCGCTGCGTAAAACATGTGCTAGATAAGTTAGAGGTTCACTCCGCTGTGGCGACCCCAGATTAATAAAGGGACTAAGCCAAAAAGAAAATGAATGAATGAATGAATGAAGTCTGCCATGCAAATAGCAAATGCGCCATGGCGCAACACAACTGACCCTTAAAGGGAATGGGAGATGAGACTCTGATTGGTTTATTCTCAAAACACACCTATAAGTCATTAAGAGAATAAGCACAACCCTGTTAGAGCATGCGCTGCGGCGCAGAGCGTATTTTTCCGTCCTTAAAATAGCAAAAGTGGATTTGGACACGCCCTTAATGCTTTGAGCATTGCGCTTTAGACTTTGCACCTAGACCATTAAAATAGAGCCCTTAGACTCAATCGGAATCATATATATATATATATATATATATATATATATATATATATATATATATATATATATATACACATATATCCATGGAAGCTGCTTAAATCGGAAAGTGCGAGTATGCCTGCGGTCTGGAGGTATGGAAGTTGATGACAATAACATTGTCATAGAAAACTGTGAGATATGTAAACTTTGGATTGCAAGAGGGTGGAAAGGAAAAGGCTAAATTTAACAACAAACAAACAGAGTTGTTGAATGTTAAAATAAGGTGAATTAAATAAAAAATAAGGTACATCCTGGATCGGTTTCTTCGCTCTTCTTTATTCTATTTTTATGCATTGTAGAAGTATCGGATTGGGTTTCTGGTATCGGTAGATACTCAAAATCAAATGACTCGGACTTGGGGCAAAAAAACCTGATTGGGACATCCCTAATTTTAAGGCTTGGGATTACATTATAATCAGTGCTGAGTAGATTACGTTACTACTGTTTAAAAACTTCATGATGTAACAATTAGTAATAATCTTGATCGCTTATTTGTAGATTTTACGTAAATTCTACACTCTATGATATAGTATAGAAAACTATAATTACTTTTAGGTCAATTTTAACAAATCTTGTCTTGAGTTTAAATGGCCTTTAAGCATATAGTTTAGGTCAAATGGGGAATGACTCTCTAAACAAAACACACACAATTAATAATAAGTAAAGGTCACTGGATGTAGCTTTATCGCAGCTATACAGTACATTTACAATGTTTAAAAACTTGCATAATTATTAATATTATTATAAATTGTAATGTTAAAAATGTTAGTGTAATAACATTTACACTGTCTTTCTATGTTATGAATACTCAAAGAAAAATGTAAATGGGGAAAAAAATCAATACCTATAATCATGTAATCCATACAAAAAAGGCACAAAAATGTAGTGTTCTACCTCCATCAACATATCATTACCATCAATAATTATTACTAAAGTTGTATTACAGTTTTTTTTTTTTTATTGTTTTGCCACAAATTTCAGAACCCCGATATCAATTTTCAAAACTCTGAACAGTCACTACTTTTAACACAGGCTCTCCAGTGTTCAAAACTCTGCATGCTATGTTTATTTCCTTAAAGAAGTCTTGCATTTGCAGAATCATTGTTCACATAGTCCTTTTTATCATACAAATACCACAGGAACATTACTTTAAATCACCAGCACACAAGATACACATAATTTCAATAAACAATCCTTAACAATCATTCAATATTGTTGTTTAAAATTTATGATTCATTATGATTTCATTATGGTTTATACATAAGTGTAGAGGGAACAGTACAGACAGTGGAATTCCTCAACTAAAGTTTTATTCATTCAATCCTAATGTAGTTTAACTGGAAAAAACAAACAAAAAAACTGAATAGTAAAGTTAACCAAAGTGTTTCTCATTGCACATGCCCTTATCAAAAGCTCATATATGGCATGATATATGACGACATGCAAATTACAATTGGATTTCACATACTGCATATATATATAAATGTCACAATAACTTATAAAAACTTATCAAAATAGTGCAAAAATCACTGCTTACATTTTTCAACCATAGCATACAATATTTTGACATGTATGACATAGGTGAAATCCATATGAACTAGTATGTCACATATGTAATTTGCATATATTTCCATTTATCAGATTTCTATTTAGGGATCTGTGTTTCCATCAACCTGCTCTTGTGGATGTGGCCACAGGTTTTCCTTTACATCACAGTGGGGTTTTCATTAGTCAAGAATCTCAGAAAGAACCTTCTGTCAATGTGAATCCAGCCCTGACTTTGGTCTGCTGTGGTGCTGTGATTGAACTTTCTTACATACAGTACATCAAGAATGAAAACTTTGTCTGTAAAAGGAGTACACGGAACAAAGAAACCATAAATATGGAATAAGGATGAATAAAGATCCAGTTGGGCCATCTTCTGTGGTAACAGTCTGATGTCATTTGATCTATCCTGAAACTTTTATCATCTAAATACGTAAAATTGTACATCAGTTTCTACGCATCAAGAGTAATGCAACAGTTACTTATTATTTTGAGCACTTGTATCAGTTGATAGTTACATCATGTTATTTAAATGAATACACAGTTATTTCAAATGTAATGTGTGAGCTGCATTTTGAAATGGGATCAATTTGATGTTCAATTGTGTTATATTGAAAAGGTGATTTTAGTTCAATGTACAAAGTATCTTTGACTTATGTGTATTGTATCCAAGCATTTGAAAAAAGAGTTAACAGTTTTGTAAAAATTTGCAATTTTGGCAATCGTTGTGAATTTTGTGTCTAGAGTTTTAAAAATTGACACCAGGGTGATGAAATTTGTGGCAAAACAATTGTAAAAACAATCTTATAGGTATTATACCGATTACTGGTATTACATACTATTGTATAATTATTACTGTAGCTGTAAACAAACCATAGACTGTAAAAGATATGGAAGTAGTATCCGTGACGTCACCCATAGGTTTCTGAAGATTAGTAGGCTTGGCCATCCATCGCCATTTTGTTCGCACGTCATCGTACTGATTGGGGGTGACCAACCAAGGGCAAAAAGGAAGAGCGTGAGCGGAGCAACAAATGCCTGCTAGCATTTTTCTTAGATGGGCTTTTCTTTGGGAGAAATGCTTAATACTTTATTACCTGCAACTAATTTGTGTTCTGACGACATGTGCTTGGTTGTGTACTATATCAATAAAGTGTTTAGACTTTTAAAAACACTGTTGTAATACATTGAGTGAGTAAGCATTGTTCTTATGACGTTTTTCTACAAGAGAAATTACGTCCAAATACTTCAAATATAGTCTGTGTTAGTAAATGTAAGGCTACTTATGAAATCCAGGCATAACATTGTATCACAGTGTTTCAGGTGACCGTTCTAGAGCCTACAGCTAATCAATCTTTCAGATTCTGGAGTGCATTACAGTTCTAAAGAAAAATATAAATAATAAATGATCTTAAATAAAACAAATATATTTAAAGAGATGGTATAAGTATATAATTTCACTCACCTGGGAAATGGAAGCCACTTGAATGGTTTGTGAGCACAATTAAGTGCACACAGCATGCCATATCATCTGATAATTATAAGAAATAATTCCAAAAAGCAACTGACTGTGTAAAGCCACAAAAAACAAAACAAAAATATGATGTTTATGGCGAGTTCAGTGGCTAATCAGTAGGAATCAGCTGAGGTGACGTGACGGCGACCAGCGAAACCTAGATGTCAATGAAGTGGCCACGCCCTTAATTATGCAAACTTCATATAACCTATATAAAGGAAACGGATGAGTTAGAAAAAAATTCACCCCCTCACAGTTGTCATGAATGTTAATATTAGCTATATGAACCACAATAATTCTTTGTATCAGGCTGTAAACAACGTTTTTCTGCTGTAAAGTTGGCCATTTTAACAGTGGGGTCGATAGAAATCTGCTCTATTATGGAGCCAGGACTAGCGAAATTTCGATAAATTGCAGTTTCAGTTACTTCCGTATTAGCTTCACGAGGGAGAGCAGGAGGTTGCCGCTTGGAACAAACATGAGATATATGAGTAAAAAATTAGATGTCCCAATTTGGAGTCTGCCTCCAAATTTATTTTTAATTTCATATTTCTTCATTGCAAGTTAAGTGTGTACTTTAATGTTTTAAATACAATTTGTGATAATAAAATGTAAAAAATTCAATAAAATAATGAATCATTATTCAGTGCAACATATATTTATGTTTATATTTATTTAATATAAAATGTATATACATTTCTTTATTAAATAACATTCCTCTATTTTTTAGAAAGTGCAAACCAGAATAAGTGATCATATTAACTTTTATTGCGGTCTTTAAATATGTCATCAAATGGTCTAATGCAGTGGTGGGCAAACTTTTTAGACCCGAGGGCCACATCAAGTTTTCCAAACCAAGTGAAGGGCCACATGTCAAATCCTTCAAAATATAACTTTTATTTATTGTGGCAGTATGCATGGAATAATATGTAATATCGGACAGAATCATGTCACATTAATACAAAACCGATTATGTTAATAATAGTTATAATTGAGTCAAATTTACAAGTTAAATTAATTTGCACTGCTATTTATATTTACTTATTAATCATCATAAAACTATAAAGTATAATAGTACTATCAATAATAATAATAATGTAATAATTTTTACAGTGGAGAATAGAAAAAATCTCCTATTAACACATTAAAAATAATTCTTAAAGTTTACTATTCAGTCAAATGTACATTAATCTACTTTGCACTGCTTTTAGATTATACAGATCAATCATCATAAAACTTGATGAAAACACAAATCTTTGATAAAAGAACTTTTTAAAGTGGATGTATGCATGGAAAATATATTCTATCACAAAAATTAACACATTTAACCAGAAATTATTATACAATTTGAGTCAAATTCACAACAATCTTATTTGAGCTTGTATTAATATGCTCATATCAATCATAAAACTATGAAATAAAACGGAAGAAGAATCTGAGGGCGTACTCACACTATGTACAGTTGCATTAAACCGGGCCGAAGCATGCTTGTCCCCCCTCCCGTCTTCCCCGACAGCCCATTCGGGCCTGAGCACACTTACATCATCGATGATGCGCTGTTCAGTTTAAGAAGAGCTCTCGCAAAAAAAAAAGAGAAGCGCATTTTGTGTGAAAGTGCATTTTAATATCCGAGAGTGTGTTCTAATTCTACTGGTTGCGCTAACTGTACCGCGTGCAATATTGCCACCAAATAGCGTTCACTTGTATTGCATCATTAATTTACTAGTTCTGAAACCAAACCACTCAGAAGCAGCATTTTAAAAACTCTCTCGCGGGCCGGATGAAAGTGTTCAGCGGGCTGCATCTGGCCCGCGGGCCGTAGTTTGCCCACCTCTGGTCTATTGTCTCTTTATACATTCTAAAATAATGGTAAATATTAAGAACTAGGGCTGTCGCAATACTATTAATTCATCTTATGATACTATACCAGCTTAAGTATCACGATACCAAGTAGTATTGCGATACTGTAATTCATAACTTTAAATTTAATTCAAATTCCCTTATTATTGAAAAAAAAGTATTGTTTGCACGTCACTTCACCTAAAATTTATTAATTCTTTTTATTTTGTAGATAACTGACCAACAAAAAAAAGTAAAGATTTAAATTATACCAAACGAAATTTGTTACAAAAAAGAATTTTTCGAACAAAATTAGGCTAAATGAGGTGGTCAAAAATTGTTTCAATGTTTCCTGTTGCTATTTTGGGTTTTTTATCTATTGTTTTTTATATTGTCTTAACAATCCAAAGTATTCAAAATTTCACTTTGTGAGTCGTCTTTTTAAGTGACTCACACTATGTACAGTTGCCTTGAATCGGGCCGAAGCACGCTTGTCCCCCCTCCCATCTCCCCCGTTGGCCCGCACTCACAATACATTAGGGCTTGGGCACGTTTACGTCATCTTTGATGCGCTGTTCAGTAAGCGCTCTTGCTCAGCACAGTGGAGATTTATTTAGTTATATCGTTTAAGTCGTTTGATATGTGGTGACATGCAGTCAAATATTTCGCAGAACAGATCAGCCACTTTTGACACTCATAAACAATCATAAAGTCCTTGTGCTGCAGGAATTAGTAGGTTTGCTAAAGGTGAAGCTATCGTGCAGTAAGGGGTTTGCGTCTTTAATAATCCACGACAGTTTGCGTTCATTGAACAGTAAGAATGATTAATAAATCCATATGAAACAGTCCTTTAAAATCACGCCTCGTCTCGTCTTCAGTTTCGGGTCTGAGCCCAAGTGAACATCTGGAACATCTCTTCCAACCGGGCGGTCAAGTGAACCGCGCCTGAGCCCGATTCAGAGCACTCACACTTCTCAAATGATCCGGGAAAGCATAGTGTGAGTACGCCCTAAATCATATTGAGAGGAACAGAAAATGAACTGATTCAGATGTGCGTTCGAAATGTCAGAAAACATCAGAAAACTTGCAACCTTAAAGGGCTCCACAGACTATTAAAATAAAATGGTCTATTGTTGCACAAACGTATGAGCATTTTAGTGACTTTTTCACATGCATATAGACCATTAATGACGACACTACCGTTAAAAAACTACAGTGGCATCGCTAGTATTTTGTAGCCATAGTATCACAATGCTACTATAGTACTCGTAAACCGTGCAACCCTAATAAGAACTGTACTACACTTGAATATGGATCCATAAACTTGCACAGATTTTTTTTTAAGGGTGGGGGGGTTGGGTGGCACTTTAACACAACAAACCAACAACCGCCCATGGAAAAAAAAACTAAATGGATGGAGTGACTGAGGAGCTGAGAACATCCATCAATAACCTCCACCATAGATCCACAGCTGCAAAATGAAAACCATTAGATGTGCGGAGGCACAATGACTCTTCCTCTTCCACTAGAAGACTCTTCATCACATGATCAATAAGCTGAAAGGGCTGAGCCAATAATAACAAGGACAGATGATTGCATGGACAGAAAGCGAGCAGGAAGAGACATTAGATATCAAGAAAATGTGTTTGATGAGAAGCAGGCCTGGAGCAATGTTTACAACTGCCTCCTCCCTCTCACCTCCACTCCTTAGGCACCCACGACCTCTGACCCTGGGGTCATGAGCCAGCCCTGGCCCCGTCCCATGTCTCTCCCCCAGGGAACAGAGAGGGAGGACAGGCTATTGATCAGACAGACTATTATCAGAGCCCAGGCTGTTTATCAGGCTGTCTGCTAGTGAGCCATGAGAGTCTCCAGTCTCTAATGGAGCATGGCATTAGAACAACCCCCCACACCTGTCCTTGCCATCCCAGCACTTCCTCCGCCCCCTCAGGCTCTATTGATCCCTCTGGCCCCGCCGTCACCCTTCCCTCCCCACGGGCCTGAAAGAAGAGGGAACGCCTCTTGTTCCTGTAAGAATTGCTCCATGATGACTAGTCTCTCTGGAGAGATGAAGGGGAGTGTTTAGCTCATCAGGTGATAGTCCTCCTCCCTCTCGCCCCCCAGGTATACAGACAGAGCAGTGCAGGAGAGCAAAACCTCCATTAACAGCCACAGAAACCATTACGCGGGGGCTGTTAGCAACAGGAGACAATTTCAGCATGTCTCACACACCACTTCCCTTTGATCTCTCCCTGCATGCATTATGCAACAGGAATGTGCCCATCATCGACTTCAAATTATAGAATATTCTGCATGTTAATAACTCGTTATTAGTTACTCATGCGGTCTAGACTTATAAATTGAAAATTGTAATGATGATGCAGCTAGAAAAAGCTAAATAGTGCATATTATGTGATGTAAAGAAAAATCCTGAAATACGCACACACACACACGAACAAAAAAATATAAAAAAAAATCTCATGTAAGGGCAAAATATGTAATTTTTCTATTCAGATATCCAAAAATACTGTTATATATTTTGTTGACTTATATACTTACATTATCCCGAATATTTTAAAGATTGTATTGAAATTCAGACAAATAAGCAACGTTAACTAGTGACATGGATCGTGTCATTGTGTCGCCATGCTAATGACATAAATAAAAAAACATTGAAATTCCAAAGATACTCTAGTATGTTTTTGTTTTATTAAACTGCACAGAGCAGCATTATAACAGAACCTTCAAATGAAAAACCAGGCTAATCATCATAGATATATACACTAGATGTCATCTACGCTACTGTTGTCTATTGGAAAAGATGCGTCAAAAGAGCCGCCATTTTGGTACAGGGTAGCGCTCCTTTGAAACGAACATGGAACCAAGGTGCAGTGGCCGACTGGCCATCTGGAGCCACAGATATATATACACATATATGTACATATATCTTTGATCAGGAGTTTTTCCAGTGGTCAGTATGCAAAAATATTTGTGAATTATAAAAATTATAATTTTACATCACTTTTCTACATTGATGGTGGTGAGAGCGACAAAGTTCGATCTGGCCGCCCTGGCGACAACGCTGTCTGCTTTCACAGCTCCAATGGCAAGAGTGTCAAAATCCACTACATTGATCTCGTATTTAAAGGAGCCGTTGCAGCATATCAGCAAATTAGTTATATTCCCGCATAAAAAAACATTCTTTCTAGTGAAAATGTTGCACGCTTTTTAATCAAATTTATTTAACTATGGAAAATCAAGTTGTTGCGGGTAGTGTGGCTTTGCTCTACTTACCCAATATGTCCATATGTCTGAAATATTTTGAAGTAAAAAAATATATATAACATTAATGCACATCATTAAGTGTATGTCCCTGTAAGAAAACATCTTAAATAGCTGGAAATCCAGCGACCACAATAATCAAACGCTTGGAACAACTGTGGTCGGAACCAAAGTTCACAGTGACTGTGTTCTCTGGACTCCTCTCAAGCGGTGGACTTCTACATTCTGATTGCTTGCCGCCGAACCGTGTCATAGCTCATTGCCATAAAGTTGACTTGATTTCAACTCATCTTGACGCACACACCAGCGACGACGCGCCGCACCGCTCCTGCTCCCATTGAAAATAAATGACTTCCGATTACTTTGATGCTCTCGCTGCTTTTAGTGTGAATGCACAGTAATGCCGAGTTCAGACTGCATGATTTTCAAAGTAGTCGTGTCACGGATGTTTTCACATTGCATGATTATATGGGTTAGCGTTCTGTCAGTGCTGTGTTTACACTGTAGGATGGATCGGCGACAGGAGAGTTCACACTCCATGACTATAAAACAGGAAGAATCACAGACAACTACGTCTCACATCCAAACAAACGCTATGTGACATGGAAACAACGCGAGGTCACGTAATATATCTTTCGTTATTAACTAACGTTACATAATGGAAAGAGAAGGCTTTAGCTTTAGAAACTTACGCTGCTCATTTGGCTTTTGAAGAGAATTAACAATCTCTCCTTAACTTTTTTTACTTTTTGACCTGGTTGTGGTATTGCTCAAATGACACGTCAAACAGACACAGTGCTCCTACCACTCCTTACACTAGTTTTTCCTCCATTTCTTGGGTCCAAATAAACTGAAAATGAACGCTTTTAGCTTCTCCCTCAGCCTCCCGCTGGCCTGCAGGTACCTGTACTAGTGAATGCTGCCCTCTCATTGGCTGTAGGTGATCGCGGATGTTATTTTCAATCAGAACACATTTCACACGGCATGATTTGAAATGCCGACAGCTCCAGATATTTAGCATGCCAAATAACTCACGGGTGTCGGCGACTCATCGCCAATTCTTTCAGATCGCGTCTTTGATAGTTCATACTGTGATTGTCACTCACGTGAACGAGCACAGACTTGCCTGTGATTTCAAGCATTTGACGGCGATTTCTCAAAACCTGTCGGCGAGTCAAAATCAGAGCTAAAATCATGCAGTCTGAATTCGGCATAAGTGATCGCACGGGCATTGCTGACAAAAGGGCGTGGTGTTTATGTCCATGTACATGTATTATTAGGGTCCCTTTTAAATTTGATCTAATCCATGTCCAGAAACACACCCTTTCACTTCTAATTCTAACGGAGAGAGTGATTCGCTTGTGAATGAATTTCCATTATGAACAATCCGTGTAAAACCATTGATATCCTTGCATCTCAATGTGCATATCTACCTTTCTGATCTAAATGGTAGGGCTGCACAATTCTGGCTAAAATGAGAATGACCATTTTTATGCTTAAAATCAAGATCACAATTTTCTCACAATTCTGTAGATGTAAATAAAGGTGGGCGACACGTTGGCGCTGTAGGTAGTGCTGTCGCCTCACAGAAAGAAGGTCGCTGGTTCGAGCCTCGGCTGGGTCAGTTGGCATTTCTGTGTGGAGTTTGCATGTTCTCCCTGTGTTGGCGTGGGTTTCCTCCGGGTGCTCCGGTTTCCCCCACAGTTCAAAGACATGCAGTACAGGTGAATTGAATAAGCTAAATTGTCCATAATGTACGTGTGTGAAAGAGTGTGTATGGGTGTTTCCCAGTGTTGGGTTGCAGCTGGAAAGTCATTCGCTGCGTAAAACATATGCTGGATAAGTTGGCGGTTCATTCCGCTGTGGCGACCCCTGATTAAAAAAGGGACTAAGCCGAAAAGAAAACGAATGAATGAATGAAATTGTCTTTAGTGAGTGAGGATGTGTGTGAATGGGAGAGTGTGTGGTGTTTCCCAGCACTGGGGGTTTCATGAGTTAATGCACTCTCAGAGCTTGGTTGTGGCATCTGCCATTAAAACATGTGCTAAATTAATTGGTGGCTCATTCCGCTGTGGTAACCCCTGATTAAAGAAGGAAATAAGCTAAAGCAGAGGTGCCCCAACCCAGTCCTGGAGGGCCGGTTTCCTGCAAAGTTTTGTTCCAACCCAATCAGACACACCTGGGCTAACTAATCAATCACTTACTAGGCTTTCTAGAAACATCCGTGCAGGTGTGTTGAGGCAAGTTGGAGCATAAATCTGCAGGACATCGGCCCTCTAGGACCGAGTTTGGGCACCCCTGAGCTAAAGGAACGCGAGTGATTATTTCAACTGGACCATCAAAATAAATAAATCTCTGCTGGTGAGCCTCAATAGTTTATTGTTATTACAGCCAGTAGTATTTAGCAGTTCACTTAAGGTGAATACAATTCAAATTTATTTTCATGCGTGAACTGATTGCCAAACCATACTGTCATGATTAGCATATTAAAAAACAGTCTGTTTTAATAGAGGTGGCACCAGAATGCCCTCAGTGCCAGGCGCTGTCGACCAGTCCAACATGCAGCTTCATTTGGAGGTCACCAGAGGCAGTCAGTGGTGTGTGGAGGATAAAAACACAATGATGAGGATTTAATGATATCCAGCTCCGCGGCTATTGATAGCCTGAGTCAATGGGCTGCGCTGTCAGTGTGTCTCTCAGATACACGACAGCTTAGCAGGGCCTTTGTGAGATGAAAACATCAGAGATCAATAGGACACAGGGGAGAATCAATAACCCGCCCAGCGCCCTGTGGCTTTCCTGGGGAAGCGGCTCTCTCTCACACACGCACTTTCCCTGGTTTTTATTGCGCTGTCAATGTACCATTAACCGTGCTCATAAAACATGCATCAGGCTTCGTCACAGGCATCGTATGCTAATGACTGACTGCTAATGAATATGAATGTTCCCCTCATAAACAGAAGCTCTGTTTCATTACATCTCTTCACACCTCACTGGGCTCACAAAGGCTGCTTAGGATGCAATGTAAATCAGGGCTTTAGAAGGGTAAAGTACACCGCCGTTTACATTCAAATGTTCTATAGTTTGCACATAAACTGCCTTCCCCGCAGTGCCCGACAGCCAACAATGCATAATCACGAATTCAACACAATTTTCCAACAAACGGTCCTTGATTTACATCCTTTAAAGGCATAGTTCATCTAAAAATACGAAATCTCTCATAATTTGCTCATTTTGTTCCAAACGTGAGGGATGTATTTATTTATTTTTTTAAAACTTTCTTTATTGTTTTTTAGACATTCAAACACAACGACTTACAAATTTGGTCCAACAGACATTCACACACACTGTAAAAAATTAGTCTTGACAGGTTATGTTTAGATCATTGTAACTTATTAAACTAAGTTAATTATGTAATAACTTAGTTTTATAAGTTACGCAAGCTGTTTTAAGTCAGTTTAACATAATATAAGTTCAACAGATTCATAGATTTAATTTGATTCAGCTTAAAAATTTAAGGCAACCAGGATTTTTTTTACAGTGCAACAATTGACAATAAACATGTCTATACTAGAAGTATAGTGATAACAGATTAATACAATTTAAAAATAAATTAATAAAAATGTGCAAAAATTAAACAAATAATAATAAAGTAAATACAAAAATAATAATAATAAATAAATGAAAATAAAAAAACTAAACACTTACCTTCTGTTTTCATCTAAATTAGTCTAATCCTCTTCAATTTCTAGCAGAATTTATGTTTTTAAAATAATCCATAAAAGGTTGCCAGGTTTTATAGAATTTGTCTTCTTTCTTTTTTTAAGAGAATCTGATTTTCTTTAGTTCCAAATATTTCATTACATCTCTCATTAGATGTATATATGTAGGAGCAGCTTCCTGGTTCCAGTTTGATAATTTTAACCTTCGTGCTAGTAGACAGACAAATGGAACTATATTTTGTTCTGTATTGTTTTCAGCTATCTTGAAATCAGTAATGCCTAGAAATGCAATATGGGGATCTGGATTTATTGGTTTTTACCTATTTTTAAGAATATTAGAAAAATATTCGGTCACACTTTATTTTGACACTATACATTGCAACTAGTTCTAGTGTAAGTTGACATGTCATTGCAAAGTTTCTTATAGTCAGTTAAATGTCTGTTGAAGGAGCAGTTTACAGAGACAGTCTACTAATACTCAAATGAACCATCAAAATAAAGTGTTACCAAATATTTTCCCAGTAAGATGGTCATTTTGGGCAGCTCCAAAACCAGTATGAGCCAGTGATGTTGGTTCTAGCCCAGTTCTAGCACACACCGATTACATGCAGGGTCCACTTTTGGAAATATCTAGTGTGAGGGATGTATTTTGAAAAATTTTCATACAATGAAAGTCAGAGGGGTCCAAAACAAATTGCATATTATAATAGTTTCACAAAACACTGGTTTGGAATGACATAATTTCATTTTTAATTGCACTATGCGTTTAAAGCTTACCATTTCAATTCATCTTTATTTCTGTAGCGCTTTTACAATGTAGATTGTGTCAAAGCAGCTTCACATAGACGTTCTAGTACATTGAAACGGTGTCAGTCCAGATTTCAGAGTTTAAGTTCAGTTTAGTTCAGTTCCGTGTGGTTTTAAACTTCACTGCTGAAAGTCCAAACACTGAAGAGCAAATACATCGATGCACAGCTCCGCAAGTCCCAAACCAAGCGGCAATGGTGAGGAACAAACTTCACCAATTGATGAAGTGAACACTGTAAAACCCAAAAAGTTAAGGTAACTCAAACCATTTGAGGAATCCGATTGCAACAAACCATTTAAGTTCAAAAAAACAATCCTAATGAGTACTGTGAACTGAATTCATTTGAGTAAACGAAGCATTCACAGTAAAACCCAATAAATGAAGAGAACTCAAACCAACTGAGTACTGTAAAACCCAATAAGTTAAATCAACTCAAACCGTTTAAGGGAAACCGATTGCAACAAACCATTTGAGTTAAAAAAAACAAACAAACTAATCTACAATGAGTACTGTGAACTTACTCCATTTAAGTTGAAGTAATGAGGTATTTAATTAACTCATTACCTTCAACACTGAGTTCAAAACTCTCTTCAAATGAGTAGAATTAACTTTCAGAAGATTTTGAGTTACCTACACTTATTTCATTTGATAAAGTTGACTGTTGGGTTTAACAGTGAAGGAATAGTTTTAATAAACTTTAGAACAGTTTTAATAATAGCTTAATTTTTTTAAAATACTGCTGCCAAATTGATACTTAAATTGTTCTGATGCCTAAACTATGCCTGAACTGACACTTCAAAAAGGTGGCATAAAACGAACCTGAATGATATTAAAGTTTTGTTTTTAATTAAAAAAGTCATTTACTTTGAATAATACATTAAATGTTTATAGTAAATGTGAATATAAAACATAAATAAATACAATAAACTAAAAAAAAAAGTCACCTTGAATGGCTTGAGAGAGAAAAATTACAGCAATTTTTCATTTTTGGGACAATGACAACGATCGATATACTACAAGACTTGAGGAGTCTGAAAGCGCCCTGAAAAAGCAAAGAAATTCAGCATTCTTACACACCGCTTTGCCAATTCAGTCTAGAGATGTGCAAGATTAATTACTATCATTGTAAGGCGTGAAAGAGAGAATTGGACCTTAATTATGTTAACCTCTAGACCAGCACCTTGCCTTTTTAAAAGCGTAACTCGACAGTAAAAGAAAGACTGCTATTAAGATGCTTTCTCTGTATCCTTGACAGTCTCTGCCAAGCACACTGATCCAATTATCCATTTATAATTAACTCGATGAAAGCAAACGTCTCTGTATAAACACTATTTTTGATCATAGTAAGCACAGATCTTGTTGGCCATGGCAGAAATGATAGACATCCATTAAAGTGCATATTCAGAGTACTCAACCTTGAGTATTAGATGCATTTTTGATCCTACAAGCTGTAGGTCAAAGGTCACCAAGAGGAATTTTCTGTCTGTCCTCGCTTAGAATGAACCAATCAGGTATATAGCATAAGTAAAGTGTTGTAGGAATAGAACGCATGCATTTATGCAATAAATAAAAGGCTTGATGCCTTTGATGGAGTACCGCTCAATGCAGGCATTTAGTTCAGCCTGTCTTCGATCCCGCTGCTGCTGCCAGAGGAGCTGTTAGCCTAGAGAAACATTAATGATTCAACAGAAATGAAATGCACAAATACCAAAGTGCACCAGCCATTTTGCAGACAGGCCCCGAGGCCACTCCGCAGTTATTAAAAAACCTAACATTATACATTCCCATCACAGATAAGTCGGATCGCTTGTTCTCTCATATTAAGCCTGTTTGGTCCAGTGGAGATTGATCAGAGGACAAAGCCATCGAACAAACTTCTCTTTTGTCACGCCGTTGAAATATTCATAACATTTTTCATTATCTCCGCATTCGAATGCAACAGCGCAATCGCCTTGTTAGGGAGGAATCAGATGCAAAATGAGAAATGTTACTCTTCAGTGGGAACGTCTTATGAATCGGCTGTCCATCAGCGAGGGAAGGCACAAGTGCTGGAGAATGAGAAGAGAGCAATTCTATGGCTCAGTGGCGGAGGCGTGCAGACAGACACAATCAGTATTCAACAGAGTCAGAGAGCACAAGAGGCCCTGGACTCTCTCTCTCTCACCATTGATTGGTACCTCGACCTGTGCTCAAATCAGTCTTAGGCCCTGTTTACATCTAGTATTAAGATGGACAATAGGGTGACACTAAATACAGGTGCAATCAGGGCCTTAAAGGAACACTCTACTTTTGTTTTGCTTTTTAAATAGATACACTTTACAACTTCCCTAGAGTTTAGCTTCTTAGAATCTCGCTCCAAAAATAAATGATATTTTTTTTATAATTTTGCTTTTTTAAAACTTGACTCTGCTGCAGTTACATCGTATACCTAAAGTTGCTATTTTCTATGCCGATATGGGTAGGAAATATACTTTCGTTCCGGCATAATAATCAAGGAACATTGCTGCCGTGCCATGGCTGCGTAATATCCAGACATGGCAAAAGTACACAAATCCTTTACCCAATTAGAAGTACAGATACTCTTGTGTAAAATGACTCTGGTAAAAGTTGAAGTACTGATTATACTTTTGTACTCAGGTAAAAGTAAAGAATTACGGTCTCAAAAATGTAGTTAAGTAAAAAGTACCCATTACTACTACAGTACATGTTTTAGTTTCGCTAGGTAGATAAATATCTGGTCCCCACCACCCCATGTATCATCATCTTAATGCAAACTCGCAGCATTCATCATGAAGTTTTGCGGCTGTTGGATCAAAAACAAAAATTCATGTTCATACACTCTAAAATTAATTTTATGGGCCTGTCTATCTTTAGAAATAATGTCTTACATTTTACACTAAACTCTGTCCAAAATATATTGAATTGTTTAAATTTTATATTTGAAAATAATTTTATTAAATATATAAAAAAATATAGGGGCGACGCAGTGGCGCAGTAGGTAGTGTTGTCGCCTCACAGCAAGAAGGTCGCTGGTTCGAGCCTCCGCTGGGTCAGTTGGCGTTTCTGTGTGGAGTTTACATGTTCTCCCTGCATTCGCGTGGGTTTCCTCTGGGTGATCCGGTTTCCCCCACAGTCCAAAGACATGCGGTCCAGGTGAATTGGGTAGGCTAAATTGTCTGTAGTGTATGAGTGTGTATGGATTCTTTCCAGAGATGGGTTGTGGCTGGAAGGGCATCTGCTGCGTAAAACAAATGCTGGATAAGTTGGCGGTTCATTCCTGTGGCAACCCAGATTAATAAAGGGACTAAGCCGAAAAGAAAATAAATGAATGAATGAATGAATGAATATTAAAACTATATTTTCTTTTGCTAAAATAAATACCTATCGTATTTGACTGCAAACTTTTGTTTTTTGCTTTAGCAGCTCTCATACATAACCCTTTATTTTAGTGTTTTTTTTCCAGGGTATTGAGGATATTTTATTTAATGGATAAACATTAATTCTGTTAATACATTTATTCTATGCTAAAAGCTACATACACAGGCATGACTACAACCTACAAAATATGTGCATGATCTTTTATTCACGTGATAAATTCAGGATCTTTTGCTTTATATTTTTATTCAAAAATTGCCCAGTATAATTAGTTTTGTTGTTGTAAAACATGTTAAAAAAAATTAATTGAAGATTAATATGCCTAAATGTACAGTCATAGAGTCAATAAAAAATTAATTAAAAATAGTTTTAAACAGCATAAATTCTGTATTAGGAAATTTGAACGCGCACTGCAGCACGCAATGACGAAAATAGACTGACTGCATCAAAAAGGCACTCAAACTGCGCAATGACAAGAAATAGTATAGATTGTGCCACCAAACACATGAAAACGAAAGTAACGAGGAAGATTTAAAAATGTAAGGAAAGTACAGATATTTATCAAGGAATTTATTCAAGGAATATACAAAGTTCCATGAGTTTTATTTTCTTTGGTGTCATTTGGGATTTTTTTGGTTGTAAAACTACAGTGTAACTTTAACTTTATTAAAAAACAGTGAACTCAAAACAAGTAGTGTGTAGATTGATTACTTAACTGATTAGCTAAAATGAAAAACAATGATGTCTTATGCATGCGAGTAGTAGTTGGTGATGCACACATGTGGTCTTGTAGTCTACCACTGTTGCTTTGGTTGTTTTTGAAACCACTGTGCGTCTTACAAAAGCAAATTTTTTATCCGATATGCTCACCTTATTCGTACCAATTTTCCGAATGTGTGTAAGAAAAGTTAATACTACAGTTTCATCATCCGATTTTAAATATCCAGAAAGAAAGTAAGCCCAGACACAGCAGCCATTTGTCAACATAAAGGAATGGCATTCTACATCTGGCAATGCTGCTTCAGCTCTTGATTATTGTCTATTCAACAAGCCCCCTGTGTTTCTCAAGTCTGCTGTTGTCCACAAGGTCAAGTCTGCTTCATGCTGCTCTCACTCCCTTACAGCAGATATAATGACATCTTTTAATTATTATTTATTTATTTATATATTTAAGCATTTAGCAGACGCTTTTATCCAAAGCGACTTACACCTGTGAACACATACCCAGGCAGTGGGCTGCACAAGGAGAAGTTGGGGCATTGGTGCCTTGCTCAAAGAAATCACCTCAGCTGTGGCATTGAAGGAGGAAGACAGTGCTGTTTATTCACTCTCTCCAACTACAATTCCTGACGGGCTTGGGACTTGAAACTGTGACTTTGGATCCAACTCATCACTAAGCTACATATCTCCACATCATCAAGATATGGTTTCTTCCAGTGCTTTAAACAAGTTGGGAACACTGCCAGTGGGGTTAATATCTGATCCCATTTAGATTTATTAAGTGTGAACCTACACTGGTCTCACAGTTCGGTTCGGTTACGATTATCATGCCATCGATTCGGTTCAATTCGATATCTCGGTGCATTGACGATGCTTTCAATACACAGTTTTATATTTTCTTCACAGCACAACAATTCTTGTATTAAAATGTATAAATATATTTATATTTATATACTATTTGTAATACAATTTTGTCATTTAATACAAACAGTAAGATATATAAACTGTACCTTTAAAAACACAAGCATTTATAGGAAATAAACAAATGTAAATATCCCGCTCGCTCTCTGAGCATTGTCTTGGTCATGCGCTCAACAGAAAGGGCTGCGATTGGCACTGGCGCTCTTCACAGATGAGTGACACTGATAAACTGCAGCGGCGATCACAGCTGATCCATAATAGACGTGGTGGAGAAGACTACAGACACGCGCCAGTGTCTGTATCCAGAAGTATCGCTGTAACAGCCGAGAGGAGAGGAAAGGTCATGCCCAGCAGGTCAAATGGGCCACAGTGAGAGAGAGAAATGGAGTTTACTTTCATTCTCTCAATAGCAGTGAAATAGGGGTTTCTGCTGTTAGTGTCAGTGAAAAACTGTCCAGCAAACACACACACAGTGAAATTGTGCAGAGTTTCTGCGTTTTTAAATAGTTGGAGCATTTTAAATTCTCGCGCTCGCCTCCCTCGCCATAGTAAGCTACCGCAACATAGCGCATATGAGATAAATGCCGTCAGTACATAATAACCTGTTATGATTATTACTGAACCGATACTGCACCGAAGAAACAATTAATTTTGACACCCCTATTAAATAGCTTTAACTTGGTACACCAGACCAAAACTTAGTTAAGCTAGTGTAGTAATAAACTGATCGTTTTGAGTAAATGAACATATTCATCCTGACAGCTTAGTAAATGTGACAGCAAAATCAAAGATTTTGTAAATAAAACTAGCAAACAGTAAAACACTGTAAACAAACTTATTAGTTCCCCCATAGCAAGCCAGAAAGAGGATGAACAGGACTGAACAACAAAAACACACTTTGTTTACTGGAAGCCTATTTATTCAAAATAAAATGTGTCTCACTTGATTAAAATAACAACAAAACTTATATTGATAATGGAAATGTTACAATGAGACACATTATGTTAGAAATATGCTATATTGCATATTTTAGCATACATACTAGTCAACAAAAATGTTCTGATTCAAATGTTTATGGTACATATCCGTCATCTGTTGCTATAGTGAGTAAATTTTCATTTCTGGATGAACTGTGCTTTTAAACACAAGAATCATTTATCAGAATGTTAAATTTTGATCTAGTCTTTCAGAGTCATATGCTTCAAAGACAGATCTGCTCCCACAAGCCCTTTAAAGCAGAATGGGGGAAAACTGTGTTTCCTCAAACACAACAGTGCATAATCACTGTTGACAAGCTAGGAAATCAGATCTTACAAAGCTGGACCGTCCCCAAAGGCAGAACATGCTCAAGCACTAACGAAAGCTGCGCTTTAATTCTCAGGCACTTTCAGCGTGGCTTAAAACTCAGGCAAGCGTTAAACGTGCACTGATCGTATAGCCACAAAGTGAAGGTTAGAAGGACAGTGTGTGAGCGGGCAACTCAAGCGTGCAGGAATCTCCACAGAGCTGCCTCAGACACGCATCCTAAGCTATGCTAATTCACTTGTCCCAAACCCTCTCATCAACTTGCCCTTATTTTGAGGTCGCTATCGCATGCGTCACCACAAGAGCTCATCCAGGACGGCAGAGAGTTTATAACGCGTGATTTTGGATGCACCCTCTGACAGCTGTCACTCAAGTACTCTCCACAAGCCAACACTACACTGATTTGATTGCTGATCTTTTGACCCGCAGCCCCATTCTGTCTCTGCTCTAGACATGAAGCAGCTCCACAGAACAAGAACTCGGCTGCTCTACGCTATGCTTAAGGGAGCCTCACAAACACACTCGGGGAGATGCAAATAGCTTATTATGTAATCTTTTATATTATAGCAATTTTTCATTGCCTCTTGAGACGAGAGGCTGTGCAAATGAGACGCGGTCAGGATGACAAGTGAAGGTAAGAGTTGCACCATACGTTATGTGATTTCTCCATAATTGCTATGCTTCAAGCCCCTTCTTGACGTGAACACGGGGAGCACCAGGGCTCCCAGAAGCCTGTAATCTGATGGCAGACACGCTGAACACTGCTAAGGGCCCCTCAACCTACTACCATCCATCTTTCAGGAGACAGCGACACTGTGAAACGAGAAGCCAGATAAATCTACATCGCTCTCATTTTAGCTTCAGTATCAAATTGCTGGATTACAATAGCACTGAAGAAAAATGTGCATAGGAACAATTTGTGTTGCAGAAAAGTATGGTGATCTCCTGAATGGTGAAGTTCTACAAAAAGGATGTCAAAAGCGTCATCACCGATAATGATGATTATTGAAAATGTCAGCTCAGGTCAACATTTTAAAAAGAATAACCTTTTAAAAATTATTCAAGCTATACTGTAGGTATTTAGAGGACTTTTGGACCTTGAATGTTCCTTATTCAGTTTCAATATATAAAAAGAAGCATATATTCACCTTTTGTCAATAATATAGTTTAGAAACAACTTAAGGCTGAGTAAACTCTTTTTGGGGTAAAATGCAGATATTTCTAACAGCCCAAATGGTTACACTTCATTTGGATAGTCTCCTTTAAATAGTTTTCAATATATATATAGGCCTATATATATACACAATATACAGTTGAAGTCAGAATTATTAGCCCCCCTGAATTATTAGCCCTTCTGTTTATTTTTTTCTCCAATTTCTGTTTAATGGAGACAAAATTTTTTCAACACATTTCTAAACATAATAGTTTTAATAACTCATTTCTAATAACTGATTTATTTTATCTTTGCCATGATGACAGTAAACAATATTTTACTAGATATTTTTCAAGACACTTCTATACAGCTTAAAGTGACATTTAAAGGCTTAACTAGGGTAATTAGGTTAACTAGGCAGGTTAGGGTAATTAGGCAAGTTATTGTATAATGATGGTTTGTTCTGTAGACTATCGAAAAAAAATATAGCTTAAAGCGGTTAATAATTTTTACCTTAAAAAATTCAAAACTGCTTTTATTCTAACCGAAATAAAACAAATAAGGCTTTCTCCAGAAGAAAAAATATTATCAGACATATTGTAAAAATGTCCTTGCTCTGTCAAACATAATTTGGGAAATATTTAAAAGAAAACAAATTCAAAGGGGAGCTAATAATTCTGACTGTATATAATTTGTCAGCTAGCTTTCATTTTAGTATTACTAAAGTCTTAGGAGCCTTTCTCAGTAACCCTTCTGGTGCTCAAATACAGTTCTGATACAGATTTATCCATGCAATAATATAAAGAAATAATAAAAGTAAATAAAAAAGGAAGTTATAGAGCAGTGGCTAAATTAGTCTTTTTTCTGGATTTATCAGTCTTTTTATGACTGCACGGCATTTAGCTTTGAGATAGAGCTGCACGATTCTGGCTAAAATGAGAATCGCGTTTTTTTGCTTAAAATAAAGATTCTGTAGATGTAAAATAAAGGTTCACATGAGTAGGCTATTATTATTGTTATTTCAGAATACAACTATTCATAATTCTGATGTTGAATTATTGTGTTTGAGACATATGCTTGCAATCTGTCATTGACAACATTATTATACCATTTTTTTCTACTGGTAAAATCAGACATTTGTCATTATCAGATTTCCTCTTGCATTATATTCAACATATAGGCTAGAGTAGTTATACTGACACTGTTAAACATTTGCTCTCATGCACAACACTCTGTGTTCGCTATGAAAGAAAAACATATTAAATGCTTGTCATAATCATAACTCTAAAATGCGATATGATTATTTAATGATGTGCCTGCTTTCGGTTTCATTTTCGCTGCTAAGTGCGGTTCATACTTCCCGCGCGGCTCCCAAACGATTACTCTGTGCCACAAACTGAATGTTATTTACAACTTTATTACCTGTTATTCACAGCCTATGCAAGTTCTGTTCACTAAAGTGGGGCATCATTCACAGGCGCGCGACCGCCCTCTCTGTGGTAACAGCTCACGACACGGTCAGCTCACGTCATGTGTGTTTTCGTGGCCGTGAATACATCATTACATGAAAACAGAAATGACATTTGTGGGTGAATTATACCTTATAAATACAGTATGTGAGTATTTCCACACCATTTGGAGGTGTTCACGTTGCTGAACATTGTATGTAAAACAACGTGAAGACTTGTGCGGCCGCCTTTGCTTTTTTCCTGAACTTGAAAATATGATTGGCAGAATCGTATAAATGCTGGATTAAGATCGTCTAGGGGGTCGAATCGAGATCGCGATATTTTTACGATTAATTGTGCAGCTCTACTTTGAGATGGGCTCTAATTTAATTTGGTCTATGAGGCATTTCTTTTTTTTAAATAATCTAATGCATGTCATGTTTAGGTAAGAAGTGATTTGGCTAGATGACTTTTAGGACTTGAGAAGATCCTCTAGTTTCGTGTACAGTTTATACTTCTGAAAGGGTTGCCCAATTTAATTTCTGAGGGCCAACACCCTGCAGTTTATCTCCAATGAGTTCCGACACACTAGCCTAAAAGTGTGTAGAGAATTCTAAAAACATGGATTAGTTGGTTTGTGTATGTTTTAATTTGTGTATGTAAGCTCTGCAGGTCAGAGGCCCTCCTGGAACTGGTTTGGACACCCCTAGTTTATCATGACATTGCAAATTCCATGGAAAAGCAATGTTACTGATTATTTACGGATTAGTCAAACTGTGTATTCATGTGCATACTCATTGTTTTGCTAACAAGCACGGCTTATGCACTGCAAACAAAGATCATTTATATCTCATTTTTGACTTCCACAATCTTTTGATTCTTTGCATTACATTCATGACAAATAGATATGTGTGATGTTCTGTGTTTTCAAAAATTTCAAAATCCAAAGTACAAAAATGAAGCATCAAACATTTATTCATCCATAGTCTTCTGTATAGTCATTCCCTAGCAACAGGGGTAACCAGCTGCCCCTCTGATGATGTACAATGGTTTGGAAACAAAAATCAGTAAGAGAAGTCCATACAAACTCACAGTAATTCGTAGCTTTTTGATCTTATGGTTAATTCGTATAAAATTGTACGATCTCATTCAGACAATTTAGGTAGGATTTGCTCATCCCTCAATGACGTTGGGTTTAGTGCCAAGTCTCCTTTTAAAAATCATACATTTTTCTATGCCTGAACTCATTTGAATTTGTATCAATTATCCACTAAACTGACAAAAAGTAAGATGGTTACGTTTCCTTATGAGATCAGGCTGGCTTTACACGTTCTTCCAAAATTACTGATGGTGAAAAAATGGCTCTTGTTGGAACAATAAAAAGGTTGTTGTCTTCTAAATGATGCACTATTAGATGCATTAAGTGTATGAACTTTATAAGGTTATGTTTTCAATCAACTCTGAAGTCTTAAGGCCCCACCCCCTGACTACTTAAAGCTGTGACAATTAGTTTTTAGGTTAAATAAATGCATCAACCATGTATTAAATGGCATCATTTTTGCATCAACAATGATCTATTCTAAACCACTATAAATGGCAAATCGTCACCTTAGAATTATAAGGTTCTATCTGACATTTTTGGTCAAAATTGAGTTTTTGACATATTCTTATTAAATGATAACTTATTTACATTATGGGATGTTTTTAATAAGTTGTTTACATTAAGACTTTTTATTTAAAAAACAAATGTTACACACATACTGTTTGCTATGGAATGCAAAAACTTTGAAGCTCAATATCGAATAATCATTCATAACGCAGATAGAACCTTATAATTCTAAGGTGACAAAATGTATCACTAAAGTAGCGAAAATAAATTCGATATGGGCATTGTTTAAAGAGTCTAGTGAGGTCAGAGATTGAGAGAACAAAGACAAAAATCTCTATAGTGCAGAACCTTCTAATGTAGTCCAAAACACATCATGAATTTAAATGGATACTTGATGACTGTTAAAAAGAAGGTTAAGAAACTCTTGTGTCGGAGCCCAGTTTCTCTTGCTCTTTTAGAGACTGAGTAGCACACATACAAAACCGCACATACTGCCATCTTTTTTTTACTTCCCATAAAGACTTTAAGGTTCAAATGACCATTTTTTGGTGATGATGTGGTTACAGCACACAAGTCACTGCGACGAAATGATCCGCAAAGACAAAGTGATATAACCTGCTTTTTAGCCCAGTTCCTAGTGGATTTGCTGAATTTAATATTTCATAAGGGACATTTTGTAGACTCCGGCCAAATCTAGAAACTAACGAGTTGAAACACAAATCTAAAAGACACCCTGCTCTCAGCAGCCAGTGAGGGGCCCATTAGTTTCAGCCGCACAGTTCAGCCTATGGGGGCCTGTTCAAGGCCTATGCAAAAGCAGCAGCGGTGTGCGAGCATGGCATGTAAACAGGCCTTTAATCAGGGAATGGTTTGGGGAGAGCTCATTTTAATCTGTGATTATAACAGCAGATCAATGCGATTCCCGCTTCAAGCTGCGTCCAAGACAAAAAGGAGGATTTGCATCAAATATTCATAAGCAAGCAATGCTTTCTAATGGTTCTCTGGCTAGAGCCGATTTGGGGCTTTTATTATAGGATATTGTGCAGAGTCAATGGACTTACTGGACTCTTTTAATTACAGGGCAGAGCACCTCTGCAGTCCTAGACGATTTCACCAGGGGTTTCTCTTGATCTGCTTCCATCTAAGGCTTGTTTATATGCAGAATGCAGTTGGGCACCATTATAACGAAGTAACTGAAGAATTCGTATAATAGTATAATCACACTGATATAGTGTCTGAATAGGAAATGCAAGTAAAGTATTTGGGTTAAAATATCTACAAACATTTATCCAATATTCTCATCCAAAATAGCATAACGTATACCAATGTTTCAGTGCCAGTGCTAGTATGGTTTACAAATAAATTACTCTTATAATCTAGGGATACAATAATTATTTGGAATCAGATAACCTATATAGGGTGGCATGGTGGCTCAGTGGTTAGCACTGTTGTCTCACAGCAAGAAGGTCGCTGGTTCGAGTCCCAGATGGGCCAGTTGGCATTTCTGTGTAGAGCAGGGGTGTCCAAACGCGGCCCTGGAGGGCCGGTGTCCTGCAGATTTTAGCTCCAACTTGCCTCAATACACCTGCAAGGATGATTCTAGAAAGCCTAGTAAGAGCTTGATTAGCTAGCACAGGTGTGTCTGATTGGGGTTGTAACTAAACTTTGCAGGACACCGGCCCTTGTTGGCAGTTCATTCCACTGTGGCAACCTCTGAAATACAGACTAAACTGAAAGAAAATGAATGAATAACCGAATGAATGAATAACCAATATATAGGGTGATAAGTAAAAATCTTGATATAACTTGTTTTGGGCCTGATTACGAAAACAAAACACAAACAAAGAAGACAACTTACAACTTTAATATAAAAAACTGTACTATTATTATGTGTTATTTAAACCGGTTCAAACACGTTTTAATCATTTTTAATCATTTTTATTCTGTTATTTTTATTTTTTATATTTTTTAATTAATGTTTCTTTTGCTCCTGTTTATGTAAAGCACTTAAAATGACCATTGTGTATGACATGTTTTATATAAATAAACTTGCTTTCTGCTAAAAACAATGAAACTTGCCTAAAAGATGAACATTCTATAGGATCTTTCAAGAGTTTGAAATGAACTTTTTCATGCACAGGCCAATTTTGCAAAAACATTTTCAATATAACGGCCAATGATAACATCTACTAGCCAAAACAAACTATCAGAAATAACAGGATTATCAAAGCGTTAACTAAATTTGAATGATATAAAATTAGCTGACGGGTTGTCAGTTTGTAATGTCATCAATCATTTCTTCACTAACGTCTATACTGAAATAGTCGACTTGAAGCTTCTACTGTGTCGACATCTATTCAAAAACTTGTTCAAGCTTCAACTGTGTGTGATAATAATGAAAATATCGAAAAAATTATATCATGATGACAATTATAGTACCTCTTTATTTTAATAATAAAGTTTGTCACATAAGTATGACAGTCATTCTCATGGAAATCCCTGCACAAATCAATTAAGATGCTAGAACACTTATTGCACAAAAGAATTGGAAATGTTGCATTTATGAGAACAGGCTGGGAAAAAAGGGGCTTCTTAATTGTCTCCTGGGGCTCCATCCATTCCTATCTGTAAGTATAAACTGAACAAACCAAATTTCAAACTCCCCAGCAAGCATTTTTTGTTTTAAAAGATGTCTAATAGATGTGTAATAGACAGTCTAAACAGTCATCCTAGCTAAAACCGTCCTAAATTTCAGATGACAGTGAAAATCTAATAGACGTCTAAGAATAGGCCAAAATAAACAGAATAAACAAAATAAACAGAATAAACAAATAAACAGAAATGAATGACTACACATATAAAGTCTGTCTACTCTGTCTGTTTGACGACTAGTCTAGTTTTGGGTTATTCTTAGATGTCTAATAGATTTTCACTGACAGCCCAAGTTTAGCCTTGTTTTAGCCAAGCTGTCTACGTTTAGATGTCTATTAGATGTCTATTAAACGCAAAATTGTTTGCTGGGTCTGGTTACTAGCTCAAAATTGGAGTTTCGGAATTAGCCACAGAAGCTTGTTATAGGATGAAAAACTAGTCCTACACGCAAGAGCATTTTAAGGACATAAAAAAGCACAAATATTTTGACATAAATCATCTGAACAATGTTTTTTATGTGTGATATCTGTAATATTGACTCGTGTTTTAAATTATTATTTAACTTGTACATTATCATTTAAAGCAAACATTCATAGTTTCCAAATGTGTACAGAACATCTCTCCAAATTCTGTCAAGGCATTGCAATAAACTCTTCCTCACAACTAAATTCCCTGAAATTGAATTAGAAATGGAAACAGATGTTTTCATTGAATTATATGCCAGACGGTCTCATTTGCTTAATTAAGTCTCAAACTGTCAGTCAAACTGAGCTGCGTGCTACAATTTGTCAATATTCCCTTAGATTCAAGCGTTGAAAGCTCGCCCGTGTCTATTTTTGATTCACAAATCTACCTTGTCCTAAAATCTTCACTCGTTTTTCAAGCACTAACATAAAGCAGCAGCAAAAATCCATGATTGTCTAGCCGGGGTCATTAAGTGCTAGAGCTAACACTTGCTCTCACTAATACAATCCACTTTAATCTTTTCAATGTTTGATTGTATTTGCTTGAAAGCAAACGCAACAAGTACATAATTATCAGACTAATTAAGCTGCCAAAACACAAACACACTGCAAGAGCACCTTCAGAACAGTGAGTGCATGATTCATTAGCATCTGCTGTAAGCCTATTAATCATCTAACAGCCAATTAGCGCACTGTTACCGTTTGCAGTGGATATGTAAATAAATTCCTGGGTTAATTTCTTCCTCTGATAATAAAGGGAACATTATGAAAATTAGCTGTGTGACTATGTAAATGATCTATGTCGTTAATTGCGTGGTGGCTGATAGATGTTTTTTTTTGCCACAGACCAGAGTAGTGATGCAAAGAAACATTTTCTCAGGCTGTTAGAGAAATTAAACGGGCAGCCTCAGATTCCCGAGAGGCACTTGCAGCATGCAATAATGACATTTAGCCGCCCCTCTCTCTGACTGATGATCATAATAATGCTTGTGCCTGGCAGCGAGCCAGTATTGAGGGGTGGTCGGCGGTGGCTGGCGAATAGCAGGTTGGACACACATATGAAGACACATAAACAGAAAATGGTGCCCTTGCACAGCTAGCCAAATTAGCCGTGCCATCCGTAACTACCAGCGATTAATATTCATTAGTGACTAGTAAAAGGAGGCCCCTCCATTAGCAAATTAGCTCAATGTACAAGCTACCATCACAGCATTTGTCACCTCTGGCTGACAGTGAATACAGAATTAGCATCGATAAGGTGGTAGACTTTAGTCAGAGTAGATGCCACATTTAACTTGACAGAAACAAATAAGCTCTTTCTGGGTTCTTAAAGGTATAGATCACCAAAAGATAAAAATTAAAAAGTACAGTACTAACCAAAACAGGTAGCCATTGACATCCATAGTATGAAAAATATAGTATGGAAGTCAGTGGGTAAAAGATTCTAACATTCTTCTTTTTACAAAAATTCAAACAGATTGAGAAACAAGTGGAGGGTAAAGGGTAAGTGATGACAGAATTTTCATTTTTGGCTGAACTATCCCTTGAGACATGTACAAATGTACTAGCAAAAATACCAAAATACAAATATACTAGCAATCATTTGTAGTTTTCACAGTAATGTGCCAAGATATAGTCCTGTGCTTCTTTCCTTGCTTTTTATAGTTCACAATGAGGACAAAGGCTTTAACAGGATGCGTACATGAATTCTGAACACAACACTTAGTAGTCCTATAATTGTATTATTTGAAAAACATGACCTATTATTTACTGTAAATATAAAAAAAAAACATGAATACTTCTAATTTTTTGAGATTAAGAACAGATTAGAAACTACATTAAAAATCGAATTACCTTTCTTGTAACTGTGGTAACCTGTGCCTTGTTTATGTGCCTGTGCTTGCTTTTTATATAGTTTTCTTTGATAATTATGGTATTTAATTGGCACAACAAATTGGCAAATAAATTCTAAATTAAAGGTGCAATATTGTAAGTTTGACACCCAGTGGTTGAACTAGGTATTGCATTCCTGGATCAAAACACAAGCAAGTGCAGGTTGCTAGATTGCGGACAAACAGGGGTCTGTTCTTCATATGTGGATTACTCAGTTAGCTGAATTTGGTTATTGACAATTTGACACGATCCAGGATCGTTCCGTTCTTCAAAGCTCAGCCAAGAGTTGTTGTCATAGCAACAGTTCTGGTAGCTCAAACCTGCTCGGAAGCAGGTTTATTTCATATAAACAGGATTAGATCGGGTCAGTTCAAGCAGCGATAATACTGAAAATATGTACCGAATTCTGATATTTTCTTACAGTAGTAGTTATATACACTTGGAAAAATAGTAAATATATGTTTTTTAATTTTAAAAATATATATATGAATAAAACTTATGCAATCTGCATTCCGAAATAAAAGTACAAAAACTGCCACCTGGTGGTTTAAAGAGAAAATTTATTGATATGAACTTTTTAGATACAAACGCGTATAAATCGCTTTAGTACAATTTGTGTATGATAATAGACATGCACAATATGCAACCTTTTTAAAGAAATAATACATTTATGCAGTCATAAACATGTTTTGAAAGTTAATATGACAGTGATTTGATGCTTCACAAAAGTTGCAGACACCTTATATCAAAATGCTTTTGTGATGCAAAATTAATTTAAACATCCAGTTATTCTTTACACCGATTAAGAAACCGGCTATTACTACTATAAAATCCATTGTAAAACTAAATAAATTGCTAAATACTCTTGACACATGAAAGTGTAAAGCCTGCATCCCACAACAAAGGTGGAAAGTTATTGCGTATCATATTTAACAAACCGTTTACTAGAAACTTTATGTAATTTTGCTCACATGTATAATTGAATATTAATCAGATGATGTCATTACGCTGCTTTGGCAACAACCAATCGTGGCATTGCTGATCATGATTTCGAGGATCGATAGATCTGTCCTTCACAACACACGCAGAGATCTCAGATCAGTTCATCCAGTCATTGAACTTGAAAAACCAAATTAGCCAGATATCAGTTATCAAGATCAAAAGATCCAGGATCTGTCAAATCATCCTTGATCATTGAAGCGAGGTATGAAGAACATACTACAGGAACGAGGAATGGAGCCTAAACGCTGATTTAAATCATGTTCTAAATAAAAGCAATGGTAATATTTACCATATTAATAGGAGTTTTTGTCCTAATCATTATCTAATTTATATATTAGACATAGTTTCTATTTTTTGCAGCTGAACAACAGAAAACTTGATGACATGATCACCTTAGGTACACCTTATGTACTTTATTCAGTGTTAAATTCACTTATTCAGTGAACTTGAATGCCATTTTACATGACATTTATTGCCATACTACTGAAAGCAGCAGCAGATAGTTCACAGGTGTTGAAAATAAAATAAACTGTTTGAAATTGAACTTTGGAACTGTGAAATAATGCAAACCAACACATATCAGTGAATCAGCATGTACATTTATTAATGTTAAAGAGGGTTAATATGTATTAATTAGATTATAAACCTCACCATTTCATGAGTGAGTGCCTATTCTGTGCTTCTGAATGGCTGTATTTAAATTTCTGTCGTGTTTCGTCTGGTGCAAACAGCCAGATTGCTTATCACTGCAAATCTTGTCACGTAGTGTGTTGTTATGACACAGGGTTACAATGTAACCTGCTCACCTAATGTTTACATCTGTAATATTTATATTATTTGTTAATTAATAATCTCATGTGGAACTCTGAATCTGCGTCTCATTTTGAAGTCTGCTACTGTCCACCGGAGGTCGCATTTCGGTCACGGACGCATGCTTCGAGAGCCTTCCTGATGAATTAAATATGCTGTTTTCCACCAAGGCAACCTGGGGTGCTGAAATATAATTAGCTAAACTGGCATTGGGTGGGTTAAAAAAACAAAACAAAGACAGCGTTCCGGCACGGAAAGCACATTTTCAAAGCAGAATACCTGACTTTAGCATTGTTTTTGAGATAAACAAGAATGTTCACATGGAATGTTTCTTAAATATCTGCAAACATATTATGTTTTTTTATGCTTCAGAAGAGTCAAAAACTTACATACAGCACCTTTAAATATGCAAATCTGATTTTGCATGTATTATATATTTCTGCCTCACACAACCTCGTTTTCTTTTATGTCATATTAAATAAGTCGTCTGTCTATACTGTATGTCTGACAACTGAAATTATGACAACTGAATAACTGAAAGTTATTTCCATTATACAATAGAGGTGCAGGTCCATACTCATTTTAAAGTACATTCTCCATATTCTTTAAAAAAAACTCCATTTATCTGTAGGTGTGAGAAACAAATGGGTTAAGATGACATTATTATATTTTACTATATAAGATTTGGTGGCTTTTTCAGCCTCATATTGTCCCATTCTCCTCTTCTCAACCCGTGATAAATGCTGCAGGCTGCTCCTAATCATCCATGGGACACGAAAGGAAATGAGGCCTAAGACAGAGCAGGAAAGAAAGAAGGAGGGAGGATGAAAATACGAGAGAGACAGGGAGAACGACGAAGGATGAATGGGGCGTTTACTACGGGTGACTTGGGCGATATTTTTTTAGGACGGCTTCCAGCATATAGGGCTGTGAAAACATTACTAACAAGGAGTAGGCCTGAAAAATCGGTGAGATACGCAGAAAAGTAATATCTGACTTTAGCAGTTCTCTATGCACACCCTGAAACACCCTCAGCTGAGTGCAGCCAATTGGATTATGTTTGGGATTATGCAGTGACAGGCCAGATGTTTTTTCGGCATTTAACCGCCTAAACTGCAAACATTTCCTCTGGCTGTTTTGGCTCATTGAGCTGCTATGTGAAGCCTGTCGATTGCCCCCTTGTGTCATTTCTTCCATCTGCAGGGTGATGACACATAAGGCATGATGGGAAGAAGGTGTTCAGAAAAATGAAGGCTATAATTTTTATGGCTTTTTAGTTCAAATAATTATGTTGCCAAGACAAAAAAAATCTGCCATCATTTTAATAGTTAACACAGGCTTACCTATAGTAAATTGATTTTCAAATAATTTTTTTTACAAATTTAATAAATTGTTCCTTTTAATTATATCATCATGCAAAATCTGAAGTTTTTTTGTTTAGTTTTTCTGAAAAGGTATGCAAAATAGGTTACTGTCTTTTTTATGGAGTCAGATCAGTCTCAAAAATAATACATTTACAAAATATAATTCATACATCCACAGCACAATTCACATTTATAGAATCCAATTTGTTCAAAACACGATTCGTAAATACACAAGTTCAATTCATGAATTTGAAACACGATTCATAAATACACAAATGAAATTCATAAATTCAAAACACGATTCATAAACACATAAATCCAATTTGTTAGTTCAAAACACAATTCATAAACACAAATCTAATTTGGAAGTTCAAAACACGATTCATAAATATACAAATTCAATTTATAAGTTCAAAACACAATTCATAAATGCACAAATCCAATTCTGAAGTCCAAAACATGATTCATAAATATACAAATTCAATTTGTAAGTTCAAAACACGATTCATAAATACACAAATCCAATTCGGAAGACCAAAACACAATTCATATATACACAAAGTCTATTTGTAAGTTCAAAACACAATTCATAACTGCACAAATCCAATTCAGAAGTCCAAAACACGATTAATAAATACAAAATACAATTTGTACGTTCAAAACACGATTCATAAATACACAAATACAATTCGGAAGTTCAAAACACGATTCCTATATATACACAAATCCAATTTGTAAGTTCAAAACACGATTCATAAATATACAAATCCAATTCGTAAGTTCAAAACATGATTCATATATACACAAATTCAATTTGTAAGTTCAAAACACGATTCATATACAAAAATTCAATTTGTAACTTCAAAACACAATTCATGAATTCATAAATCCAATTCAGAAGTTCAAAACACGATTAATAAATACACAATCCAATTTGTAAGTTCAAAACATGATCCATAAATACACAAATCCAATTCAAAAGTTCAAATCACGATTCATAAATACACAAATCCAATTCGGAAGTTCAAAACACAATTCATAAATACACAAATCTAATTCGGAAGACCAAAACACGATTAACAAATACAAAATCCAATTCGGAAGTTCAAAACACAATTCATAAATGCACAAATCCAATTCGTAAGTCCAAAACACGATTCATAAATACACAAATCCAACTCGGAAGTTTAAAACACGATTCATAAATCCAATTCGGAAGTTCAAAACACAATTTATAAATACAAAATCCAATTTGTAAGTTCAAAACACGATATATAAATACACAAAACCAATTCAGAAGTTTAAAACACAATTAATAAATACAAAATCCAATTCGTAAGTTTAAAACACGATTCATGAATACACAAATCCAATTCAGAAGTTCAAAACACAATTTATAAATACAAAATCCAATTTGTAAGTTCAAAACACGATATATAAATACACAAATCCAATTCAGAAGTTCAAAACATGATTAATAAATACACAAATCCAATTCATTTGGCGAGAATATTTATGATTTATACTTATGAATTCACGAATTGTGTTTTATTTATGAATTGTGTTTTGAATTTACAAATTAGATTTTATAAATGACTTGTGCTGTGCATGAATGAATTTTATTTTGCAAATGTATTCTTTTTGAGACTGATCTGACTCCATATTTGTTTGTCTTTAACACCTGAAAACTTCATACACTGTCATGATACAATAATACTACACTTAGAAATATAAGACAGACTGATACCAACACTCAAAAAAGCTATACATTATTGTACACAGAACCAAACTGAACACATAATTGTTAAAGGGATGACTCAAGTGGGCAGCACGGTGGCGCAGTGGGTAGCGCTCTCACCTCACAGCAAGAAGGTCACTGGTTCGAGCCTCGGCTGGGTCAGCTGTCATTTCTGTGTGAAGTTTGCATGTTCTTCCCAGTGTTCGCATGGGTTTCCTCCAAGCGCTCCGGTTTCCCCCACAAGTCCAAAGACATGTGCTATAGGTGAATTGGGTAAGCTAAATTGTCCCTAGTGTATGTGTGTGAATGGAAGTGTATGGGTGCTTCCCAGTGATGGGTTGCAGCTGGAAGGGCATCCGCTGCTTAAAACATATACTGGTTAAGTTGGCGGTTTATTCCGCTGTGGCGACCCCTGATTAATAAAGGGACTAAGCCAAAGGAAAATGAATGAATAAATAAATTTAACAAGATCTATAGCTTTAGCTAATAATCTTCTACAGTATAATGTTCTATTGAAGAAAAAAGTTATCCTGCTGTATCTTGGACAGCCTAAGGTGAGCATTTTTTGGAACTACCCAACTAAACAAAATATACAAATATGACTCTAAATCCTCTGTATACAATGAGGGTGACTTTACTTAGTGTTGCCAGATATTGCGAGAACAAAAATGGCGAACAAGTAAAAACTTCTAATCGCTTAAGTCCAAACTACATTGTTTGCAAAACATTGCACCTGTCTCTTATTTTAATAAACAATAAACAGTATCAGAATAAACATTGTCACTTCAGCCTAAATATTCTTAATAAGGATATCATTGTAATAAGTTGACATGTTAACCCTTCAGGAACTGGTTCTGCCAAGCAGCCTTTAGTCAAAAAAGTGCAAGAAACCGCTATCAATCATCACGATTACAGATAATGAGTCGTGTTTTGTTCTCACAATTTCAGTATTGAGTCATGTTCTGTACACACACGATACACAATACTTTAAATGATTCACTCCTGCATTTAAATACAGTTATCGCTCCTGAAACTCTACCTCCAAGTAATATCTTGGGCTATTTCTCAGTATTACTTGACCGAAGAATGATTCTCTCTAGTGTTCTGAGATGTAAATGTTACAGAGGGCGAGTCTTGAAATAGTAGCAGCAGGCAGGTAGTCCATTATGATGCCTCGGTAATTTCGATCAATTTAATCATCAAAGTAATTTTCCCTCTCTCTGTGCAGTTGATTGACCTCATTGTCACTCGGCTTGGTAACTTATTTTTCTGAAAGGTCTGCATCAGACTTCTATTCTCAGCAGAGTCATTTCCACCTTGCTGCCGGCTTCCTCCTCCGCCGCCCAATCAATTAACATATGAGTAATACCAGAGCCATTAGAAGGCAGCCAGGATCTAAGGAGTGCTGTCATCCGCTGTTGGAATGATGGCTTAATTTAGCAGCAAGGCTCAAAGGAGCACTTACCCAGGGCACAATCCGGTAGAATCAATAACAACAGTCCCGGCTATATTGTTTCAAACAAGGAAACGGTGGGGAGACAATAAAAGCGTTCAATAGGAATGGCGAGGCCTCAGAGAGACAGTGAGAGAGGGAGACATGCTGGCTCAGCCGTAAATAACGGAGGCTGTAAAAGCTACCGGGCCGCCTCTGATGGGGAGATAAGCGGTGTGACCCACACGGAGAAGCAGGTGAGGGGCACTGCACACTATGGCAAAGGACACATTATATCACTAATCTTACCTCTGCAGTATCAGCCAGAAGAAGCTGAAAGAGGATTGACTCTAAAGTGGTAGAGGAATCGATGAGTTATGAGCAAGGATGTAACCCAGTATTCATGACTGGTGGGAGGAAATGTAAAAGACTGATAATCCTCATTGAAAAATCCATATTGTGTGTGTTTACAACAAAACGCTACAATTCTAGCCAATGTGACAGGGTGATAACACCCTCCTCCGTCATATTTACTAAATGAAATCCAATACTTACTCATTTTAGAATGCCGACTTCACTCTAGAATTCTCACAAAATAGAATTTGCATGCATGTCACTGCATTATTGCTCTTGACAATCATGTAGAAGATAAAAAAAACAATTCTCCTTTAATTAACTGTTACAAAGCCATGACTCCTATCTTCCCCTGTGCCCATATGCAAAGTATACATGCATGACATTATTTTATGTATAATCCTCATATCACAGTTAGAATTATGGCCATTGACAGATGATTTAACATGAGCCAGTTGTCTATATCTGTGATTTAAAGGTTTAAATGTTTATGTAATTATTTAAAATTAATGTATGAGTAAAAAAAGTCAATGACATCTTGGATGTCCTGAGGGTACATTAACTGCAACTCTTTTGTTTTGAATAAACTGTCTCTAAATGTAGTATAATTAGTAGGGATGTAAATTTTTAAAAAGAAATATCAGCATATCTATGTTTTCTGGCATAAGCTGAGGTCTTTGCACATTTACAATGTCCCCTGCTGATGAAAAAACTCTTTCACTGGGGACTGAGATGGCTGGTATGACGAGGTAAGCCTTTCCTAAACCAGAGAGCAGTGTGTACAGAGGTGGTCAATAGGCCCCTCTGCTCTAGGCAACTGGCCACTGGCATAAAAAACTGATTATAATATGACTAATTATATAGTAGGATAGAGACAGGAGTTGAACATGATTATGAAGGTGAATAATTAATATTATTTGTATAATTAATTAGTATAAGTATCAGTGTGATACACTTAAAGAGATAATCTTGAACATTTTAAATATTCAATAATAATGAGCAAATTATTAAAACATACATAAAGTAATTTGAAAAGGAGAGGGTAAAAATAATCTAATACCTGCTTCTGTAACAGAACAACTTTTTGCTTTCAGTCTGAAAAACATCTTCACACATTCGCGATGAAAACACTGATGCACCGTGTGATCTCCGTATAGCACTCGGAGCAAGCGGAGCTGCAAATCCTCCATTTCCTTGGTTTGGTTTATTAATGTTTTTTTTACGTATAGACGTCTTTGCTAATGGTTTATGTGCATCATTTTCATTATTCTATTAGTGTACGTAAACGTCTTTTCGCAGTATTTGCACACAGTTTGTGTTTTGTCTGGCACACTTCACTGCTGTCATTTTACTCTGCCGCCCCACCTCTTGCTCGCCGCTGATGTGCAGGTAAAGCAAATTTGCAACTGTAAACACAGCGTCCCCTCTGTTCAAAGCATGTATCGCGATTCGTTCAACATTTCTACCAATTTGAAAAGTCACATGTTTGAATCGACTTACAACAAGCTCATGGTGAATCATTACATCTGTTATATCTAGTATAATTAACTTTAACTATTACTAATAGGAAACAATGGTCAGTTGACAAACTAATTTGTATAATAATTTGGAAACCTTTTGACAGACATGTGCCTACTAGATAAGCTTCCAAAAACTGTTTACAATGGTGTCGACAGGGTTTAAACAGTTAATGACCTTTATCCACCAATTGAACATGGTTCAGGATGTTTACATGACCTTACACGTTGAGCGTAAGAGCTTGCATGTAAATGCACCCATTGATTGATCGCTAATCTGAATATTGGAGTAGAATGCGGCCATTTCGATGCGTATAAGAGTTCAGAGAGCTTTTCAGAGAGACGGTACTCTAATGGAGACACAAGGACACAAAAACACACACCAAGAAAAGAGCAAGATCTCCAAGACTCTTAATGGCAGACATAATAGCAGAAGAGCCATTTTGCTATATGGTACGGTCAAAACATAGCAGGAGAAATCTGTATTGACAGAACCTTAGAGAGCATAACAAGAGGGCTGGGGTGAACGGATGGATTTCATTTCCACAGCAATCTGTCAGACAATGGCACGTCTTTAAAAAAAAGGCCTAATTTCATCGATTAAAATCGAAGAGTGCAATTATGATGGCATTTGTCAGGCGTTTAATACGAGCTGCTCTTCCTTGCCAGCGCTTAACAATGACACAGCAGAGGAGGCCAGCTGAGTTAATAGCAGGACCATTTCTCTGAGACCAATACTCAGAAACCCCCTCCAGGGCCCAGTCAATGTCACAGCTTCTCGTGTCGCATCATTTCCCTTGCCAGGAGGGGGAGAGAGGCCAAGTATTGATCAGCCTGTAATCAGACAAGCTGTTTGGAGCAGCAGGAAAAACTCCTTGCAGAAGTGCCTCTTGGCTTCACCGGAGATGGAGTGCAGTTTTTGTAGCCTTGTTGGAGGGATGAGTGGGGAGGGAGATGGCAGTGATCCCCTCAGCTGACACCATCCATTAAGTCCGGCCTTGTCTGACAGCGCACATCTGATCTGCTGGCTGAGGGAGAGAGACGAATGTGGACTTCTCTGAGGTACATCAATGACGGCGTAAGTCAAATCTACATCGATCATCAATTACGGCGCTACGAAAATAGCAAATCGGGAGCTTCGTGACAAGTAAGTGGATTTGCTATTATCATGCATGCCAAATATGAAGCAAAAAACACATTTGTTTTGTGATTCTTTCATGTTTAGTCATTTAGTCAAGATATGGATCCGTGTACAATATCAAATGTGAAAGGTCATGAGCTTGACCCTAAGACAGAAAAGTTCAAAGGCCAATGCTCGAAAAATATTGACGAAATTGTTTGTTGTCAAAAGGTTTTTCGGAAAACAAAAAAGGCCCACTCTAAAAAAAACATGGTGCATAAAAGGGTCTCCACACATATTAACAGTTCATTTTAAAAATCAAGACGCTTATTGTTTTGTAAAATCTGTCGCTGTCAAAACACCTCATTACTGATTTTCTGGAGCTTAACCATCCTACACTGACTGTTAACACTCTCTAAACATGATTTCTTAAATTGTATATAGATTTTTACTGTTGTTAGTGCCAGATTAGAGTTATTTTTTCTAATATTTCACAGAAGGTCACTGTAGTGTAAAATCAGCTCGAGACATCAGAACTTTAAACCTCTTTTACATTTGTTTTATTGAAACCAAACATAATAGGTTCTGTTGTGTCATTCCATTGGTGTGCAGTGTAGAGAGTAGCTGTGTCCCAAATGGCACACTGTACACTATGCACTATGTACTTATGCACTTACACACTCAACAGAATAGTATATGTATGTATGTAGTGTCATCCCAAATGGAACACAAATGTTTTTTTTACTAAGCCGAAATTCAAACCGCTTTGACGGTTGCCAAACTAGTGAAATAAATGACCAAACTATCAAATAATACCTGCCATGCGTATAACCGCATTCACCATCGGGAGGCGGTATAATCTCTCGTGGGAGAATTTTACTTTCCCAATCCAAAATAAACAAAGGAGTCCAACATCAGAGCCCGAAAGCACTTAGTGAATGAAAACATCCAGTTGAGGTTTAAATCTGAAAGTGCACCGTGTTTAAAACTATTGATTTAAGGAAATAGTCGACTCAGAGTCGAATAAATGAATCATGTTGGGTTTAGATCTTTTGCTTGAACACTGCGATACATTACTTCACCAAATATGAAGTGCCAGATCCAGTAAAATGTGAACGCGCCTTTCCCTTCAGACACTATATATATACATATATATAATAACCTACCCTGCAGCACGGGATTTGTCGGCCGTTTGCTATTAACTTTTAATCGCTCTGCGTGGCTTGTAATTACTTATCTATTATAGATCAGTGCTTGTACTGTATCTCTCAGGTTCAATCTGTATGGGACTATTCATATATTGCGTCCAAAACCACGCAACGCAACATGCTTCTTCCTACTGATTTACAAGTGTTTCTGAGCTCACAATCCACTGCCGTTTGCCTTTGCTATGGCCACCATCAGCTGTTCCTCACACGTGGGGTGCAATCAATTTTCAAAATAGTTCAATTTTTGCCACAGTGTGAATTAATACTGAATGTGTGTCGTTGTTATTACTTGGGGTTAGGGCTAAGAGTAAAGTAATATGTTGGTATTTAACTGCAATGCTCTACTGCAGGGATTCTCAACCGGTGGGCCGTGGCCCGCTAGTGGGCCTCAGCGATCCTGCAGATGGGCCGCGAGATTAACTCTTAATATTAAGGGTGTCACGAGATCTCGCAAGATTAAATCGCGACAAGATTTCTCGTCGCAGTAAAAAGTTGTCTCGTGAGTTGAGATGTTATCATGATGGAGCGTGAGGGTGAAATTAGCATTGAAGATTGGAAGCAGGACCGCAAATCAATTGCTTTGTACACACCTGGTAAGGCTGGCCTCTGTGCTGCACACGTCACTCGGTTGGGCGGGCGGGTGTGACCGTGACGTAACCACTTTTTTTTCTCACCGGAGTTAAATGTGCAGAAAGCCGCATTATTGAAGTGCAGTACAGATATGTAAACGCCACAATCAAACTATTATCATCGTGTAGTACTTCTAGCTGCATTTTGCGACAGGACAGTCCACACAGCTGTTTGACACTGTATTCTCGGCACCTACACACATACTGAACTGCTGGAAACTCAACACACCCGCCGTCATCATCATTACCAAATATGTTTATGCTGTACGGAAAAGCGGACGTTTTCTTTTCATGGATCAAGTGACCAAATTCTACACAAGGACTAAAAAACGCTTTTATATGTTCATGTAGCACAAGTATTTTTTGCATGTTCATGAGAGAGAAAGAGAGCGCAACATCCACCACGTAACCAATATATGTAATAATACTGTTGCATACATCACATGCACAAATCAAGCCATGGACATTACATCAAGATGCCTACTGGCTTAAAAAAGCCTATATAAAAAGAATATGGCCAAATGAGAGCGTTTCTGTCATAAACTGTAGGAAAACAACTTATCAAAAAGAAAAGAAAAAAGATGAAACCATGCGCCCGCTCCTTTTTTCCTTGTCATTACGCCTTTTGCCGGGTGCTGTGTAAATGCAGACAATCGGATACGAGTCACCTTATAAGATGATAAATATGAGCAGGTCATCAAAAAAATTGGATACTGTCACAAAATCCGAATTGACCATCAAGCTCTGCAATGTAAATACTCTGAAATTCTATAGGGGGAAAAGCCAGTCAGTAGAGTTTGCTATTTTCCATTTTAACAAATATATTGCAGTGTTTGCATGTTCATTGCATAAAATTCAATATAAACTAATATAAAACTATTGCATACATAAAATTATGGGAATAATTATGGAAATTGCATACAAAAAAAATGGAAGTTCATTAAAAGTAATAAAAACACCTAAATTGTTTTGCATTTTGTGATTTTTTTATTTTTATTTTATTTTACTATTTTCCATTCATATATTAGCAAAATATTTGAATACTATTCTGTTCATGTTTTATCATTAAGGATTTCTTTAAAATAGTGTAACAACCTCATCTTGTTCTCGTGAACCCAATCTCGTGTCTCGTCGCGTGGAGTAGGTGTCTTGTCACACCCCTACTTAATATTATACTATAATTTTTGGATTTCGTTATTAATAATGCTATAATAAAATGATCAAAGTAATGCACTTTCTCCTGTTCTGTGATTGATTACTTCAAACTAGGCGCAAAAACAGCCTCATGATCGTGTCTGTAATTAGTACACGTCAGCCTGTTCATTCACAAACTATGCATGAAGTGAAAGTGAAAGTCTCTCTTTGTGTATTTTTGTGTGAACTATTTATTAGATCTGAATAGTTGTCCAAATTAATGTCCTGTGGGTGTTTTATAACAGTCGTGCGCCCATACAGGAGGATCTAGTGAGGTTCAGTGGTGTTTCTGCCATAGAATGTAAAATAAACTTGAATATGAGCTTCAGACACGCTCTGGCGGAGATGTTTACTGCTGTCTGCGATTTCCCAATAATATGCAGCCGCAAACTCAACCGCCATCAGATCGACACGTTTCATTTAGCGTGTTTTACTGTGTTTTACATTTTTCTGTAAATTATATATATATATATATATATATATATATATATATATATATATATATATATATATATATATATATATATATATATATATATATATATATATATATATATTAGAGAAAATGGCAGACAGGTGGGCCTTCAAAAATTGATCGGAGAAAGAGGTGGGCCCCGAAGTGAAACAGGTTGAGAACCCCTGCTCTACTGCATTCCTGCACTGGGCTCTCACATACTCTGTGTTACTTCATAACCATGTTGGGCGTTTCTCCCTCTCTTGCGCTAAACCCAGTCAACCAATCACAACAGACTGGGTCATTGGACCAATCACCGCAGATTAGCCTCACACAAAGGAGGGGTTTGGGAACAAATGAATCGCTGAACAAATCATATGGGAGTCGTTGGGATAATTAGGTAATAATAAATGCATATTATAAGACAATGAAACTGCTTTTTGACCTTGCATGCATATCAGCCTGTTGTTGGAGACCCCCAAAACCAAAATATGACCTTTTATAATGCAAAATAGGACCTCTTTAATATACAAAACTGTTATTTAATCATAGCAGCGCGCTCATGCTTTGATGTTTTGAATGTGACACGCTTACACACTTTTATAGCCTATTGCTTAAAAACTAAGATTTTTATGCAAGCACCTTGACACAAAGAACATTAACATAAAAAATGCAGTTCATAAGTACTTGATAATGCTTACGTTTTTGTTAATATTAAAAATTGTCCATTTACAGTTTAGCAGTTCGCATTAAAGGTCAGTTTTGTGGACTAGAAATATAGCTTTTCAGTAAAAACTAGATCAACTAAAATGAAGGAATATGATGAAATACTGAGTGCATTTAAAGACCACTGTTATAAAAATAAATAAATAAATAAATAAACAAAAATCGCAATATGGGCCTTTCCAAAACAGCAGCACCATCACAAGAAGGCATTAACTTCGAAGTTACTGAGCCAGATCAACAGACAGAGAGAAGAATCCTATGAGTGTGAATGCGTGTTTTCCTGCATGAATGCACCAGTATATGTGTTTTAGTGATATATGACAGCCTCCTATGCTCCATTTGAAGAAGCGGAACAGCGTGATGTGTGTGTGTGTTCCTATTTAAGCACATCTGCTTTTTCGACCAGCGCTCGGCCATCTGGAACTGCCTTTCTGCTAGAGTGCTTCAGTCGAGCCTCTCACGAGTTCCTTATTTTCAGTTAACGATCTGCTCCGAAACTATCAAAAACAAAGTGTTCTGCTGTCACGGGCCTAACCGACAAATTTCTGGGCTCTATGAACGGGCAAATAAAGCAGTCTTTACCAAATTAAGTAAGAATAGCCTCAAATTTTCCATCTGAAAATGAGTTTCACAGCTGATTGACTTTGATAAGCTCTGTATTATTCAGAGCAAATGAATACTCAACTGGTGAGAAAATGGAGAGAGCATCTATAGGGATGAAAATTGACACTCAGCATGAATTGTGGTAACGGTTGTAATTAACATCACTCAGCGGCATCTACGAGGCGGCTTAAAGCTCAGAATAAACGTTCCTGACAAAACAAGGAATGAGGGGAAAAGAAGGAGCGAGGATGAAAGGGACTGGACGGATGGAGGCAAGGGACTCGGCACAAACTACCACATACAGCTCTGTCTCACTTTCCCAAGGTTGCAATTAATTCTTCCTCTCATCTTGTGGATCTTTGATGTGACTACACTTCCATTTAAAGTATTAAGGCGCACACACACACACATATACACTGGAGCCTAGGAAAGCCGGCGCAAATCCTGCTAACTAATGACTCTCACTTATCTTAAAAACTAATGGGAGGAAATTCCCAAGGAGGTGTTCGGTTTAACACAATCAAATGTTTTGTTCCGAGTGAGCAATCGCTACTTCTACCAAATCCTGTAGATTAACCAAAACAAAAGGCGTTTGTGCCCTTGAAATTGACGAATGGCATTAAACCACATTAAATCAGATGAGGCGTTAGCATTAGTGGCCTTCAAACTTTTCAGAACATGTCTTATTTAATAAGAGCACTAATTTAAAAAAGCACCACCTTGATACTATGTATTATTAATGTGATTTAGATTCTATTCATGGTATTTGAATAAGCATACAAAATACAGAATTTACGTAAAATAAAACATATTACTGAAACTGTGGAAATCCGAAATTAAAAATAACATTTGCAGTTCAATTAGTAGTATTATATAATACAAAGACCTTTATGGCCAAAATGGTTGTCGTGGTGTACGACAGAAAATTTCTGTGGACGTCATTCTCACTCGAGGAAATAACAAAGTAATTCATTACTAACCTTTCTATGCTCATGATTTGATTATAACTGCAGATCAATGATGCGAAATAGCCTACTGTAGTGTCTGCAATTATATGAAATATATAAATAAATGCAACATATATGAACACATACGGCCCCTTACAGTATCTGATATGTTTCCAATTACAGAAAAACTACACAGAGCATACATTTAGTTCTTTTTTGGCCTCAAAAACAACATGCAACATATAGCCCACAGTCAGTGCAAACCTCTCATTTGCATCTCTAATCTTCGCCAGCACATGTAGCCTCTTGTTAGAAAGTAATTCTGTCCTTCCGAGTTCATAATAGTCCAAAAGGCGATAATAAAAGTTTAGGTTGCTGAAAAAATCGTTTGCTCCTTTGAAACCTGAAAGGAACGGATGTCAGAAGCACTTCAATAATCACGCGCACGGTATTATCGTCAGCTCAAGAAGTTCGTTATTTCAAATATAGACGTGCGGTGAGCTCTATCTCTCTCTCGAAAGTGAAACTGCTTGTGCTTTAGACGGCCTTGTAAACAACGAGGAACAGGGTAGATTCTGCTCTACTTCTTGGCTTTGTGGCTGTTCATCAAGACGATGACAAGGTTTGTTTGAGCTTTGGGTCAACCTTGGCTCGTTATTATATGTATATATTGTTACGGGTAATGTCTCGGCTGTGTATTTAAAAATGGCGCTTCCTTTGTTTTCATTCTCCTGGCTTGTGCACGAGTTGTGACATATCTCTGTAAACCAATAGTGTTCAGCTGTGCATCTTGCTCTGCTTTTTGGTACCCTTTGAAAGGGTACCCAAAAAGTGGTACGGTACGATACTTTTAACAGTGGAAACGGCCATAAAAGTGTACCGAACTGTACCGTACCACTCAGTGGAAATAGGCCATTAAATTCCACCTTTTAAAATATTAATATGATATATAAACAGGCCATACATTAGAACTAAAACACAAAAAGTAACATGAAAAAATTATATATTGACTCCAGTTTCAATTTTAAATTCGCAATCAGAAAACATACTGTAGAATCTATGAAAAAAAGGTCAACTTGGCCATACAATTGGACATATCGTCCAATGTCAATAAAGCTGAAAAACATTTGGAAGCAGTTAAAATCACCAGTATAATTTTTTAATTATCTTCTTTATTTACTTTCTTTCCACCAGATCACTAGGCAGACCACAGAGAACCACAGGCATGGCACACACTAATGGCATAAAGAGTTTTGGGATTGCTGGAATAATCAAATTTATAATTGAGTACGACACGTGAACGGTGGGGTCATAAAATCAGAGGAGAAATGACAAGAAAGCAAACAGCCTCCGAGTGTTTTCACAGCGAGCAGGAGGAGGAGGAGGAGGAGTGCTGTGTGGGAATATGCAAATGAGACGGAGACAAAGAGACAGGGAGTTATAAGAGAACATAAACAAAGCTCTGTAAACAAACCTCCTCAGGTCACTCCGCAGTAGGAGAAGGAGATTAAAAAAGAAGGGTGCGAATGTGTTTGTATACGCCTGTGAAGGAGGAGGAGGTGCGTCCACATCATCACACAGCTCCTCATGACTCCCCGCTAAAGCACAGTACCTGCACGCGTGGTTGCTATGGAGATCCAGTGTGGCGTAAGAACAGAGGGACCAACCGCTGAACCGGCTCTGGCTCTTAACCCGGAGAAGGGAAAAAAGCGCACACACCAACAAAGGGAATGATTTATTAAGTCCACTGTATTCTAAGCCCCATTATCCAACCCACATAAAACCTGCAAGCGTTTCAACTGATCTGATTTATGTTGAAGGCAATCTCAAAGGACACCTCCCTTTCCAAGATGCTCTCTTATTATCCTCGCCTGGCTGGGCTGAGCGGAAAAATGACATGTCATAATAATCTTGAGAACGGCAATCGGATGGAGCGGAAACGCACACGCTCCCCACCTTATTTACAGGCTGAAATGTTTTTCGTCGGGGCGAAAAAGCCCGACATAATTTCCTTATAAATAATTGACTTCTCCCATGTTAAAATCTCCTGAGAGGCTTTGGGCTTTATTCACAAGAGGCCACTGCAGCATGCGCTGCAAATTAGCCTTTCACCGACGCCTCGTCTGCTCGCCAGTGAACAATGCACCAAGAGACTCTCTCTCCTCCCTTTATGCCTGTCCCCAAGTAATAACCTTCAACTAACCTTTAAACCTCGGTGAATAATTTAAATCCTATTTTCATATCAATGGGGGGTATTTTATCCGTATACTTTGCCGTCAGAGGGAGGCATAATAAAGTTTTCCCATGTGATTGGGGAAAGAGGAAAGGGGGGGTAGGGATGAGTGAAAAGCGAGCGGCTGATAGAGAGAGTGAGAGAGAGAGAGAGAGAGAGAGAGGGGAAGGAGGAGGAGGAGGGAGCTGGAGATGCTATCTGAAGACATTAATGCAAGCATGAATTATTCAGTAATGACTACAAGATCTGTCATAAAAAATGCTGCTAACATCTGCAGCGTGTTGCGAGGGGGCTGTGGGGAGTGGGCAAGCCGCCGAGGAAAGGCGCTGAAGATAAACATGACAAATTGGCAGATCATCTGTTCAATTAGGACAGCGGAGCAGGTGCACCCAGCGAGCCAAGCTGTACCACACGGTGACACACTTACCAGCCAAAAACCAAGGGCATGATGGGAAATACCTTGTTTGCATGACAGTGATTTAGAGCAGTGTGCCATTGGATATCCACAAAAAAAAACTAGGGGGAGAAAAAAAATCTGATATTCCCCTTGGTGCTCATTAAAATTCGACTGCAGCCTCCACCCTCTCTCTTTTTTTTTCTTCTCGCTCTCTCTCTTGCTCGCTCCATCTTTGTGCTCTTGGCTCTCTCTTAGCTGCCTCCCTGGACCTTCCAGGATCATCTCTTATTAATTCATAAAACATACTGCTCCAGTGATTGGGCCCTGGGAGCAGCAGAGCAGCAAAACATGAGATATGGGAAAATATCACACGTGTCTGCAGCCAGGCTGCGAGAGAGAGCGAGAGAGAGAGAGTAAGTGGTGAACAGGGAACGAGGACTGTGTATATGAGACAGCAAGGGGGAGGGGGGCAGGAAAGGAGGTAGAGAGAGAGAAAGAGGGAAACATGTTTTGAAATATTAATCCATGGCTCTGGCCGTGGGCTGGTACACAGAGATGAAAAAGGCGAGAGAACCTTTGAAGCGGGAGGGGATGTTCTCTGCTGTCTCAAGGTAGACTACGCAGTCGGCCATGTTGGAAAGTAGAGGAGAAGAGACATGACAGCACTCCGAATGACTAACTTTCACCACGGCCACTTAATATTTCAAAGACGCCTAATTGGTTCGGCAACGTCTGGTCCTTCTAAAAAGATCCTGGCAATCTGCCTGAATGTACGCCAATTGCTTCAATCCAAATATTTCCTCCTGAATTTCCATCGCAAATGGATGCTCTTCAAAAACAAATTCGCTAAATCACTCCGAAAAGAGCACATTGAGGAAAGTAATTATCATTAAGACACACTTTGGCTAAGCATCTTGATGAACATGCTTTTCTATATCCAGAAGAATAACATTGAGAGGGCATCCTCTCTCTTTCTTTCTCTCTCTCGCTCGCTCATTTTCCACCGTGCAGCACCCTGCTGGGAAACTCTAAATTACCCACAGTCTGGCTATTCTGTACTCATAATAATGATAAAGTTTCTTTTTTCTAATTATGCAAAGAACACTCAATTAGCATAACTCGTCCTCTGTGTCACTACAAACAGCAGAACGCCCCGAGGGGCTGCCATAGTTTCATTGCACGGCTGTTGTTTTTTTTTTTCTTCCTCCCATTGTTTTTCAGCGCGGTAATGAAGATATTTGTTAATGAAGATATGAACAAGCACCAAGACCACCTTCTCCCCCACCGACTGTGCAGGTGGATGCCGCAGGGAAATAAAACGCTGGTTCAATCATCGCCCCCTTCAGGTCTGCTGCGGTACCGCAGTGACTCAGGCCTGCAGGGGAGATTAAAGATGATCAAATAAAAACGGATCAAAAACACCTAAATTCTTAACCCTACCAAGTAGAATGTTACACCTTTGGGGGGAGGGGGATTGTTAAAGAGCGAACTGCACTACTTAAGACCTGTTGGCGCTCCTGTTCTGGATGTGATAACGTCCATCAAAAACCACCCCAGGTTCAAATATACATTTTACAAACGTATGCGCACACACACAGATCTGCTCTCATCACGAGTATGCATAGCAGAAGCATATGTCACTGTAAATTCTGAATCCATAGAGACATTGGCTAGAGGCGGGAGACAGACTGGAAATAATGGACATGGAGGAAGTATAGAAAGATGAGATTGCAGTTGAGCTTAAATAATTAGGCATGACATCGCTAATAAGTACACGATGAACCCTGAGCTGCTGTGTTGGTGATCTGTCTGTGTAACTCTGGAATCTGGGATGCTCGATGACAAAACAGACAAAACTGCTGTAGAAAAGAAGATGAATACAAAAATGTAGTCAAAATTGATTTATGGAGGCTGAGCATAAGGGTCATTCCTACTGTGTCATACTTTTCATTGTCTCATGTGTCTTAATATATTTCAATATTTAATATTTAATTCCATAAAAAGTATGAGCGAAAAAAAATTAGCTTTATCAAAATGTCACCGTTAACTGAACAAACAGTTGAATTTTTAATATTTCCAATATTGCAGGTTTTTCATCATTGTGCTGTTGTGTAAAAAAAATCTGGGTTGTCTATATTACTTTGAATCCTTTAATATTGTTGTCTTTTCCATAAAGTAACAAGGCCAGATTTCATTAACGTTGTCTTTAGAAAATCTAATAGTTTTTTTGGCAGGAAAACAGCAGCACAAACAATAGTGTTAGCAATGCTTAAGGGATATTTACAGTTTTTTCCATTGCTAACAAGTGTTTTTCCAACCAGTTGTCACATTTTTAAACTCTAAACACAATTCAAGAGTTCCCACTTAGATATGCTTAGCATTTATAGCAAGTTTGGCATGCTGTCCCGGGAGAGAACCCTGAGCTCAGAGATACTTGAGCCCAAGGCTCCCGCCCGGTCAATAAGCATGTAAGAGGATCTGAGATCAGGTAGGTCTCGAGAGCTCCCCCTTAGAAAAGGCAGGAAAAAGAGGAGATGGGGTGGAAGGGGGGATTCTTCCAAAATGAAGATAGAGCAGTAGGGAGAAAACAATCAATTTATTGTAAGCTAGGATCAGATTGGATTATTACTGATAACAGATGAGCAGCCAGCCAGTCATGCTCAATCACATCACGTGCTCCTCTTGAAATTAGTGTATGAAACTTCACTTAGCACAGCATTGGTCTTTTGTGGCCATATATTCACCCATTTCATGTCATTTTCACCCAATATGCAGTCAGTGAACCCATTTCCACTAGGGTTGCATGGTTTACCGATACTATGGTAGTATCGTGATACTATGGCTCCAAAATACTGGCAGTGCTACTGTACTTTGTAAACGTATACATAATGTTGCATGTTAAAAAGTCACTAAAATGCTTCAGTTCTACTTCTGTCAAGATGATTTTGTAGCTACAACTGCGACAATCTCTTAAAAAGAGCAACTCACAAAGTAAAATTTTGAATTTCTTACCTGATAAGACTGAAAAAAAAACAACAAAAAAAAAACAATAGATACTGGAAACATTGAAACAGAATTTTTGACCACTTCATAAAGCCTATTGGGTTGGAAAAATGCTCTTTTTGTAACAAATTAAATGTGGTATAATTTGTATCTTTGTTTTATTGTATTTTTTGTTGGTCAGATATCTATAAAATAAACAAAAAGAATAAATACATTTTGGGTAAAGTGACGTGCAAATACTTTTTTTCAATAATAAGGGAATCATTAATTCAATTCAAGTAGGCCTATTATAACATATAAAATAAAGTATTTCTGACAATTTCTTTATTTCATGGATTTAAGTTATGAATTACAGTATCGCATTACTTGGTATCACGATACTTCAGCTGGTATAGTATCGTACCATGAAATAATGGTATTGCGACAACACTAATTTCCACAATACTTACATTTTCTTAACAGACAAACTATACCTCACAACAAAATGATGGATAGTTTTTGTAGTATTTACAAATGTTAACACTCAACATCCCACAATAGCAAAAACCTTATTTCAAACCTTAGATACAGTATAAAAACCTCTGCTTCTGTAATGATATCAGTTCAAAAACAATATCAATATCAAAATATATCTCAGCTGATAATAAACAAGCAATTGAATAATTGACACACAGATGATTTATGTTGGGTAAATTGGGCCAACCGCAGCTAATTCCAGTCTGGCTTAGACTTAGACTGGCAGGGGTTATTTTTTTCTCTAATACAGTAAAAGGAGGACTTTGAGGAGTGATGTTGATGAAAACATGTGGCCTAACTCTGAAGATCACAGAGATTAGAAATTTTTTAGATCCCCATTTTTTTCTGGGCTTTTTGCTGTTGTTTTTTTGTTCAGAATGCTCTTGTGTGTTTCATGGATATTTTAATTCACTGTTAGCAATACTGTAAACCTTTTTCTGTTCTATCACACCATGTTTCTACTGTACCTCCTGTAGTAAACAGTAAAGGAAAAAAAAAACTTATTTACTTTTTACTGGAATACTTTTGAAATTTCTGGAATTACTGTACATGTGGACATTTGTCAAAAAGGTAGATTTTTTTACCTGTAAAACTGAAAGTTTTTGTAATGTCAACAATAGCCAGTATCTTGAAACCTGGTGTACTTTGATTGACTGCATGTACCTTGTGATGTGAAAACAAGTGTTATTCTTTGACAGAATCATTTCATTTTGAGTTTTCCAGTGTTTTGGTAAAGTTAGTGTGTGCAGAGAAAGATGTATTCTGTTTTGAAATGAAGAGTTAGTATATATTTAACAAAATGATCCAATTGGCCAATTGTTTTGTAGGTGTGAGTCTGTGTTGAGAGTTTAGAAAAATATCTGAAGTATAGGTAAGCGCTTGTTAGCGATTGAAAAAACTGTAACCCAAAAGCAAAAACTCAGTCATTATTTACTCATCCCGGTGTTCTATTGTCAAATGCCCTTCTTTCAATTACAGAACACGAAAGGAGAATTAAAAAAAACATAGTTATAAAAACAAAATTTTGTTCATCATTTGTGTATTTTTTCTGACGAGTTTGCATTTACTTGTATGCTAATATTGTCACAAATGTGCAGTAAACAAAGATCAGAATTTGAGCATTACATTTAGATTTGAAGACGAGATTTCTCTCTCTCTTTAAAATATTAAATTCTGTTTAATAAACTTCATTAATTCATTCATTTTCTTTGCGACTTAGTCCCTTTATTAATCTGGGGTTGCCACAGCAGAATGAACCGCCAACTTATCCAGCATATGTTTTACGCAGCGGATGCCCTTCCAGCTGCAACCCATCTCTGGCAAACACTTATACACTCTCAATCACACACATACACTACGGACAATTTAGCTTACCCATTTCACCTGTACCACATATGTCTTTCGTCTTTGGAAACCAGAGCACCTGGAGGAAACTCACACCAACACGGGGAGAACCTGCAAACTCCACATAGAAATGCCAACTGATCCAGCCGGGGCTCAAACCAGCGACCTTCTTGCTGTGAGGCGATTGTGCTACCCACTGCGCCACCGTGACGCCCATAACAAAAATATAAATATCAAAATCTAACAAAATTAATAAAAAATGTTAAATAAATATAAAAATGAACCTAACACCCTATATAAACTAACTGACAATCCTTTTCTGAGAAATGGCCTGCGCTAGCTCTTTATTTCCATTCTGTTCATTTTCTTTTCATTATGCACATAATCAAGTTCTAATTAAAAGTTTAAGCACATACACTCTATCAGTGCACATTTCTGCAAGTTTCACTCTTTCATAAAAACACTTTACTAAATTGCAATACAAACATATTCATGTTTAAAAAGTTCAAAAGTCCAAAATGTAGTGCATGACAAGAATGTCCTGTAAACAGACTCTCTCTCTCTCTCTCTCCCCGTCTCTCTCTCCCTCCCTCCCTCTCTCCCTCTCTCCCTCTCTCTCTCTCCCTCCCCCCTCCCTCTCTCTCTCTTCACATGTACACAGAAGGGAAGAACTAACAGGGAGGAGCACCTGTATCCTGCCTCTTAAGACCACATACTGCACAGGAACTATTTGCTTACAATTGGCCTGTCTTCAAATTAAGTTCCTAAGAGGCCAGTGTCAGAGAAGAGCAAAACCAGAAGCAACCAAGAGACATGCAGTCCAATTACGACCCATACTCCACTTCAAGGACGGCAAGCCATTACTCAGCCTAAAGGGCACTGTGACTAATTCAGTGTAAGGACCCAAATTAGCGTCATTAAGACCCTGATTAGCTAAATCAAGTGCTTCTCAATACGGAGGTTAATGTAGTTCAGTAGACTAAATCCAGTGCCAAAACCCCACTGTCCAGACCTCACCAAGAAATAAGAATTCTTTATCTAAAGCCATGTTTTCCAGCTGATATTAACATGCATATTAACATGCAAGTGGTCAACCCAGAGGGCATTACTCATTCTACTTATTCTACCTGGCATGAACATGCATTCAGATGGGCAGTCATGGCATTTAAATTGCATTATAAATTATGACATAGTATTTACGACGTCAAGTTTATAACTATTCTGTAAAAATGTCATTTGTTAGTTGGTTTATAGCATAACAAAAACTGATTAATTTGCAGATTAATTTAATGCTTAATGTTTCTTGCACATTTGTTATGTAAATTTTTTTGTATTTACTTATATTTATTTATAAACTTAGATTTTTTTTTCTAAAGATTTTTTTTTCTCAATAAAAAAGCCATTCTTTAATGTCATCCAACGTTGTTTTGTTGCTTTTTTCTAAAGTACTGGTTCATGCACTGCACAGGCACTGGTATGATATCATAAAAAAACATACTTATGAATGAGTGGGAAAGAATAAAAAGGATGTGGAAGGCAAATACCATTTAAGCAGAGCATGAATGCATTGTTTTGGTGTGCATTTACACCACATAACATTCATATGTTAAGGCCAGAGTTGGGTATAACGTGTCCCACAGTAACGTGTTACTGTATTCTAATTACATTTTTGGGGAAAGCAGTAATGTAACGAATTACATTTAAAATTTGTGTAATTTGATTCAAGTTACTAAAGTCAATGTAATTGTGTTACTTATGTTGCAAATATAGATCTTAGGAGAAAAAAAATGCTTCTTTTAGATAACGTTTTCTGCTGCAACGTCAGTTAATAAGCATGCGCTTTTAAATAGCTGGAGAACGCAAGCTAAAATGGCTGCTGACAAGACTTGTTGCTTCTTCAAGTGGAAATACAGACATTACTTTTATTTCATTGAGCATAAAAACAACAATATTCCTGAGAAATGCAGTCTACAGTTGAAATCAGAATTATTAGCCCCCCTTTGATTTTTTTTTTCTTTTTTTAAATATTTCTCAAATGATGTTTCACAGAGCAAGGAAATTTTGACAGTATGTCTGATAATATTTTTACTTCTGGAGAAAGTACATTTGTTCTATTTCGGCTAGAATAAATGCAGTTTTTAATTTATTAAAAACCATTTTAAGGTCAAAATTATTAGCCCCTTTAAGCTACTGTATATATTTTTCGAGAATCTACAGAACAAACCATCGTTATACAATAACTTGACTAATTCCCCTTATCTGCCTAGTTAACCTAATTAACCTAGTTAAGCCTTTAAATGTCACTTTAAGCTGAATAGAAGTGTCTTGAAAAATATCAAGTAAAATATTATGTACTGTCATCATGGCAAGATAAAATAAATCAGTTATTAGAGATGAGTTATTAAAATTATTATGATTAGAAATGTGTTGGTTTGTCCAGTCTCTAAAAAACTTTCGACTGCTTTTAATTCAACCAGCAACTTGTTCAAGCTCTTGAACAGAAAGCATTCTATAACAACACCCATCGCCAAGGAGGACACCGGCGCCCAAAACTACGGTGGCCCAACTCAGCTTAAATTAAATTTTCGTGCAGGATCGGGAGTGAAGGTATCTTCTGAATGAGAAGAGAAGTGTAGCATGCTTATGGGGCCGTTCACATATGTCTTTTGCGTTCGTTATTTCCAATGGACACGCACAGCTTGCACACACTTATTGGAAGCTCATATTGCATGGGCTCGCATTTTCCAGGCGCCCCAGTTGAAAATCGCGTGTCACGTGACAAGAACTGACCGATCAGCTTCATATTTGTATGGAATATACACATTTCGGTAGACTAATTACCTCAGACAAACACAGAACACCCAAACACTGCATTTCTTTTGCATACTATGGATGTCAATGGTTATAGGTATCCAGTTTTCTTCATGTCTTCTTTGGTGTTAAAAAAAAGAATGGTTTGGAAAAAATGAATGATGAGAGAATTTTAAGCCTTTAAGTCTTTTGAATATGTTAAGCTGTTGTGATCAAACCATTGTAAGGTTTTTCTGTGAATATCAAATTACTGAAGGAGCTGTAGTTTATTTTGTATATGTATAGGTATATTTTATATGGTTTAAAAGTAACTTTAAAGAAAAGGAATTAGTAACCTGATTACTTTTTACATTAAGTAATTAGTAATTTTCCAGTAGTAGTCAGTCATTAGTAATCTATTACCTTTTTAAAGTAACTTATCTAACATTGGTTAGGACGGTAGCCCAAGGGTAGTGGTGTTTTGTGGTCTACACTATACAACAGCAATCTTGATCAAATGTAATTTCGACTACCTCTCTCAAGTGATCAAAATTGGACAAGCTCAAACTATTTTTGACCGCATTTAAACCTAATTTCGTTGTCCACCTGTGATCGGATTGATAAATATGCACCTTAGTACCAGATGAATCAGTAGGGCTTAAGTTCAATCTTGAGTTTTGCGAAATCCATTTTTCTACTTTCCACCAAAGTCGCCTCGGGCAGAAATAAATAAACATATATGGACTCAATGCGTGTGTGTGTGTGTGTGTGTGTGTGTGTGTGTGTGTGTGTGTGTGTGTGTGTGTGTGTGTGTGTGTGTGTGTGTGTGTGTGTGTGTGTGTGTGTGTGTGTGTGTGCTCATGCTAGTCAGAGACTAAGACAGAATTTCACAAACTCCTTCATCGTTTAAATGTTGCGCTGATGCTGGAACAGGGCATGAATTATTCAGCGAGATGTCTCCTTCTTCAAACAGACAAACAGAACAGGATAATGCCTCCACAAAGCAAATGGTAAACATGACAATCAAAACAACAGAATTAATTAGGTAATTAGGGAAACAAAATAAATGCGAAATAATGATAAACTCTTCAGAGACAACAGCTGCAGCTCCGCAACTGTACGCCGATATGCAGATTCGGAAGTTGCTAATGCATAATTAGATCCCACTGTCAAGTTTGGTGGATGGTATCCAGTTTGTTCTTAAACTGCAGGGATTTGGAGAGCTCTCCGGGTCTTTGTGTTGAGATGAGATTTGAGAGATGTATTTACACAGACTTTACAGCAGAGAGGCCTTCCTCTTTCAACTCTTTAAACTGCTTTAAAGCACAAATGAATCAGATATGCGCATGCACAACCAGTGACAGATTGTCAGCAAACGGCAGATCCAATCAAGTGGGTTATATGAGCGGCAGGTCAATCAGCACTTCTTATCAGACAGTCTCTCAGCATATATCGCTAGTGCTGCATTTGCGCTTACAGTTATTCAAAAATGAAAATTAGATTAGGCTCTTCACTGTGATGTGACTGCACTCCACCGGCTTGATTCAAGCACAGCCTCTGAGTAGCTTCTTCAATATAGCTCACTCCAAAAGCTCAGGGTTGAAGTCATAAGCACTGCATCAATTCGGTCAATAACTCAAAAGCGCACACGAAAGAGAGAGGAAAGAAAAAAAAAAAACAAGGAAGGCGCATTAACCTTGGAGAGAATTGTTTGCTCCATGACTTTGAAAAGGTCAGAGTAAAGCCTTTCAGCTCGGGCAATTAAAAGGATTCGACTCAATGCCGTAAGTACAGCGGGCATGGAAAGCGCACGTCTTCCTCCTTCTTTGCGCTTGACAGCCCAGTCTTAGGGCTTAGGTGAATATGAAGTATCCATTTCAAGCAGTATTTAAGTCCCATTTCCAATTTGCAGCCCTTGAGGAGCGGTTCAGTGCAGGCGGGTGAGGCCGAAACCTAATGACGGCTTCTCCAAGGGCTTATTGAGAATGATGAATACTCAGAAGGGGGAGGATTGCTCCGTGTGAATTCATGAATTTGAAACAGATTATTTAAACGGGGATCAAATTAAATTCTTGCTCTCGCACCCGATGTGGACACATTAGTTCAAGGGCAAAGACTGCAGCCAAAGCCCTCATAAAGCAGGTTCTCTGAGAGAGAGAAAAAAGGTACAAAAAAAATCCCTTTTATGCCATAAAAGGTATCAAATCTCTAATATTCAACGGTTTTAGGGTCAGCGATGTAAAACAAAAAAGACTACTTTTGAATTACGGGTCCATTTGGAACTGAATAAGCATTATTTTATAAAACAGTCAACTAACACTGTATCTGATCAGCAACTTTTTGAATGTTACCATGTTTTTACTATGCATGTTATTACTGTATTTACCTTTATTTTCACTAAATAAAATATTAAGATTCTTTGATTTCAAATTACACATGAGACAAATGCACACACAAATTCAATATATATGTTTCAATATATTTTATATAACGCTTACATTTGATCAACACTGACAAGATATTTTATTTGATTACAAATTGAAATTTGAATAGATTTTTTTTTTTAATTTTATTCAATTTATAACAAGATTTCTCAAAAACAGTCAAGACTCACAAAACATCATAAATATGACCATTCCTATTTTCAGATTTAAA